>JAWWTY010000422.1:0-11603 GCA_035222235.1 Margarornis squamiger | reverse complement strand
CTCCATCCTCTGCCCATCCTGGTGCCTCCTCTGGCCTCTCTCCAGCAGCTCCATGTCCTTGCTGTGCTGGGCCCCTCAGGTGCTTTCAAATTTCATATTTACTTGTCTTTGCAGTCCCCCAGCCCCTGTTTTGGAAAATCCACCCAGGAACCTGTTTTCCAGGGAAGGAAGAAAGGCACACAGGTCCCCCTGGGCCCTGTCTGGAGCTATTCTTGGCCTGTCTTCTCTTAGTGCCCTTCTCCAAGGCATTTCTGAGGAACTTCATTAAGTTCCTCCAACAATAACATCTCAGTCAATGGAACGACTTCTACTGTGTGCTCAGCCTTTAAGCAAACACTGTTTCATAGATATAGATACAGTATAAAGACTGTTCCCATGTGACCAGTTGAGGCTTATCACTTTTTCCAGATGAATTGAGGTTTGAACTTCTCTAAAGAGCTTGGAGACAGAGTGTTTTATGGCACAAGCTGGACTGTGAGGCAAACACATGAACGTGCTCAAGTGTTCTTCAGAGAAACAGCCCGGGCATCATTAACCCTCTCTCTTGGGACACTTGAAACACTGTACTTGTAACCACCACAGACCAGTCACTTCCCAAAGTCACTTGATCCAACAGCCTCTACCTTGATTGCTTCTAAAACCCCCTCAGAAAATTAGAGCTGACATTTCAGACCTGCCAAGCCAAGCAACAAAAAGAGCTTAAAACCAGCATTTCCAGTTCTGTGTCATGCAATCCCAGTGCTACAGCCAAGGGGGTTGCAGATTTAAATGCAAAAGAATTACAGAGTCTTCAAATTAGGCAATTTGCAACTCAAAGTACTCAGCAGGACAGTCAGTCAGGAAGTGATACTTAAAATAACCCGGGGGGGGGGGGAGGAGGGGAGATTAAACAAGTGTGCAAACACCGAAATAAAGTCAATCAGATCTCTGTGTTCATTAGTCAACTTTGGTGTCCCACGTGCAATCTATTAAAAAAAAAAAGAGATTATTCACTTCCAAGGTTTAAATTGACCTGGTTGGGTTTAAGACCTCTCAGCCCTTCTTTGTTTCTGGTCATTCTCTGGGTTTAGATTTGTATCTCCAAGGATTTTTCCCAAATCCTCACGGTGTGCCATGTTGGAGCTGGGCTCTGTTCTCCTGTCACCTGGCTGTCACAGCATCCTTTCCCTCGTGCTTATCCTTGGGCAGTTTTTAAGGATAAAGTGATGGGGCAACTGCTCTCCTAATAATGAAGATTGAACTATCAGTACCAAGCACTGAGCTCTGGGAGTTTAAGGCAGGCTTAGTCTAGGAAAGGCAGACACAGAAGAAAAGTGGCTCTACATTCCAATTTACAATCACTATGTGATCAGCAGTTGATTCATATCATTCCACCTGCTTCTCCTATAATCTAGAGGGGGGTTGAATGTGTTTCTTTACATATTAGACTTGCCCTTTTAAAGCATCACATCCCTTGTGTTTCATTCCTCACCAAAGGATGAAAAGGATGGATTTACCACAAATAACTCCAGTGGCTGATTAATGGTGGGAACCAAAGGCCCCTCAGGAACAGCCACTGGTGTCAGCACTTGTTTCCCAGCCTGAAGTGGTCTCTAAATAGCACCAAGTCAGGTCCCAGCTACGTCACACCAGGCTCTTCCTCATCACCCCTGCACTGCAAGGCACAATGGGCCTGACTTCCCCACTTGTTTACTTCCTGCACTCCTGACTCCAGGGGAATATGCCACGAGACAGTCTCTAAAATAGGCTTCATTTAACCAAAGTCTGCTGTTCCACGGACCGTGGAGGGATCAGAGAATGGTTTTAAACTGACAGGGGGCAGGGTTGGATGGGATATTGGGAAGGAGTTCTTCCCTGTGAGGGTGGGGAGGGACTGGAACGGAATCCAGAGAAGCTGTGGCTGCCCCTGGATCCCTGGAAGTGTCCAAGGCCAGGTTGGACGGGGCTTGGAGCACCCTGGGCTGGTGGAAGGTGTCCCTGCCCATGGCAGGGGGTGGGAATGGATGGGCTTTGAGGTCCCTCCAACCCAAACCATGCTGTTATTCTGTGATTAAATAAAAGCTGGCTCAGAACATTTTCAGAGATATAAAGCTCTGCAAAGAAGACCCCAAATCTGTGCACTATGGAAGGGGAAAGTCTCCCAGCAGGACATAAGAATGGATCAGCTGCACATTATTTTATACTGGTTAATTCACTTTGATCAGCAAACATCTCTCAGGCTTCAAACACACCTTCAAGACTGCACCATCTACGGGGTCAGAGGTTTATTATTATTTTTCTTTTGATCTTTAGCTGCCATTTCTGAAGAGCAAAACATTGCTGAGAAGTAATGCAGAGTTTGTCCCCAAAATATTTGTCTACGTTTTTATAATGTTTCTTTCAGCTGTGACAAGAACTGTCACACCAAGTGAAGGTGTGGCCACAACCCTGATGAAGCAGAACAGGAAGCACATCTGCAATTAACAATTTATGATCATGAAAAAAGCAGCTGTCTTATGCCCAAACTGCTGTTTGAGGGAGTGCAAAGGTAAGTGCAAAGGTGTAGGATAACAGCATGTGTTTGGGGTTTTTTAATGATACCGATATTTGTTTAACTCAAGAATTTAACTCAAGATATTGTCACAGAGAAGCAGTGGCTACGTGTCCACCCTCTGACACCCTCTCTGTGACTAAGGGAAAAACAAAAGTCAAGGAACCAAAAACTTAGACCCCAACAGAGGAGTTTAGAAAACCACAGGAGCTGGTCAGGACCAGGCTGGTGTTTTGTGAACTCTGAAGAATGAAATTTTCCACTGAAGTCACGGAAGGAAGAACGGAAGAGAAGTTTCAAATTATCTTCCAAGAATGTTCTGGAAGGGTAATCAAAAACCCCACAGCAATTATAGTAAGTTGTTGTACTTCTAAGAACATACTAAATGCACTTAGAAATTTCAAAAGCATTGAAAAATATACTAATGAAGATCATAAAATAGCTTGGAAGGGAGCTGAAAGATCATCTCATTCCAAGCCCCTGCCATGGGACCTTTCACTGAGCAGGTTGTTCCAACCTGGCCTTGGTGAGAGAAGAAAATATAATAAAAGGAGCCACAGAAGAGTCTGGATTTTATCCTAAACCATCTGAAGTTTTGGTAAGGTTAATCTCTCCTATACTGGAATTTTCTCAGACATTTATGACGGATCAGCATCACAGTGGCATTGGAAGCCTTTAAGGGATTTAACAACAGAGCTCTGAGGATGCATTTAATATCTTTGATTTTATGGTTTTGCTAGAAGGAGGGAAAAATGATCAGTACTAGAAAACAACTCCTGAAAACATTTTAACTTCCTGAACATTCAAGGCAGTGGTTTTTGGTTTAGGAACTTCCACTTGTTGAAAGCCAACACAGTTCTGCACCTCTTTCTAACTCCTGCGACAGGAATTTTGGGGTTTCCCTTTTTTTCAGCAAGAGAGGTGAAAACATTCACTGCAGTCCAGGAGACAAAAATGGAATCTTCCTTTGGCAGGAAGGAAGGAAGGAACAGGACTCAAGTGCATTCCAAGCAGTTAATTAAGGAACAACCTCTCCTAAACCATCTCCTGTGAACAATTCCTGTACTTCATCTGCTCTGGGGGAGGTTACTAGAAGTGGGTTTATAGTGGGATATAGCAAAGGAAAAACATCTAAACCGTGCTCAAAGTCAGTATATACCTTCTATCTATTATATACCTTTTCCCCCAGTCCCTTCCCCAGGGAAAAATGCCCCAATCCTGAGGGGAAGGCTTTGGTGCTGCCTTACAGGTGGGCTCCTGCCATGTGCTGAGAGGAGGAGTGAACACAGCCTGGGGGTTTTTAATAGAAACCCCAAGACTGAACCTGGCCTGATCCGATTATTGTGTGGGTTATACAACCCCAGGCTGGAGTTATTCACACTTTCCACTGCCTGCCCCAGCAGCTGCTTCTCTGGCACTCTGGAGCCTGAGCAAAAGTCAGGCCCTTAATCACAGTTTCCATGAGCCAAGAGATCCCTGCAATCGGCTGGAGGGGATGTGGCCCAGGAGCCAAGTGGGCTAGGACAGGGAATCCATGAAAAACAAAATGCAGCCTGCAAAGAGGTGCCCACAGAGCTCAGGAGCTGGGAAAACACCCCTCAGGAGTTCCCACTGATCCCCTGTGGCTCACACAAATTCACTCCACAAGTTCTTGCTGGCACAAGAAAATCTTTGACTGTTGAACAGCACAACCTGCAAGAAATGTACATTTAAATTCTTGTCTGCTTTGGTTGGTAGTTAATGCCAGCCTCCTCCCTGAACTGGGCAAACCAGCCTACAGCAAATATTCCCAGGCCTAAAGCCTAACCTCAGCTTTCCATGGGAATGGAAAGCTCAGAGCCACCAGCTCTGAGCAAATATCAGTCTAGAAACAAATAATAATAGTTGTTTGCCATCAGAAATAATAATAAACAAATAATAATAATTCTCAAACTCCATAAAAAATACCAGAGATGGCAGTTGTCCTTCATATATTTAATAATATTACCTACATTTGGTGGGTTATCAGAAGGGAGGGGACCTTTTAAGGACAAACCCACAGGAGCATGTTATTTAACTGTGGATTGTGAAGGGCTCCTTCACCTGAAAAAATGGAAATAGGAAAAAAAACAATTTATTTTAGCAATCCAGCAGTTCACCAGCTCAGCTACCCCAGCTTTCTATGTCTACAGAGAGAGGAAAGAGCACCTCTAGAAAAAAAGAAAAGGAAATTATTCTCCTTGCCTTGCAGACAATTTTTACTTGGCAAATATTTCGATTTTTAAGAGGCCTTTCTCCAGACACTTGTTTTGAAACCACAGAAACTCCACTAAGAGAAAATAAAGTGATTTGGGTTTACCTGCCTACATCTAAAAGTCAGCATCTGGCTCTCTTTTATTTTCAAGGATGCCAAAATGATTTTTTCCAAGCAGCTGATGCAGACACATACCAGTGAACCCACTCATCAAACAACCCTCGACTCCTGCCATGTCCATGGAATATTTCAGCTCCCTCCTTGGGCAGCTGGATCACATTTTCCCCTCCAAACCCATGGCTGGATCCAAGAGCTCCTGTCTCACAGTTCAGGGGGCTGCATTTTCGGGCTGCCTTTTGTACTTCAGGAACAAGGAGTGACTAAACCCAGTGCTGAGGTTGGTACTCCCAGCTCAGCAGCCAACAGTGTGTTTTCACTGCAGGAAATCAGCCAACACCAAAATAACTCCAAAGAAAACCTCAAACCCCAAACCCAACTCGTGAACCATCTGAAAACTGCAAAGGAAAGAGGAAAGTTCCTCTCTGATTCATTTCATAAATGGAAGGAACTCAGTATCGACAGCTCTGCTTCATGAATGGGACCAGTAATAAATAATGACTCAGAGAATTAATTAAACAAGTCATTCTGGTTATCTCTGGCACCAAAAAGTGCTGGGAGGAAGAGACAAAAGGTATAAATCAGACACTTATGGATTGCTCTTCTCCCATCTAAACCAGGCAACGAAACCTCACAGACTCTGGATTGTTGCACCTAAATCCCTGTGCCTTTAAAATGTATTCCAAGTTATAGCAGCCATATATACTACATACATTACAGAGCAGATACCACTCACCAATCAGTCCCACCCCGGTTTTAATAATTAACTTTTAATATTCCCAAACATTCTAGGACAATGGCTCCACAGTTTAATTAAGGATTACACCCACAAAAAAATTAAAAATATGTACATTTGAGACTTCAGCCTCAACTCCAGGTTCCCTGAACACAGCCCATATTTCAGCTTCATTCTTTGTCCCCAACATATTCCCATGCTCTGTGAGGAAAAGGAGTGCAAACATTCCACACAGTGGCTCCCACACCACTCCCCTCTCATGGAAATGACCTGGAAAACAAATCCCCCCACAAATGCCAGGTTACACTAACTCATCCTGCAGGAATGAGCTCTTCGGGTTGGAAAATGAGTTTCCCTCAGGGGCAGGTTCTGGTGATTTGAATGGAAAAAATAAGTAATCACAAAGTCATTCCTCGTTCTTTTTCAGGCCTGAAGTGTCCAGAAACCTCTTGGGAGACACAATGAAGTCCTGAGTTGGGCCCATCCCTCATATCCCTCCAGAATCATCTGAATCAAGCCTGAAGGAGGGAAAAAAAGTCCTCAAAAAACCCCTCCCACTCTTCAAGTCATCCTTGATTTTGTCTCACCAAGTTAAGTCTCAGTGAAAACCTGGAATTCTGAATGATCTCATTTTTTTCACCAATTCCTCTTTCACACCAGTGCCAAAACTGCTTCCTGGATTATTTGAGAGAAGATACAGCAACAGCAGCAATGAAAACTGAATTTTTCCTCACTACCCTGAGAAGCATCTCCAGGAAAAGTCAATGGATGAAAAACCAGGTCAGGCTTAGAGCAAGAGAAGAAAAAAAACCCCAAACCAACCCTGACTAAAAGTCCCCCAAATTCCCACTGAGGGAGGTGAAGCATCTTGGGTAAATATCATTAATAAAACCCAAACCAACCCCACCCAGCCAAGCCATGGCAGGGGGTTGGAACTGGCTCATCCTTGAGGATCCAACCCAATATGGGTACTAAACTGACATAAAATTAATCTGTTCATGCTAAAAAGACTCTGTTCTTCTAATTCTAAGCCCATTCAGCAGAGTCACTACGTTTCTTAAGAATTTTATTTCCTTTATTTAAATTATTTCATTTCAACCTTGCAGCTCTTTTCCAGTTTTCCTTTGATGTGTGGGCAATATTCCTGGAGAACAGAGCTAGATGTGGTCCTGGAAGAGCCACAAAGGAATAAAAGGAGAAGCACCCACAGAATTCTGATGGATATTCCACTCGGCGTGCCCAGTGATTGAAAGCAGCCAAGGTTTTCCAAAGTTTCCATGGGATTCTCCAGGCAGATTAATTAAAGCTCTTAATCCTGGGGTAGCACACACCTTGTGTAGGATTTTTTTATGACTTTGAGCTAATGAGCGGAGCACTGGATCCTAAGGAGTAGTTATAGTGATAATATTTATTAATATGGCATTATTATTTATTACTTTGCTCTGCAGGGATTCTTTTGGTTATTACCTCCAACACTGTATCTTCAACAATGACAATTTCACAGTGTTGGGGTTTCAGTATTTTTAAGGCCCCCAACTTTGTGCAGCATTACTGGATTTGCTGCTAAATAAGTAGAAATGTGACTGTTGCTTACTCTCCCCCCATGAGTGCAATTAGCATTTTATAGAAATATACTTTCACTGTATTTCTCTATACAAAGCTATTTGTATTGTTTCTTGAGGAACTGACTGATGTGCCCAATTTAAGAACTTAAAGAGTGGGTTTTTGACACAAAAAGAAGTATTTTGCTATTTTCACCTGGCCTGGGAGACCTACAGAGGGTCCAAGTGTGATATAAACCTGCATATGCTCAAAAATCCTCCTCCTATATAAATATTTCCAGAAGTTTTAATGTAAAAGTTTTCATAATGGAAGAGTTCTAAATTTTATGGGGTTTTTTAATGGTTTTACTGTTCAAAGTAAAACCAGGCTATTGGGATGTGATTCTGAACCACAATCTTGACCCTGGGCTTTCCTGGAAAGCAACAGCATCGAAACAGCTATAAACACTGTCAAAAAACATTGATTTTTTTTTTGGCAGAGAAAGAATGAAACCCTTCCAAATACATGGAGTAAAGCACAGAGGCCAATAAATAACTTTTACATTCCCTCAGGGGACGTTTTGGCACAACCAGAGCTGTGATCATGTAAAAACACTCATCTTTTTCTGAAATATATCTCTTTTAATGTGATCTAAGAGGATCACCAAGCTTTAAGTAACAGGATTAGTGAGACATGTGACTGAGAAAGGAAGAGATTATAAAAACCAGTATTATTTGACAAAGAAAGGTTTCTAAAAACTCCTGAGAAATCTGACAAACTTCCTATAAAGTACAAGTAATTCCAGTAATTCCTTAAGCAGTTAAAAACCCCCAAATCCATCTCATGGTTATTTCAGTGGGCTGCAACTCAATTAAAAATGCCTAAAAACATGGCTCATTTAAAAACTTTATTTTACAGGAACTCACAACGAGTTTTTCCTACACAAAGCTGAAGGAAAAGAAGGATTTTGAAGCTGTAGTTACGATAGTACATAAGAAATTACATTTTACTGACATTACTCTATTTATAAAATATCGTGTGAAACTCTACTATTGGGAGTTCTAAAATTATATTATTATGTAATAAATTATATTATAAGCCAGGATTACCAGGCTTCAACACACCTGCAGTGCTGCTTTTGCTGGTTATACAACCCCAGGGATTTCTGACCTCCTTTAGGCTTTGTCTTCATGCACCAACTCAACATCTCTTATTTTTTCAAATCAACAATCACACACACTGTTTCACAGCCAGCCCTGGGTTTGCCACAGGGGTTATGTGAGGACACACTGCAGCACAAACTAGCTCCTTCCCACTTCTACTGCTCTTCCAACAAGCCGAATTTATGGCATTATCCAGCTTTCCAGAGAAGTTTTCCCAGGGAAAAACTGGTGTTGTGATAGAAAAGCCCATTTTCAAGTTATCTAGGAAAGGTTTTAATTATGGAAAACCTCCTGCTACGTTCATTAACCTGCAGCAATTTGGACAAATTAGCAGATGAAGGGAATTAATCATGGAATTATTAAGGATGGAAGAGGCCTTCAGAAGCACCACAAAATCACCCCTAAAGCAGCACCTGCCCCCAGGATCGTTCCCGGCCGGCAGGGAAGGAAATGGGTCGCATCCCTCTGGGATGGCAGCACCCAGGGGAGTTTATTTATTACCTTTGACAGTGCAAGTCCCAGAAAAAACACCCTGAATGTCCTCTACTGACATAAAAAAGTGGTTATCAGCTGAGCAGAAAAGCAGAATTGCTGGGGGTAATGATTAGCTACTGACACCTTTTTCAGTCGCTTTTTCCTACTAAGTGAGCAGGCAGGAACAGAGTTCTAACAGATAAAACTCATCTGGGTGTTGTTTGGAGAAAGATTTACAGCTCCTCAAGCACAAAACCAACATTAAAACTGCCAGAAAGGTGCAGGTCAGAGGTGGAAGACACTTCAGAAAATCAAAACTGCAAAGATCAAAATCTTCACTCGAGGTAATTTCTGGTGCTTCAGCATAAAACAAAAGGCACCAAATTTAAAGGTATTCCTGGAGTGTGCTTTATAAAAACTTCAGAGTAAGTATTTACGTGCTCTCTGGAAGATTTTGGGGCTGACACTCAAAAACTAGTCATAAGGTATTTTTATTTCTTAGGAGAATAAAGGAGAGAACAAATTGGCAGTCACTAGAACTGTTACCTTGATAGGAGGGTCTATTTTTAAGAGATTGATTCCAAACCAAATAAAACTTCAGCTTTCTCAACTGGGACACTCAAGACCTCAATGAAAAAATAAAGAAAGAGGAGGAAACAAGAAAATTCAAACAGCATTTCAAGTACAAATCACCATCTGGGAAGGGTAAAATAGAAACCCTTGTCAGTGGCTGTCCTGTCTCACCTTTGACTGGATCAGCCCTCCTCAAATAGGGCAATCCAGGATTATTAAGGGGCCTACTGAAGGGAAAAAGAAACATGAACTATCCAGAGAAGGTATTTCAGGAGGGTTACGCACACTGGGAAACATAGAAAGTGCACCAAAATTCACAGGGTATTTAGAAAACAGGGTATTTAGAAAGTGTCTGATGCTGTATTTTACAATCCCTTTACTCCTCCCTTCGTCACCCCAAAGCTCCACACAACTGTTTGCAGCACTCATTTGAATTTTCTGGGCACACTCCACAGTAAACCAAGGGAATTCTCTTCCAATTAACCCCCTAGCCAAGCGTGGCCTTTTAAAATTATTATCTTGGAATCGTTTTTCAGATGGAAAACTGTCACTGCAGGCAGCAAGTGGCATTTAATGTGATCAGCATCACTTTACACATCTGAGTGACAAGACACCTCCACCTCCTGGCACTCCAGAACCAGGGAATGCTGTGGGAACACTGGAGGCACCGTGGAAGAATTCAGTATTCTCCACACTTTTAAAATAACCTTGTTATAGAAAATAATAAACGTATACATTTTTAGAAAAATAGATAAAAACATAACCACCACCCAAAATGCTGATGGCACCTTTCACACCCCACCCCAAAATCTGGGATACAGCCTTAGTGCCTCATTCCACCTCCTCTCCCTTTGCAAGCCCCCGACATTTGGCCAACAAAACAAATGCAGAACAAATTCAGTCCACGAATCTCTTTTCCTGCACAGCATTCATGTACTTCCAGCTTTAAAGTTATTTGCCACCTCTGTAAGTGTATTAACTGCAGCTAAATTATGTGTTCCAACGGCTCAAAATGCAGTTAAGTAACACTTCAGCTTTTTTTTCCACCTATTAAAAGTCTGTGTATGCCTACCCCGTTTATAAATCACCAGCTCCCAATCATCATCACTTCATTTAACCACTTTGTGTTATTTTTAAAACTTTGAGGCTTTCCTTCCCTCTTGGACACACCTATTTATTCAAGTTCAAGGTAATTCTTCCCTTCTTTTCCTTAGAAATGTAATTTCTGCAGTAACTCTACAACCTAGCACCCAGGGGTAAGAGGAGACCACAGTTTATGCTGAGATGCTGGACATCTAATTAACGTGTTCCTCTTTTAAGCAACCTGCACCCCTTCCTGCTGCAGCTCTCAGAAAGGAAACAAAAGAAATTAAACTGATTTTTTTTATTGTAGTGTTAAGGACACATAAGGCTCTGTCCTCACCTGAATGAAATAACTGGAGACAGAGATTTGGTGCAATCCTAAGAGAAAGGCAGGACAATGATTTAAGTGCTCAGAGACCCATCCCTGGCAGTGTCCAAGGCCAGGCTGGAGAGAGCTTGGAGCACCCTTGGGACACTGCAAGGTGTCCCTGCCCATGGATCTTTCAGGTCCCTTCCAAGCCCAACCAGCCTGGAATTCCAAACACCCCAAAGGGTCCGTGGCCATTAAACATTACATAACCTTCGAAAAAGCAATATAATGGAGCTGCATGCCCTCTTTGCAGCCCATTTTTAATACATTATGCCTGTCAGCAGGTCGAGCTCTGCGACTACAACAACTCCAAGCCCCATTTCAGGCGGAGACAGGCAATGATTTAAAGGGATTTAAAAGCAGGGCCATTATTGCCTAATTCTACGAGTCCATTCCATTAAATTCCCATCTGTTTAAAAGCTAAGCACTTCCTTCGGTACCAAAGACACTCGGAAAGAGCTCCATAGGAAAACCAAGTTCAAGTATATATTTAAAAACAAAAGCCAAAACAAGCCATAGAGCGCACCAAACAAAACTTTAACACAGGGCTCAGGACAAGGTGGCCCAGGGCTAATTCTGTCCCATTCTGTTCTGTGCAGCGCTTCTCCCTGAGCTAAGGGTTCAGGAATTACGGAATTAAAGCAAAATAGCGCTGGTGTTGAATCACTGCGGTTGGAGAGGAGCTCCAGGACCGCCCGGAGCCCACCCAGAGCTCTGAGTGCCCCATCCAGCCCTGCCTTGGGCACCTCCAGCCCTGGGCACTCCAACCCTCCCTGGGCAGC
>JAWWTY010000421.1:0-11643 GCA_035222235.1 Margarornis squamiger | reverse complement strand
GGGCAGCCACAGCTTCTCTGCCCAACCTGTGCCAGGGCCTGCCCACCCTCCCAGGGAGGGATTCCTTCCCAATATCCCATCCATCCCTGCCCTCCTTCATCTTAAGGCCCTGGAGGTCGTTTGCTGTGCTGCAGGTGGTGTGTGTTGTTGGTGCTGCTGCACATCTGGCCACCCCAGACGGGCTGAGTCACACCTTTGATGGTTTTCTGCAGTGTTGTCTGTAGATTCTGTTCCAACACAAGGCCCTCAGAGTGGAGAGGCCATCAGGCATCTGCCCTTGCAGCAAGCTGTGCCAGATAATCCTCCTGCACATTAATCAGGATGAGCTGAAGTTGAGCAGGTCATTTTGTTCCTCTGTTCCCTACGGTGAGGCTGCTCTGAACATCCTGCCTCAGACTGCTCGTGGCTCTTTTAGACACATTTTTAATGCTGCCCTCCAGCTTCACTTTCCTTAGCTTAGTTTGCTTGCCCTTTGCACAGCTGGTGTGTGGAGAGAGCAGCAACGCACTCTCTTGGTCTTCGTTGTATGAGATTTAAGAAGTTAAGCCCATCCTGCCTTGTTTTGTTAAACACTCTCTAGGCATTTCCCCCTCCCGGACTCTGGATATTTCTCTTCACTCCCTGTGCACTCCAAAAGGATTAATTTCAAGTGCAGAGACCAGACAAGAGGTCACGTTGAAGAGAAGACCTCATGCATTACTCCTCAGGATCTCAGCCGCCCTCTGGCTCTACCTGAAACCAGACAAATGGACTTTGCAAAAGGAAGTACAAAAGCTGGCAACTAAAAAAGGCATTTAAAGTGGCTCAGATGTAAGGAGTTTGGGAGAATGAGACATTGCATTGTAAAGTCACACACACACTTGGCATGTTTTGGTGTGTGTGTGAAGTAACATATGAGTATTTATGTCATCTGATATATGATTAAATATTTTTTTAACCACATTTAACTCCTGCGGAAGATCCACAACGAGCTGAAGCTGCTCTGCTCAGGTTCTACTTCATCCACCAAATAGTTTGATCATATAGACAGGTTATGTTAGGTTTGGGCGTGTGTGATTTTTTTCAGTCATTGGTAAATTTAGATGAATTTTTCTGTGATCTGACGTTTCTGGGCTGCTTGTGAAACTCAGAATGAGGAGAAAGCACCCCAAGTTCCTCACTACACAAAAATCATCTCTCTCCTTTTCTTCAGGTATTTGAAATGTACCAAGACAAGACACACTTTCATCATTTCCTGATGTCATAAAGTGTTCAATTTCCCCTGGCCCAAAAGGCATTCATAGCACAAGAATGTTTCCATCTGCCATTTGTGGGTGCTCCTGCAGGTGGTATTGTTCACTCTGTGGGGACTTGTCTCTCACTGCAAGCACTTCAGACAGCAAGTGCTCCCAAGCTCAGTACAGCACCTTTTCCCTTGGCTTTGCCAGAAGAGAAGCTGCAGCTGCTCCACAGATTTAGGTCCAGCGTTGTGGTGAGCCTTGGTGCTCCATGTGCATGTCCTGGCTTGGAATTTAACTTACTGCTGGGCTCTCTTGAGGCTTCTGCCCTGGCCTGTATTATCATGGAATCACGGAATGGTTTGGGTTGAAGGGATCTCAAAGCCCACCCAGTGCCACCCCCTGCCATGGGCAGGGACACCTCCCACCAGCCCAGGTCATTCCAAGCCCTGTCCAACCTGCCCTTGGACACTTCCAGGGATCCAGGGGCAGCCACTGTTGCACATCCTAAAAGTGACCACGCAGCCAAGAATTTCCTCCCACTCTCCCATCTAACCGTGCCCTCTGGCAGTTTGAAGCCATTCCCCCTTTTCCTGTCCCTGTCCCTCTCCCATCTCTTTAAAAGCCCCCAGAATTAGAGGTTTGATCATCCACATAGCCTACCTCCAGTGTCTGTGCTTTAAATCACGTGTTGTCACCAAAAATACATTTTGCAGTAATTTGTGTTTTAGCTGGAAGAGTGGAGCCTTCCAAAGTTGTCATGGGTTGCTAAATATGTAGTCTGCTATTGTAATGATGCTTCCCTGTTATGGCTCAGCCCCTGTGCTGCTCTGCTGGTGCTGAGCATTACCCAAGAGCTCAGCAGGGCCTGTCTCCTCTAGCAGGGCAGGGAATAAAATCTAGAATCTCACTTCAAAGCACAAAAGGTATTAGGCTGATCCATAAACTGGTTTTGGCCAACCTGTAAAATGTTTTGAGGTGGAGATCCTGTTGAGAAGGTATTATGCATTTATGTGTTATATCACAGAAAATATACCCAAAGGGCCAAAACAAGGTGGCAGAAGGGGCCTTTTTCTGACAGTTCTTCTCATGGGTTGATATTTTAGCCTAATTTGTGTTTTGTAAGTAATGTATGCACTCAGAATCAACTTCAGTGCTTTAATATTCACTGCTAAATGCATCTAGAAAACTTGCCAGGGCTTTTGTACTTAGTAAAAGTGCAAAGTAGGTGGATTAGTAATTCTAGTTCAGTTTCAGTGTTTCAGTACAATTGTGTTTTACTTACTTGTATCATGTAATTCTGAAACAGTACTCTGGATTTAAGACCTTTGAAGAAAATAATCCTCAGTAAGAAGTTTTGACTGTTTAAATTCTGCACTAGGCTACAAGGAGAAATTGGCCATTCTGTTGAAGAGTTTTTATGTTAAAATTTCATGTAATAGAATCCTGGAATGGTTTGGGTTGGAAGGCACCTCAAAGCCCATCCAGTGCCACCCCTGCCATGGCAGGGACACCTCCCACCAGCCCAGGGTGCTCCGAGCCCCGTCCAACCTGGCCTGGGACACTCCCAGGGATCCAGGGGCAGCCACAGCTTCTCTGCCCAACCTGTGCCAGGGCCTGCCCACCCTCCCAGGGAAGGATTCCTTCCCAATAGCCCATCTCAACCTTTGCTGCATGACTTTATTGCTGAAATATGGTTGCTCAAGCAAATTATTTTTGGCCAGGGCTTATAGTGCTGTTTAGTGCATTATGAGCAATGGGTTGGGACAATGTAGGCACAGGGCTGGGTTTCTTTGGTTACTTTTAAAGCAATCTGAGATAATTTGGCTGAATATGGATCTTCTGTGGGATCTGAGTCCTGTTTTACAGAGCTCCTGCATGGCCAAATGTGCCTTATTCTAAACTGGTAGAGATGATTAATTTGTTTAAATAAATTTATTTTTAAATTTTCATCTGGGTTCAGTTGAAACTTGATCCACAACAGCATCTGTGACAAAAGTTCAGTATCTTAAATTGCTTATTATTTTTAACGTTTTATAGAGAAACTTTTCACATGTTGCTAATTATCACTGAAGTCACTGCTTTAATGACTTTTCCTAAAATGTTGTTTCACTTAAATAATTTTCATGTTGCATTAATTCATGTTCCAAGCTAAGATTTTTGGAACAGATGTGTGTGTTTCCCCTCTAGAAAATGTTCTCAGCTGTTGTTTTTTCATGAGGATTTTTTTCTGGTGTGTGTTTTTTTTTTGTTTTCTTTGTTGATTTTAGTTTTCTTGCTCTTCAGCAACCAAGTTACCTTGGTGTGAATAACACTCACCCTTCCCCAACAAGTGCCAAACCTCCCTTGGAGGAAGGATGTGTATTTTAATTTTATGTACTAACAAGTTAAGCCTAAGGGATGAAGTGAAACATAAACTGCTTCAGGCACCACCATATTGCTGACAGTGTGAATGTTTAGGTGCCTTCAAAACTGAGAAGAAAAAGGGTTTCTGAGAAATTGTTTCTGTGGTGGAATCTACTGGTGCTGGACGTAGCTGAAGTGACGTTCTGCTGGTAAAGGAAGTAGAAAGGAGATCCTAATCCAGTTTTCAGTGCATGGCAGTGGGAAGGACTGGTGGTGTGAAAGCTTCCTGGTTTTCCTGCTGCACTTACCCCTAGACTACATAAGGCCAGACCATGAGGCTGCCTGTCCATGCTGAACCAGAGCGTTGCTGCCTGGTCCCTCCTTGGGTCTTCCTTGCTTGGCTCTTCCACTTGACTTCTCATCTCAGGGCAGTCTGCAGGATCCTGTGGTCTGCAGAGCTGTTGAGAGGACAGACCTGGGCAATGCTGGGGCAGGTTGCAGATGTGCAGCTGCTCTGAACAGAGGTGGCCTGTGAGTAGAACCACAGTAGCTCCTTTCTGCAGGGAGCTTCCAAAGCACCTTGCCAGTCACATGTGTGTCAATGGCTTAAACTGAATTATTCCAAGAATTTTCTAATATTAAAGTCTCTGTTGGCCTCCCCAGTTTTGCCCATCTGGCGAGGAGTTTTCTCCCACAAAACTGCAGGTGTCCACACTTTTTTTGAGCATCTATTTTTGTTGGAATGAGCTCTGTTACATATTTAGCTACTGATGACAAAGCCCAGGCTGCTCCTACCTCTGCAGTTTCTGTCCAAGTTCCCAAATCAGTTTCCTTCCAGTTGTTATTTTAATACCATTTAGGAACTCATTATTTCCATAAACTCTCTGCTTCGGGTACCCTGCTGGCACCAGCTGCTGACAGATGTCCATGAGTGTCCTGATGTGCACAACTGGTATTTTATGATGGGTCTTCTCCTCCTGACCCCACCTGGGGACTTCCTTTCAGCAGTGGAGAATGCAGTGCTCTCCTCCAGGTCCTCTATTGTTTGATGAGTCAATGCAGCTGCACGGAAATACCTTTTGTGTACAGGGTATTTTGCATTTTTTCAGTTTGCTGCCAAGTTAAAAGGAAAAGATGGTTCTTCACAGTTGAACTGTGGAATTCCAAGGAAAAACTCTATTTCATCTCCCACAGCCGTGTCTATTGTTAAAGGCACACAGAAGACAACAGCCTCTCTTAGACCTTATTCAAAACAACTTTTTGAGTGGAATGTGCTCTTCAGCATAAGTATTGATTGCAACCACTTGGGTTTCTTTTCCCTGGAGTAGCCAATAATTCTAGAAATCAATGTCCACAAAAAACTGTGAAGAACTTGTGAAACTGATAAAGAACACGCTGCTGTCTTCGCCCTGCTATCAGTCAACAACATGCTTTAAAACATTTTGTCTAATTTAGCATATTAAAAGACAAGATATTTATTCTGTTTATTGTGAAGAATAGAGAGGAAATGAAAGATCTCTTGAAAGATTTTTAGCCCTTTATAGTTTCTCCTATTTCTGCCAAGAGGTAAAAAAACAATAACAGTAATGCTGCTGAAATGATATACAGATCTTATCTCAGGCATGACTGTTACATTGTTTTCTGATTAGCAATATTAGATATGTGAGGACTTCTGGCTGTGTAATCGTTTGGATTATGTCTGTCTTTTGTGAAAACAAAATTGCTCAGTTTAAGTCCAGTTGTGAAAAACAAAAGACTGTGAAATCCCTGTCATCTTTAGGGAGCTGCTGCGCTGATGGGCTCTGTGTGTGCATCTGCCTAATTTACTTAGGAAAGGGTAGTCACAGAATCACACACTGGGTGGGGTTGGAAGGACCTTAAAGACCATCCCATCCCACCCCCTGCCATGGGCAGGGACACCTCCCACCAGCCCAGGGTGCTCCAACCTGCCCTTGGACACTCCCAGGGATCCAGGGGCAGCCACAGCTTCTCTGCCCAACCTGTGCCAGGGGCTGCCCACCCTCCCAGGGAAGGATTCCTGCCCAATATCCCATCCAGCCCTGCCCTCTGGCACTGGGAACCCATTCCCAGGACATTCCCCTTGTCCGGGCACTTTCTGCCCAGATAAAAAGTCCCCATGGGGCAGGAACTTTTCCTGGGGGGTGACAGCTGAGTGTCTTGATGATAACAGGGGTGTAAGTATTCCCTTTTTAGTGATAATTAGTGGTAATTAGCTTTCATCATTCACTTCCTCTGCTGGAGGACCCAATCCATGTGGGGCCATAAACAGAACTGCTGTTTAGATCTGTACATTTCTTTCAAAATTTATACTGGTTATTTTCAGTGACCTGCCTCAAACATTTTCTGGACCTTCAGGGATCATGGAGTGTTTGTGTCTAAGTATTTGAGTTTAGGACCATGTCTATAATCGTGTCAGCTTCTTCCTTTCATCACTTCTTTTTGTTTGTTTTTCTTTAAGGTTTGTGTTGAAAATTTAGGAAAATTGGTGTCTAACTATTATAATTAAAAATCAGATACTAAGTTCAGTCTGCATCATGCTTCAAAATTGATTCCAGAACGTCATCTCTAATGATGAGGGAATATTTCTGGAATGATTATGTAGCTTCAGGCACAGAGGAAAACCCCTTAATTAGCTTTGAGAAGATGAATTGCTGTGTCTCAGTCTTTGCAAGGTGCTTAATTTGACTACTTGTCTCTGGCTGCAGGTGCCACTAATGCTGTAAAGAACATGTAGAAAATGTTCAAATTTTTAAGAAGAGATACCAAGAGAAAGATTAAATTATTTCCTCAGTTCATGGGGGAGGTTTATTTGTATTTTCCTTGGTGATGTTAATATATAAGTATGTTGATTCACCTTTGAACATCAAAACTGCCTCTTAGCAGTGATGGCTGGACTCACTTCCCTTCATCTACTCTTAATTGTTATAGTTATTGATATTATTTGATGGTTACCAGTGGAACACACTGATTTCAGAGATGCTGTTGGCCACAGAGAGCAGCCTGTCTGATAACTTTATTTCAGGATACATTTCCCAGGAATTTTGTTTACCACAACATCAATGACTTTCCCCAGTTCTCACAATCCTTTGTCACTGGGACTCTGTTTTCAGAATTCAAACAAATACTGCCCTTTTTAGGGTTATTTTTTTCTTTTAAACCAGCACAGAGCAAGGTAGGAATACTCATCCATTTAGAGCTTCCTGTCAAGGTTTATACACACTGTTTAAAGCATAAATCAGTTAGAAATTCATCATTCAGAAATCATTGCTACTTTAGGGAATGGATATCCTTTCTATGGGCTAGACATGAAAAGCCCTGAAGGGAAGCAGATGCTTTTGGAAAGGCTTGATTAGGTACCAGGCCTTGCAGTACAATATGTTTTCTAAAATCAGTTCTAGAACAATGACTTTTACAAGTACCCTCAGACTGTGGGGTCATTAACATTTTTAAGGTAGTCTCATAATGAAGACTTGCTGCTAGACGTGTTTTCTGTCACATTTTTTTGTACACCAGAGTGACAGCTGTGCTTATTTTTTATGACAATTATATATGTTGTCATTTGGGTTTTGTCTTTATCGTGTCTGAGCACAGTGACATAAATGAAGGCTGTTAAGAAGAGCAAATAAAGATGGGTTTAGTGACTGGTTTTAAGACATTGCTGGACCCAGCACTTTGAAGGAGTTAATGGAAACAGGGGAGCTTTGGGACATTCCATTCCTGGAATACACCACCAACACACCTGCCAAGAATCAAGGGGTTTTTCAGCTGTCTGAGCAGTGGCTGGGACTTCCCCCCAAACATTTTGGGTAGAGACCCACTAAAAGGTCCCACTGTTCCGCCCATGCTAAGGTGATTCTTGAGCTTTCCAGGTGGGGGTCACTGTCTGTGACCAGATCTTGTCCTGATGATAAAACTCAATCTTAATACAGGGTCAGGTAACACCAGGAAAGAGAGCAGAAAATCAATCCCTGGCCACTGGATCTGTTGGTACTGTAGTGAGGAGTGAGAGTGGTGGAAAGATCACGAGAAACCTGCGATTTCAGGCAAAGGAATCTTGCTTGGTGTGGGATAAAGGTTCGGCACCGGTGTCTGGTGGTGGTGGGAGCTGCTGATGGCACGGAACTGGGGGCAGTGGCTGATGCCCCTGAAGGCTGGGCTGCTGTTCAGCAGGACCTGGACAGGCTGCACAGTTGGGCAAACAGGTTCAACAAAGGCAAGTGCAGGTCCTGTACCTGGGGAGGGATAACCTCCAGTACCAGGGGCTGACCTTCTGGAGACCAGCTCTGTGGAAAAGGACCTTGGTGAGTGACAAGTTGATCATGAGCTGGCCGTGTGCCCTGGGGGCAAGGAGGGCAGTGGGACCCCGGGGGCACCAGGAGGGGCACTGGCAGCAGGTGAGGAGGGGATGCTGCCCCTGTGGGCAGCCCTGGCAGGCACATCTGCAGGGCTGTGCCCAGCTCTGGCTCCTCAGCACAGCAGGGCCAGGGAGCTCCTGCAGCGGGGCCAGCGCAGGCTGCGGAGATGCCCAAGGGCTGGAGCAGCTCTGGGAGCAGCAAAGGCTGAGGGAGCTGGGGCTGGTTAGTCTAGGGAAAACTGAGAGGGGTTCTCATCAATCCCTATAAATATCCCAAAGGAGGTGTCAAGAGGATGGAGCCAGACACTTGTCAGTGGTGCCCAGTGATGGGAAGAGGAGCAGTGACCATAAACTCAAACCCAGGAAGTTCCACCTCAACAGGAGGAAAAGGTTCTTCCCATGGAGGTGGCAGAGCACTGGAACAGCTGCCCAGGGAGGGCGTGGAGTCTCCCCCTCTGGAGACATTCCAAACCCACCAGGACATGGTCCTGTGTCACCTGCTCCGGTGACCCTGCCTTGGCAGGGAGGTTGGACTGGACGGTCTCCAGAGGTCCCTTCCAACCCCAGTGATTCTGGGATTTTGTGAATATTTATGGTACCTGCTTGTGCCCCTGTGGTGGGCTGGGTATAATGCAGATCTAGTGCTTTTTTGTCTCGTGCTGAACTGCCTCCTGCAGTTTGGGAATCCCTCTTCCAGGTGATTTTCACCTGCTAGGAGCAGCAGCATTAATCCTTGCCTGAGCAGGGCAAGCAGGATCTGGAACAATTTCCTCAGGTGATATCAGTGTGCTCTTGGAAATTGTCTTGGCACCCAACCATTTCAGGCTCAGGACACTGGAAATTATTTATAAAGCCACCTGGCATCAGGGACATTTCACAGCACCTTTATTGAGGGAAGGGGCCCCTTCTCCAGGTTGTGGTGAGTGGCAGCATCAGCATCCTGGGGACATCTCTGCACCCTCAGGGCTGGCATGTCCTGCTTTCAACATGGTGTAATTACTGTTTGGGAGCTGAATTACTTGGTGTTCTGTATTTCATAGCCAGTGAAGGGATGAATTTTATTTACTGCCTCAAGAGCTGGTTATTTCATGTTTGAATAGGTATATATTCATGGAGAGAGCTTTGCAGTTACTGCCCTTGTGCTACCAAGATTTGTTTCTTCTATCCAGGGAATAGATTATCTTTCTTGAGTAAGGAGAAGCCATACAAACTGTGTTCAAAGGATGTAAAAGGGGTTTTTATATTATTATCTTTTTTAATTTCTAATCTCATGTGCCATGAAAACATTTTTGTTATAAAATGCCACACTGCCTTATCCCTTCTGACAATTTCACTCCTCACAGGCCATTCTGAATAACATGTTCTTCACAAATCTGAGAACAATGGGAGAAAGGAGTCTGCTGGGTTTTAGTCTTTCAGTGATTTGTAAAATCTCTCACAGTCACATTAGTTTAAGTAGACACTACAAAAAAATTGAAAGAAGCTCTGTAGTAAACTCTGTGAAGTGACATTGGTCTGGGTAAAGCACTGGCTTTAATTCCTACTTTATTTTAGTTCCTACAGGGCTTTAATATTATTATTTGTAGCTATAAAGATTTGCTTGACCTAGAATAGACATACTTAAATCTCATTAGGAAAAAAGTTTCACTATTTAGGTCTGGCATTACTTGGGTGACTAGTTTAGTTTTAAACACTGACTTTACCTTGGTGAACAATGGCAAAGGAAGGAAAGATGATCCGGAGGTCCCCACACTACTTGCAGTGTAAGTTCTCAGAAGGGTTTAGTAGGCAATTAAGTTTATTATGCAGCTAAAATTAACTGCAACTATGAAAATTACACCAAATGTCTCTGGACCCTTTTTTGCCCTAGTTTAGTAAGAAAATTTTGCTCTTAGTTTGAAACTGTTTCTTTAAGTTTAGCATGAGTTAGTGTAGTTCTGTTGTGGTGAATTTTGGTTCTGCTTTGGTTGGTTGATTGGTTTGTGTTTGTTTGGTTTTTGTTGCTATGGAAGGAACCCCTTTCTTCAAACATAAGAAGAAAAAGCCATTTTAATAAGATGATTTCTGTTGTGAATCTCATTATGTGTCTTTAGCAGGACGACTTTTACCTTTTTACTTGTTTTGTCAGCAGGGTAGATTTTTATTTTTTAGGTTTTTCAGAATATGGCCGTGTCTGTTGAAAACAAATTAGAGTTGAAGGTCAGAGTGTCAGTTCTGTCCGAGTTGCTATGACACGTTCTCAAGAGCTGAATCTCAGCAGCATTTAGAATCACAATAAGCAAAATTTAGTCAGAGGAGCCAAGTCAAGATGCTGGTTAAACTTCTGGGTTGCCCCATGTGGGGTCAGGAGGGGACTCGATGGCCCTCATGGGTCCTTGGCCACCCTGCATTCTGTGATTCTGCAATGAAATCTTATAACTGTAGCCAAAACAAACAAACAGTTCCATTTGCCTCAGATACTCTTTTGGGATTATGGGGGTTTTTTTGCTTCAAATCAGAGTACATTGAAAAGAAAACCCGTCGGTCAGACTGAGAATGCAGCATTTCAAAGACAGTGAGATCATGGAGCTTGGGCTGTTCCCTGTATCTGATCTTCCTGTGAGGATGATGATGGTATCTGGGTAGCTGCATTAATTTTTGGCTGGTGGAGGGACTGCTCTCTGTTGCTCAAACCCAAGGCTGTCTCTGACCATGAGGAGACAAGGAGCAGTCAAGGTGGGCCTCTGCCTCTCTCCTGCTGTCACAAACACGGGTCAGTCGTCGACTCTCTGGTGTTTAAAGAAGACATCAAAGAAAACTCACTCAGCTGGGACATGGGGGAATAATGTTGTGTTGTCTCTATTAGTGCATGAAATCACAAATTGAAAAATCTGTTTGGCTTCTGTTTAAGTTGCTCCAGTTTGTTTATGTGCAGAAAGAAGGTCAGTAGATCACCAGGTGGCTGGAAGATTCTATTTGACTTTCCCTGTTTGATCTCTGAGGGCTTTTGCTTCAGCTGAAACCACCCTGCTCCTTTCCTTGTGCAATCAGTGCTCCTTCCTTTTCCCTCTGCTGAGAATATCTGTGAACAAATGGGAAAATCAGAGTTGTGCTAATAATAAATTAAAGATTTTAAAGAAATCTTTGCTAATCAAGATAATGTAGTTAAGCATTTTATTAATGAAAACTAGATCTGGTGAGCCTTTATAGGTTTCTGAACTGGAGTGGCAACTGAAAATGAATAATTTTGTGTTACAGAGTATTTTCATGTAATTTCTTCCATGGTCTGTTTTTCCAAAAATATCTCTGCACATTTGACTCTACATTTTGTCCAGGTTTGCAGGTTACCAACCTGCTTCTGTCTTGGGATGATGGCAGATGGAAAGCATTCCTTCTTACATCTCCAAGCAAGTGCCCAGCCACCTTACAGAAGGAAGAATAAAGCTCTGCAGGGCCCATGAAGTCTGGGCTATCATGACGAAGTCTGGGCTATCATGACCACAACCTGCTCTGCTTGTTGCCATCAGTGCATCATTGTCAGCTTTGGGTTTTCTGTTGCACCCTCACATGCTGTGATGTCCATGGAATCATCATGAAATCCCAGACTGGTTTGGGTTGGAAGAGACCTTAAAGCCCATCTCATTCCACTCCACCCCCTGCCATGGGCAGGGACACCTCCCACCAGCCCAGGGTGCTCCAACCTGGCCTTGGACACTCCCAGGGATC
>JAWWTY010000420.1:0-11645 GCA_035222235.1 Margarornis squamiger | reverse complement strand
TCCAGCAGCTCCACGTGCTCCTGCTGCTGTTCCCAGGGCTGGGGGCAGAATTCCAGGTGGGGTCTCACCTGAGGGGCTCAGGGGCACAATCCCCCCTCACTCTGCCCACGCTGTGGGACCAGCCCAGGGCATGGAGGTGCAGAAGGGACTCCTGTCCATTTTGTCACCCCCAACAACCCAAGTCCTTCTCAGGACTCCCCTCAATCACCTCCAATGACCAAAGGATCGACCCTTGTTGACCCTCACGAGGCTCTCCCAGATCCCTCTGGATGCCCCATCCCATCCTTCCAGCAGATCCAGTGTCCCTCATCCCAATGTCACCTCCAAAGTCAGTCCCACCCTGACTCTGATGCCCAAAACCAGCTGTTAAGGAGAACCCCAAGACTCACTGTGGGAGTTTTGGGGGGCAGCATTCCTTTTATCATCACGTTGGATGCAGGAGAACCTCATTTTTCTCCCAAAGCATGGATGTAGAGTTACAAAAGCCTCCTGCCTTTAATTAGTTACCTAATTAACAGTTCAAAGCATTGCCTAATACTGCTACACCCTCTTCCAAACTGCCCCTCCCTCGACACACCTCCTGAATTGAGCTGGAGGTCTCCACGACCCCTTATCTTCATCTTGTCTTCCTCCTCCTCACCACCTCTGTCCTGCTTGGAATCCTTTCCAGGTGTCTGGGCCTCTGGAATAGTTTGGAGTGGAGTTGCATCCAACAACGTGCCTGTTGTGCTTTCCAGGTGCTCCTCCTAAAGTCTCTGTCCACTGAAATCCTTGACAAGGAACATTAAAGGGGATTTCAGGAACCTGAGAAGGCCCTCAGCTGAAGGGCTGCCAAAAGGGTTATCCCAAATCCTTCCCAACCCCACATTTTAAGGGTGAAGACACCACAGAGACTGGTCCTGGTACAGACTCTTCCACTTGGACCCTGCTTTTCCCTCAGGAGAACATTCCCATGGGTCCATAATCCATGGGCAGCCTGCCCAAAGCCTCGCTGGGATCAGGGATGAGGCAGGAACAGCCAGGCACGGAGCAAACCTTTCAAAGGGAGTTTTAATCACAAACAACCCCCCACGGGCCCCAAAGTCACCACCATCAAACCCCAAACCTTCAGAGTCCCTCACCCTCCCCAGGTGTCCGAGCCTGGGGTGGTGGTGCCTAAATCCCAGGAAAAATCAGGATGTCACAGTCTCAGGGCACCAACCAAAGCACAAGATGCACCTCCGCTGCTGGGGGGGGAATTAGTGAATTTGGGTGGAAAGTGAGGGGGTTTGGGGGTTTTTATTGCAGGACACAAGGTTGGGACATGCAGGGAGAAGGGCCTGGGACAGGCAGACCCAAAGAACTCATCCAGGTCTCCAGAGATCCCAAGAAAGCAGCCGGGTTTTCCTCTTGCCTTGCTGTAGGTTTAGGTGTTGGCTTTGAGTTTGAAAATACCAATTTTGGGCTTAAACCCCAGGATTTCAGAACAGCTGGTGCTGCAGCTGCCCCCAGGGATGTTCTCCAGGCTCCAGGATGGCCAAGGAAGTCACCAGAGACTCCCCCAGCTCGGGTAAACCCGCTCCAAAATGTGGGACCGGCTCCATCTCCGTGCAAAGACCCGCAGGATCCTGATTTCCCTGGAAAAAGGAGGGAAGGGATGAAGGGAGGATGTGAAAACTCACTAAATATTCCAGATCTTCGGGGTTTGGGTGGTTTTGTTTCCAAACGAGGAGGTAGAACAGCATTTTATGGTCATGCTTGGTCGGAACGTGATGAAACCAAGACCTGACTCATCTTCAGGGTGAGCCCAAAGCGCTTCCCAAAGGGGTTCCAGAGGGCTCTGTTTGGTGCTGGAAATCTCAGGGCAGCTCTTGGGATTTTTTCTCTCCTCCAAAGGCCCTGAAGACATTAAAGAACACAAATCCTCCCTTCATGGAGAGGTTGGGTGGGTGCTCCCCCTCATCCAGGGAAAACAGCTGCTGGGCTTACAAGGAGATTGTTCTTCAGCTCCCCAGGGCTTTATTCCAGGGAATCACCTCAATCCCACCTTGTTTTCCCTGGACAGTTTGTTCTTCAGCTCTCCAGGGCTTTATTCCAAGGAATCACCTCAATCCCACCTTGTTTCTCCTGGATAGAGTTCGTTCTCCAGCTCCCCAGGGCTTCATTCCAAGGAATCACCTCAATCCCACCTTGTTTTCCCTGGACAAACTTCAGAGAGCTGCCCCTGACCTCCAGAATTCCAGCCAGGAGCAAGGCTGGCTGTCCAAAGGAGGATTTCCATGGATGAAAACAATCCCTGTTCTCCCCTGGGCTTTCCCTGAAGTTATTCTGGACCATTCCTGGACCCCCAGGAGAAACTCCCAGGAGAGAGGAGTTGGCCCAAAATGGTTTGGAGTCTGGGGAGTTTTGGGAAAGGGAGGGATAAAACCAGGAGTGGCCTGGTGGGTTTGGGTTTGTTGGAGTTGGATTTGACTTTGGGGTCAAAGGAAGTCCAAGATTTGCCAGGACCTGCCCTAAAAACAAGGCTGAGGGTGTGACCCAGTCTGGGAGTTCCATGGGATAATCCCAGGGATTGAGCAGTTTCCTTCATTCCCAGCATTCCCAAAACTCCATCAATCAGGTCCTTCCCCTGCCACTGGGACAGGAAAGACACCCAGTCCCTTCTATGGTTTGGATCCTTGGGATCTCCAAGCTTTTCATCCCACAAATGGGAGAAGTCAACCCCAGGTGGCCAGAGGTGTCATCACCCGGGAGAGATCCCAAAAATTCCAGAAGATCAGCTCCTCTGGACACCCCCTCCCTTATCCACACAAAACACAGCCACAGGAGGACCCTGGTGGGGAATCTCCTGGGAAGGACCTTTCCCAGCCATCCCTGCAAGGTGGTGGAGCAGTGGGAGGTGGGGCTGGAGCAATGGGACACAGAGAGCAGCAACTCCACGGTTTTTGGGATGGCTGGGATGTGCCAGGGGGGATCCTGGCCCACCCCCTTCCCTGGCAGGCACAGGGCTGGGAAAAGGGCAGTGTTGGGAATGGCTCTGCCATGAAACGCCTCTGCTAGTGATCAGTGGAGACATTCCCAGCAATTCCTGGTCCAGGAGGGACCACAATCCACACCTGACTCCCAGTGCATCTCCGGGGCAAAGTTATCTCCAAAACTCCTTGGTTTCTCTCCAAAATTTCCTGTTTTCCCTCCAAAACTTCCTGTTTTCCCTCCAAAACTCCCCCTTTTCTCTCCAAAACATCCCCTTTTCTCTCCAAAGCTCCTCCTTTTCTCGCCAAAACTCCCCCTTTTCTCTCCAAAACTCCTCCCCTTCTCTCCAAACCTTCTCGTTTTCTCTCCACAATTCATTTTCTCTCCAAAGCTTCTCATTTCCCTCTCAACTTGCACCAATTCCCAGCCTTCCAGACCATAATTCCAGCAGGGATAATGCTGCAGGAACTGCCAAGAGCCAGGAAAATCACAGCCTGGGATATCAAGAGAAGCCAGAACACCCCTTTGGTTTGGTTTGGACCAACTTTGCCTTCATTCCAAGCCCTAGATCCAAGAGCTTGGCTGATGCTTCACAACCAGCTGAGAAATCCCAGCTGAGGGATGGACAGGCTGGATAAAGGATGGAAAAGAACCTCAGGGATGTTCCCTTTGTGGTTTAGAACCCCCAAACACCCAAATAAACACCCCTTGGGTCACCCCTGGCTGTGGCCACCACGGCACAGGGGTGGTTTGGGGGTTGTTTGGCTCTCCAAGGAATTCCCTGGAATATTTCTCCTTCCAGACATGGATGTGACGCCTGGAATCTGAATTAAAATGCCACTGGAGGAGTTCTGGTTGTCACCACCAAGCCAGAGGTGTTTGTTCTCCCTTTAAGCCCCTCCTGACACGCGAACTGACCGGCAGAGATTGAAAAGATTTAAAATCAAGACATTTGGGTCAAAGAGATTTAAAATAAACACCTTTAAAATAAAGACATTTCAAATAAATAAGCAGATTTCAGGCCCTACCTGAGAGGAGACTTCCAAGGGGGGATAAAACAGGGACAGCATCCACGGGATCCTGTGGGTTTATTACCGGCTGGTCGAGGAATTTGTCGCTTTGACATTGGAAAGTTGGGGTTTATTATTTCATTATTCCCACCCACGTTAAAAAAGCAGCCTCATCGTCTGAGTTTGAGCCAAAAGGGGAGGTTTTCACCCCAGATCCACTTTCCTGATCCATATTTATCTGCCAGGACAAGGGAAGCTTCTCCTGAAATTCCAACAGGAGGGTCAGGCTAAATGACCTTGGGAGGTCCTTTCCAACCCCAACTATTCCCTGCAATAATTCCCTTTATCCCATCGATGACAGGGATGGATCCCACAACCAACACCTCGAGGGCTTCCCTGAGCTTCACATTTCTGGGATTTGAAACACCAAAATCAGAATTAGAAGAGCGGGAGCTTGGAATTTTGCCCTCCAGCTCCACAAGAGACAGCCCAAAACAAGGGGGGGTGGGGGAACAGATCTAAGCAAAAATGCAAAATAAAGTGGTTTGCTGGTCACCATAAAGTGCTCTCAGTTCCAGCTCAGCTCTCCACGCCTGGATTGTGCCGTTCCATCCTCCTTGCCAAGCAGGAGAGACCTTGGAAGCGACTGCTGGGATGAATTCCCAGCAGGAGGGGTGCCGGGAGGCCTGGATGGCTCCTTGGGCAGGGGATTTCAGCCCATTTGGGGGAATTTGTCCTCATCACAGTGCTAAGATGTGCCATGGGGGGCCTCAGGGAGCTCCATCCCTCCGGGATCCCGGGGACAACATGGAATGTCCCCTTTGGAAGGTGGATGGTTATCCTGGCTCTGCTCCCACGTCACCCTGAAGGTTTAAAATCACCTCCAAGGACAAATCTCCAGGATTGCAGCACAGGAAGTGGGGCTGCCAACCTCTGGAGAGACAATCCAAAGTGGGAAAATCAACTACACATGCCAACAGTCCAGGCAGAGCCCAGCCTTCCTGTTGGATCCCTCAGGGATGCAGCTCCACACGTGGGATGTGTCCCTTTGATTGCACATGAAGTGGCCACAGTGGCTGGGGAGTGAGGGAATATTTTGGGAGCAGGGAAGCATCCCTGGATGTGGAGCCCTGGGCTTGGCAAATGGGCCTGGAAAGAGTGACACCCTTGGGGGACACTCAGCTCTGGATCTCCTTCAGGGAGGGAGGAGCCAGAGCCAACCCTGACCTGGCAGCAGCTTCTCCTCACTCCTGGTGTGGAGCCAAAGCCTCTGGATCCTCCTGAAAGTCAGGCAGAGCCTCTAATTAGCTAATTGGGGGGCTCAATTTGCCTCCAGCAGGGCTTGAGCTTTGTCCCTTGGTGTCACTTGGGCGGTTAACAGGGGTGGGATCCCCTGGGGAACCACCTCCAAGGTTACCCCACCCCAATCCCTCTGCAGCCAGCGGGGACAGGTGTCCTGTGACATTCCATGGCACCCCAGGGCATCTAAAAGGGGACGGATGAATCACGGCCCAGGACTCTCCACTCCTCTCCACTGGCTGCACCCCAGAGGTGAAGGCAGGGAAAATTAGGGAGCATCAATCCCATTCCACGAGCCTAAAACTCCCACCAGGAGCCTTCCCACGCTTTGCCCACGGAGGAGAGGAAGCGCTGCCTCATTAATACCATTTCCAGCAGTTTGCTTAAATTAAAGTGAGTTTCTTGGGGGAAGGTAGAAGAGGAAGAGAAGATCCTTCATGGGGTGGGGGCCGCAGGGCTTGTCCTTCCCAGCCACGGCTGTCAGTTGTAGGAGAGGTACTGGATGAGCCGAGGGGGAATGTTGAGCTTGGAGATCTTCTCCAGGGCCCGCTGCCCGGCCGCCTTCCGCACCGTCACCCTGCACAGCTGGGACAGGCTCAGCGGCGTCTCTGGAAGCAGAAAATGGGACCCAAGATGGGGTCACTGGGGGCTGAGGGGCTGCACTGCACAGATCCCCAGCTGGGGGACACCTGGGATTGTCCTCGCTGCGGTGACAAGTGTGGACTGATCTCCCATGGCATGCAGGAACACAGGTTGGCTCATCCCGATAGAAATCCCACTGGGAGGGTTCTCCCGGCTCCCCTCCTGGCCTGGATGGAATTGTTAGAAGCAGGGAATTATTTAGGTTGGAAAAGGCCTCCAGGAGCACCAGGGTCACCTTGGAGAGGGGGTGGTGCCACTGATATTCCTGATATCCCCCTTCAAGGCAGAGAAAAGCGTTGGGAAGAATCACAGGATCATGGAATTATTAAGATTGGAAAAGACCTTAAAGCCCATGGAGTCCAACCATCCCCAGCACTGCCAAGGCCACCACTGCCCGTGTCCCCAAGTGCCACATGCACAGGGCTGTGAAACCCCTCCAGGGCTGGGCACTCCAGCCTGTTCCAGTGCCTGACCACCCTTTCCAGGAGGGAATTGCCCACAATGTCCAATCCAAACCCATCCGGGGGCAATTGGAGGCCATTCCCTCTTGTGCTGTCCCTGTTCCCTGGCAGAAGAGACCAACCCCCCCTGGCTCCCCCTCCTGTCCCAGAGAGCCACAAGGTCCCCCCTGAGCCTCCTTTTCTCCAGGCTCAGCCTCAGCACTATCCAGGACATTCAGATTTCCCTGGAATGTTGCTCTATTAGCCCTCAGCCCCACCGTGTATAGGAACAAACCCCATCACCAGCCTCCAAGACCTCCGTCCATCCTGGATCTAATCCTGAATTTAATGGCAGAAATCCATAGGGAACTCCAGAAGACATCAGGAGTATTTACAGGTGTACAGCCAGGAAATAACTGATTCCTCTGCAAGGAAGAACTTTTTCTTCCCATAAGGAGGAATTTTTACTCCTGGGAGAGGAAAACAGGGTGCCCAGAGAAGCTGTGGCTGCCCCAGAATCCCTGGGAGTGTCCAAGTCAGGCTGGAGCACCCCGGGCTAGTGGAAGTTGTGCCTCCTGGAAGGAGTGGAACTGGATGGTCTTTAAGGTCCCTCCCAACCCACCCCAACCCATCCCACGCCCCTCAGCTGCCCACCCCACCCAGCTCCCAGGACTGCCCCCCACTCACTCTCGTAGTACTCAAAGCACTTTGCAGTGGGGCTGCTGCTCCAGGTGTAATCTGATGGCTTCTTGCCCCGGTTGTCCCTGGCGTAGATATTCCCTCCGAACTCCACCAGCATCTCCACCAGGTCCACGTTCTTCACCTTGGCCGCGTGGTGAAGGGCCGTCTCGTGCAGCTTGGCAGCGTTCACGTTGGCCCCTGAGGACACAGAGCAACCCCAGGAAAGCCTCCCTCAACCCAAAATCCAGGAGAGCTTGGGCTGCAGTGAGAAAAATGCTCTTAAAAAGCAGGAGCAGCTGGAATGAGATCCCAAAAAACCGGCACGAATAGAAAAGCAAACTCAGTTCTTGGTGCCGGTGAGTTTTCCTCTCTGGATTTCTGTTTTCCTTGCAGGGAAGGGAGTTCAGTCCACGTTATTTGGGGAAAATGGGGTGCTGTGAAGTTCAGGACAACCTCCTGAATCCAAAGCCAGCAAAGAGCCATTCCCATGGAACATTCCCACTCAGGAGAGTGGGGATTTTGTTAATTATTTGAACAGGAACACCTCAGATCCACGAGACGTTCCAACTCCGCCATCAAGTTTTAGTTACGGATATTTTTCCAAGGAAGTTTGGTTTTTATAAGTTTATAGCAAAAAGTCCTTCTCTTCCCCCCAGAACAGCTGGAATTTGATCAACTGAGAGGTAAGAGAGACCTCAGTGAACTCAAACAATTCCCTTTTGGGAATGTGTGGCCACGTTGAACCTAATTAGAATTCATGAGGAGAAACTGGAATTTCTTGGGAATCAGTGAATGGGGAAGTGGAGTGGCTGGAACCAAACTGGCCTAGATGTGTAATTTTTAGATGACTATTATTCTATTAAATAAATCCCCACCCCTGGGCTAAATCTCCTCCTGGAAGCACAGGGAAAGGAAGGAAGGAAGTCCAACCCAAATCCCTCCCAAAAGGAGAAGAAAACTGGGATGTGAAACCTGGAGCCAAATGTAGACTGGAACACCCAGCAAAGCCATCTGGGCATAATCCCAAGTTCTATGTTTTGAATGAGTTATGAGTTTGAGGAAATTTAGGGAACGGGAATCATGGAGTGGTTTGGGGAAAGGTGATCCCATTCCAACCCCCATTCCGCTATCCCAGGTCGCTCCAACTGCCCAACTTGTCCTTGAGCACTCCCAGGGATGGAGCATCCACAACGTGGATGTCACTGGGACCATCCCAAGCTGGATATTTATGGAATCCTGTTCGAACATCAACTTTCGCTCCGCAAAGGCCAAACCTTTCCCCTTCACCATCTCCGTGCCAAGAGGAATTCCGCTGTGGAGCGCCAGGGGAAACACTTCCCAGGGGCACCACGGTGTGCTGCCCACCTAAAGCAAGCCCTGTGGGTGCCATACCTGCCTTGAGGAGCAGCTTGGCACAGTCCAGATGTTCCCTGGCACAGGCCACGTGCAGGGGAGTCCCGAAGTGGCAGTCGTGAGCCTCCAGGTTGGCGCCGACGTCGATGAGGAGCTGCACACACTCAGGGCTGCCTTTGGGAAGGGAAGGGAAGGGAAAGAAGATCCCAGTCAAACAGCAAGAATCCAGTCCCAGTGGGATGTTGGGATCTGCCTGTTTGGTGTTTGGGGGCATGGTGTGAGCTGGAAAGGCTTGTGAGCCAACACAACAAGAGCAGGAATCGAGTCACGGAGCTGGGGGCAGCGGGGAATCGGGTCAACCAACCCCAAAGCCAAGGATTTGCACTGAATCACCCATGGTTTGTGGAGCTGTTGTACTGCTGACCCTGCCCTGGGGGGATTAGATCACCCTTAAGACCATCCCAAATTTAGTTTTGCCATGGTAACAATACAGTTTTACAAAAAAAGCAGGGAATTATCACCAAGCCTCAGGAAAAAGGCTTAATGAGGAAAAGCTACAGAGGAGCTCCCAGTTAGGGATTTAACACTCACTTAATTGTCAAAAATGCTCCAGAGTTGAAGAAAAACTCTGTCCAGGACAGAAGGTGACAAAAATAACAGAGGGGATGAAACAGGAACAATTACTGAGGCACAAAATGGTTCATGAGCCAGAGATTTTGCCACAATTCTCTAACGGGGACATCGCCACTCCCACATCCACCTTTTCCTGCTGTGCTGTCTGTGCAAGGGGAAGTTGGAGGGATTAATTACACTTAAATTAGTAAAAGCAATTAGTAAATTCTTCCCTGTGAGGGTGGGCAGGGGCTGGGCTGGATTTCCCAGAGAAGCTGTGGCTGCCCCTGGATCCATCCCTGGCAGTGCCCAAGGCCAGGTTGGAGCACCCTGGGACATTGGGAGGTGCTGGGATTGGAACTGGATGGATTTTAATGTCCCTTCCCACCCAAACCATCCTGGGATTTCATGATTCTGTGATTAAACACTCCTGTGACCCAAATATCCCAAAAAGGATTAGAATGGGGGAAGCATTGACCAGCTGGGACATCATTTTGGTCCCTGCTGTTTCCTCTTATTCCCTGGACAGCCCCACCAGGTGGAAAACGCTGGGATAAGGAAAAGGAGCAGCACAGGCAGCAGCATTCCCAACAATCCCTGGGATATCATTTTGGCCTCTGCTGTTTCCTCTTATTCCCTGGACAGCCCTACCAGGTGGAAAACGCTGGGATAAGGACGAGGAGCAGCACAGGCAGCAGCATTCCCAACAATCCCTGGCACCTCCTTCCCAGCCAACAGCCCAACCAGGAGGGGCCGAGCACCAACAGCTCCTGGTCAAACCAAGATATTCAGTGGTGCCTTTTTTTAATCCTCCAGTCTGCAGATACCCATGGAAAGATGGAACCACGTGGATTTACCATTCATGCAGGCTTCATGGAGAGGAGAGGCCGTGTACAGGGGGGGGTTCACCTTTGCACCGTGGGACAGCAGCACTTTGACACACTCGATGCTGCCCGAGGCACAGGCGTCACACAGGGGGGTGCTGCCATCAATATTCCTGGCATCCACCTGCAGGGCAGGGGGGAAAATCAGAGAAAACGGGAATTACTTGGGTTGGAAAAGAGCTCTGAGGTCACAGAGACCAACTGAACCTGCAGTGCCAAGGGTGCCACTGATCCACGTCCCCAAGTGGCACATCCACACCTTCTGAGAGCACTGAACACAAAGAAATGACTTCTGAACATCCCCAGCCAGACATGGGCCAGTTGCCAAGACCACCAATTGCCCGCCAGTATTGGAATCAGAATCATTGAGGCTGGAAAAGACCTCCAAGGTCATCGAGACCAACTGTTAATCCAGCACTGCAAAGACCAACCCCTGTCCTCAAGTGCCACATCTGTACCTGGTGATTCCACCCTGCCTGGGCAGCCCCTTCCAATGTTTGCCAACCCTTTCCAGGAGGAAATTCCTCCTCCTGTCCCCCCTGCCCCTGCCCTGGCCCAGCCTGAGGCCGTTCCCTCTCCTCCTGTCCCTGTTCCCTGGGAGCAGAGCCCGACCCGCCCCGGCTCCCCCCTCCTGGCAGGGACTTGCAGAGCCAGAAGGTCCCCCCTGAGCCTCCTTTTCTCCAGGCTCAGCCTCAGCACTATCCAGGACATTCAGATTTCCCTGGAATGTTGCTCTATTAGCCCTCAGCCCCACCGTGTATAGGAACAAACCCCATCACCAGCCTCCAAGACCTGCATCCATCCTGGATCTAATCCTGAATTTAATGACAGAAATCCAAAGGAATTCCAGAAGACATCCTGACATCCAGAAGACATCAGGCTCAGCCCCCCCAGCTCCCTCAGCCCCTCCTGCTGCTCCAGCCCCTTCCCAGCTCCATTCCCTTCCCTGCACACACTCCAGCCCCTCAGGGTCTCTCCCATGAGAGCCCAGAACTGCCCCCAGCATCCCAGGAGGGGCCTCCCCAGTGCCCAGCACAGGGGGACAATCCCTTGGCACGAGCTCCAGCTGAGTTTCCCTGTAGAGCCTTGACCTAGAGGGGGTTATCCCACATCCCAGAACTAAGTGGGACACGGGATGAAGCTCCCAGCCCCACAGAGCACACCTGAGCCCCTGCATCCAGCAGCAGTTTGACACACTGGGTCTGCCCCCGCAGGCTGGCCTCGTGCAGGGGGGTGATGGAGTCGTAGGTGACGGCGTTGACGCAGGCGCCGTCCTCGATGAGCCGCTGCAGCTGCACGATCTCCCCCCTCCTGGCAGCCTCGTGCACCGGGGTCTGGTCGGCCCAGAAGCCTGCAGAGGGAGGGGTGAGGGAGGGAGGGAAGAAACAAAGCCACGGGTGGGATAGTATTGGGAAGGAATTGCTCCCTGGGAGGGTGGGCAGGCCCTAGAGCAGGGTGGGCAGAGAAGCTGTGGCTGCCCCTGGATCTCTAGGAGTGTCCAAGGCCAGGCTGGAGCAACCTGGGAAGGTGGGAGGTGTCCCTGGGGGTTGGGACTGGATGAGTTTTAAAGTCCTTTCCAACCCAAACCATTCCATGAATCTGTGACCCCCGGGCTGACCCAGGAATCCCCCAGTAGAACAAACACAGGGAGACTCCAAAAAAGATGGAGAGGGTTTTTACAAGGGCACGTGGTGACAGGACACAGGGAATGGCTTCCCAGTGCCAGAGGGCAGGGCTGGCTGGGCCATTGGGAAGGGATTGCTGGCTGGGAG
>JAWWTY010000419.1:0-11647 GCA_035222235.1 Margarornis squamiger | reverse complement strand
CTCAACAGCCTTTGATTTTAAATGTCAGTGATTTCCACCATCAGGTTTCTTAGGAGCTACTCTTTCCCGTCGGGAGAGCTGCCAGGTAGCACAAGGTGACCCTTAAAGCACTGGGATTAATAGCAGTTACCTCAGTGGTGATGGTCAAAGAGGAGAGGGCGGTAGATAAGAAAAGCTGATCCCACCTCCACTCTCTACCCTCCTTGCAAGGCAGCACACACAGATGGCATTTCAATGTGCCTGGTCTTCAGCCCCCTTGCCTGTGCTTTTTGACCACAGAAATTCTGGCCACGGTTCTACCCTGGGCGAGGGTTTGGGTGGCACCAAGCCCGGGGCAGAAGCTGGCTGGCTTTATTCCTCTTCCTTAAGAGTTCCACTAATCTTCCCTAACGGAAGGGCCGTTTATTTAGGCCCAGCCAGGCTCTGGCCACCTGCCCTCCTGCTCGTCACCATGTATAGTCACATCCCCGGAGCAGGCACAAACACATTCCCTCTATCCCTGGACGCCTTCCCTTGCCCCGCTGGCTCTGCTGCCGCAGCCAAGCCCCGCCGGTTCCCACGCATCACACCCTTCTCTCCGCTGCTCATCACCCGGCAACTTCGTGCCCCCCACCCTTCCCCTGCTCCCCCCAGCCCCGGTGCGGCCGCCCCTTTCCCCCCGAATTCCCGGGACAGCCCGCTGCGGGCGCAGGGATTTACCCGATGTGCTGGGCAGCCCGCACCGCCGCTCCCGCCGCTATCTTGGCACTCGCATTGTGGCACACTCCTCTTCCGCGAATTTCTCTCCTCCCTCTCGGGCGGTGAGGGTGGGATTAAAGGCATCAAGGAACAAACATGTGACTTTAAGCACAGGGATGCTTAAAGAAGGAGGGAAAGGGGAGATGGCTGGAGGGGTCACCGAAAACCGGGCAGGGGACCGGTTCAGTGAAAGCAGGTTCAGGAGCAGAAGGCGAGTTGCCCGAGCCCCGGGGGGATGCCCGACCCCCGGGAGGATGCCCGGAGTGGAGATCCTCAGCAGCTAGAGATCCTCATTCCTGCCCGGTGGTCCCCGAATGCTCCAGCGGGAGCGGCGGGAGCAGCGCAGCTCCCCGCAGCCCGTCCCCAGGCAGGGCTCACCTCTGCCTGGGGTCTCGTCTGTCCCCTCTGCCCTCTGTCCCCGCCGGCACCAGGTGAGTGCTCTGCAGCCCCCGCCTCTCTCCGAGGAGAGGAAGATCACCGGGACACCGCAAGCTCGAGAGGAAAGCCGGTGTTAAGGGTCACCAGCAGACTATTTATGTGTGTGTCAAGCTTGGCAGGTGGAAACACGGAGCTCTCACTGTCTCAGCCGGTAACGAAGTCCTGTCAGGTCCAGGCTGTCCGGGATTCAAATATTTTATGAAACTGACCCAAAACTACCTCTGAGGTGTTCATTTCCCCTCGTCACCCCGCCCTCCTTCTCTCTGTGTTCCACTTCCCTGTTCTTCTACACAAATACCTTTCAGCCCTGTGACCATAATACCTAATTAACCACAGTTACCTGAAATATGCCTCAGAGAAAGTTTTCTGTCTTTCATTGTAAAAAACTCCTTGGTTATGTGCCTGGAGCTCCAGAAAATGCAAGCGCATGTATCTGGAGTAAACTATTTTGAGGCTCTCATCTCTCTTAGATCTAAGAAAAATCTAGAGGGAAAAGAAAAAAAAGCAACCCGAACCCAACAAAAATACCAAGAAAAGAGATCCTTTAGAGGCTGTTTCAGTAAAGCACTGTGTTCTGTTAAGGACAGCTAAAAGTTTGCTAGTGCCCAACAGTGTAATCAGAAGCTTCCAGCATGATGTACATTTTTAATTTTAGCACAGCATTTTCTATTGTCCCCTCTAATAAGCATGATGAACAAAGGAACTCAGCTATCCACGCCTATGATCCTTATTCTTAGTACTGGCAGAAGCCATCCTGCAGCTAAGGCTTCTTATTGCAGAGACAACATGGACAAAGTGAGGAAAAGCCATAGGAACAGTAATGCTCATGATAAACAACACAATCAAGCATCACAGTTGGGTTCTTATAATGACTTCCTAGAAAAAAGTCCACCAGCATGTTATTCTCTCAAAATAATGAGGAAACTCAGTAGAAGACATCCTAGTTTCTCAGGTGATATGCTTTACTAAATCCTTCTTTGCTAACCTCCTCTGCCTCTTTTTCTGTTTTTAATGACAGTGATTCATACTCTACCTTCCACTTAAATCTTCTAATTCTTTCAAAAGCTGATGCACTGGAAAAACAACAAATCCTGAAACAGAAGAGAGAAGAAAGGGTACATGACAGTACTGGAGGTGGGAAAGATTATACATTCCTAGGAGGTCCATTAATATGTTCTTCCCAAGATTAGAGTTGCAGAATTTCTGAGAAACAAGAAATATTTTTTCCACTTCTGTGTCAGTGTGCAAGTGGGAGAGCGACTATTGAGCAACATCACCAGAAACAGGTCACATTGCACCCAGTACTACATTTTCAATGGTGTTTCAGCCAGCAGAGCGATTTGGGATAAGTGAAAAAGAACGGGCCAGAAGGCCTCTTCTTTGGGAACAAATTTAAAGTAATTGTAATTTTGTGTAATTTTTTATGTAATTTCTGTACAGTCTTCCCTGCTCTCACTTTGCTCACTTGCACGCTTTTCAGGGAACACTTGACTTTCATACTTCAACAATTATTTCTTTAAAACAGCTTCTGTTGGACCCAAAAGACTGAGGGAGGGGAGTCTCAAGTGATTTGGGGGCTGTGGCACAGAATGACAGTGGAAGCCTGTAATTCCTGACTACTCATTCATTCTTATCATAGTGCTATCTCCTGCTGTGTGTGAGCATAGGGAAGGCTGATCTGGCTGAAAAAATAAACCTTTTCTTATGGTGGATTATTTCTTAGCCTAGTCACTTTATCTGTTGAGTTCCCCACACCAAATGACTATGTTAGCACAGCAGGGAGGGGTCTGGAAAGCAGAGGTGAACATGTGGAGACAAGACTGCTCATGCAGTAACCCAGTTACAAGCTGAAATGCTCAGAAGAAATAGTTGCTTATGAAATTATTTGTTTTCTACAATAATAGGATGTGACTTAAAAACTGTAATCAGAAAAAAAATCTTGTGGTGAGAATTTATCCGAGTAGGGGCGGTTCAGACCAGCTGTTCAGATCTGAGTATTTTCTTTTGCCAAATCACCTTTCCCTTCTGCCATCCACTGCAACAGCTCTGATGACACTGAGCATTTGTGCAAGGGAATGGGGGTAATGTTTTCTTTTTCTTTGCCTGAGATCAGGTCCAGCTCCCGCCTTTCATAAACGTGAGTGTGAGAGGCAGGATGAGCTAGGCAGGTGATGTTCAGATACTTGCACAGTGTGCAGGCAGAACAGAAATTCATAGGCTTGGGAGCTGCTGAACTGAGAAGCCTCTTTTCTTATGGAGTTGTCTTATTTGTGCCCTATTCACCACTGTCAAAATATCCTTACTCCTATCTCATGTTCCTTGCCCACTCCTAATTCCTTAGCTTTGCTCCCACACAATAATCCTACTCCTTCAGGCGTTTACCACAAGGCAAGGGTGTGAGGGTATGCACACTCCAGCTGATTTTGAGCTGCATGTGCTGATTATCCAGACACAAATCCAACAAAAGCTTCCTGTTCCAAGTGTGCTGAAGGCTTCCACCCAGTGGGATGGAAATGTGCATCTCTCTGCTTGGCAAGAGGCTGCACGAACTACATGGCAGCAAACTTATTTGAGACATGCTTCCTTCAGCCAGTTGCAATGAAATTTGAGAAGCATGTTCAGCATTTACTAGGGGCATGAAGGCAGCTGTGAAATGACAGAAAGAAGGAAAAAAAAAAAAAAGAGAAGTAGAAAAAAAAAATACAAGTAGCAAAAACCAAAACATTTTGTAAGTCTGGTCTCCTTAGGAAAAAATCCAAAGTGATTGCATTCTAGCAGGAGGAAGGAATAATGTGTTTAGCATAACTTGTTGTACCAGTTTATTTATATACTGTAAAGGCTGTACCTCTTCCACAAACACTGAGAACTTCTCTGGCGACACTACTATTCCTTTATGTACAGATATCAGATGATAAAAATTACCTGGTTATTCCTGTACTGTCAGCTGCACAACAGATACATTCTTCTTGTGGGTATCTGCTGTTCACTTCAAAAGCTAACTTTTAAAATATTTTTATTCTCTTACTAAGTATTTGCAGGGGGAAAAAAACCCATACAGTAAATCGATAAATATTTCCTTCTTACATTCTGGTTCTTTAAGAAGCAGCAGATATTTCTAATGGCTGTTTTGAATAGAAATATAATACTGATGATAACCAAATTACATACAGTGGCTTTATCTTTTTTCTTTTAGACTCAGCATTGTTCACTGGGCACAAAAGGTGTTCAAAGTCCTTCGCTGTTTACTGGAGACATAATAAGCTTTTATGTCAAGGCTATTGTGTTTAACTTTAGACAGCAGTAGTTAGTGGAAACACAGCTCCAGTGGGGGTGGATTCATGATGGCTTAGCTGTCTAGGGTATGTTAATGTTCTCAAAAAAGGCTAAAATATTTTGATCTCCTTTTCATCCTGGTCTCTGTATTTGGTTATCTCTTCAGGACTAAGCACTCTTCATATTTCCCAGCCTTCCCTCTATGCAGTCTTCTGTATACAGCTGCATCACAGACTATTCAGGCTTACACCAATAACTAATTCATCTTGCAGATAAATTATTAAATACTGTTCCCTGTAATTTCTTCTACCCAACCTGCACACATCTGAAGACGACAGAAACACACTTACTGTAGTCTAGTTCAATTTAGAGAGTATTCGGCACACACATAACTTTTCTTCCGTTGCTTCTCTGATCAAAATCATTAGGCAGGATTACAAAAAAATATCAGTGTGAGCCAACAAGGCAATGTGCTAAATGATGATGGCGTTTCAGAAGGGCCTCAAGCATGATCACACTCAGAAATTGATGTACCTTGCTCAGTGTAGTTACATGTGCTCTGGTGATACAACTTCCTGTCTTGCTCCAACATTCTGGCTCATGCAGACCGCAGAGAATTTCAAAGTGAGGGACAAACATTTCCACTTAGACATAGGGTCCAGTGGCTCTTCAAAATATCTCTTAAAAAACATTGGCTCTCAGTTATTTCCTCTGTCTTGCAACATAGAAGAATGGTCTGGAACAGCATACTTTTTGCTAAAAAAAGATGCTGATGCTAAAAAAGAGAACGGGGTGAAGAGGCAAACCAGAAGATTTCCAAACTGAAAGTCAGAAGAAATGATGCCCCAGGGACTGCTGGAAAGCTTTTAGTTTTCCCTAGCAGAATGTAGCAATGTTATTTTGTATGATCACTGGGCACATTTCACTAACAAATTCTGTGCCTGTGTGAGAAGCACAGGAAGTTAGTAATTTCTCTGCTCTCTTTCGCTGCAAATTTTAGGTGAGCACTTCTAGAACTAAAGGTCAGGTGACTGATTGAGAGAAATAGCCTGTCTAGCTGGAATGTCTGAGTACCACTTATACAAAGTTATAACTACACAAAGACTCTCTAGAAAATTGTAACAAATTATGATTATTTTAAAACTGCTTCAAATCCCTAAGGGAAAGCAGTATTTGAAATTTATGAGGTTTTAATTGAGTTTAGCTCATGTTTTGTTAACTTCTCATTCCACATAATGGTGGATGTAACACAGAACTAAAATAGTTCACTCTTAGTTTCTATTTTTAATTCCTTCAGGTTAAGTTTTTTTGGAATGTTTAAGTTTAGACAAGTCCTGGAAGGCCAGCTGGGGGCACTGGCCCTACTTAAAGAAAGACATAAAAGCCTGTGACTAGTCCATGATCTGGAAGGATAACCAGCTATAATTACAAGAGCTACAATGGCTAGTTTAAAGAGGCAAGTGATTTCTCTAGAATTTATTTTGCAAATTCTGTAATTTTCACTACTTATGAGTAGTTGATATTTGCAAACTAAGCTCGTTTTCTTTCTCTGGTCTTGTAATGCAACAGTAAAGAGCTTACCAGGATACAAAACAATTTCTGAAGAGCATCTTTTTCAAATTTAAGTGCATCTACTGCAGTTAAGTATCTATGGATAGAGGACATGGGCTCATTTTCAGGAAACTCCTTAAAGCACTGTTTCCAGAACCAGCTGCACAGGGGAATCTTCTGTGCACAGACAGCAAATTAGGATGGTGTGCTGCCCAGCAAAAAAAAAAACAAAACAGTAGAGCCTGTGCTCCATTTCCTGGGTGTTATATTTCTCATGATCATTATGGCAACTAGGCAGTGAGACAGCAAGGCAATCACTTATAATTCCTGTTTAGACTTCTCAGTCTGGGTTTCTCACTGACTGGAATCTTTCATTCCTTTTTTTTTTAGTTTGCCTGCCAGGATGTTTTGGGCATCAAGAGAAGGCCCTTCTCTTCTCTTCTCTCTGGTCTTGTCTTTTAACAGAGCTGCTTCCGGTACTCTTTTCTGCCTTCAGGCTGTCTGGTTCTCCAGCACTTCCAGTGTGCATGGTGCAGTCAAACAGCCTTTGGCTTTTTCCAGATCATAGTTATGATTTACTGATCTTACTTAAGAGACTGCTTTAACTGTATAATTACACCATGTGCAAAGCTGGTGTTTGGAAAAGTATGGGCGGGTGAGTAGCATCATTTTGATTTATCAAATGGGAAGGGGCAGTAGGTAAGGCATGTTTTACAGACTTCATTATTTCCATAAAACAAACCCACTTAGCCATTTTTCAGTTCACACCTATATTCTCCATTTAGCTTATAGCATCAAGTGGTTTTCTACAGGAGGAAGACAGCTAGGGAAGTAACAAAATAAAACAAAAGTAAGTGAGAATTTCTGTGCAGAATATATAACAAACTTAAACATTTCTATCAAAGCCAGTTCTGGTGGGGTGACAATGGAATTTCTTTCCTGCCACTGGGCAAAATATGATCTGTATCTCTCCTTCTAGGTGTGTGTCATAAGTATCCTACTATGTTACAGTAGGATTAACTGGTAAGCAATAATTAACTAATTTTAATTTTTTTTTTAAAAATAGTTCAATTTCTTTCTACAGTGAAACAAGAACTCAGTTAAAATGCATCGTCAATAGTTTTGTGTGTGCTCATTTTCTTTACTCAGCTTGTCTTTCAAAAAAATTGTAACATTCTGAAATTATTTAAACAGCAATTGTTGGCTAAATCGAGGATGCTGTAGAGTGATACAATTCTGCATGACCTGATGTACCCACTGCATTGTGTGGATATAATTATGTAAAGTACCCTGATGTTATTAAAAGTTCCGCTGTTGTCTAAAAAATGTGTACCTAGCACAGCACACCCCAGCATCACCTTTCATTCCATTTCATACCCACAGCAACAACGCAGAGAGGAAAAACACATTTTACAGCACATCCTTAGCCAAAATGAGGTAAGGACAAAGTCATGGCAAGAGGAAGGGATACTAGAACAAACCTAAAGAGCAAAATTTTGAGCAAGGACTGAAGTTTTGTCCTTCAAAGGTCAGCTTTTAAAATTTCTTATAGCTTATCGCACTTTGGTAACATGAAAGTGCCTTTTGCACAAGTCAGCCAATAAGAAAGGGACATCTTTTAAGACACTACTTGTTCCTATTTTTGCTTCCAAGCACTAGTGATCAAAATAGCAGAGAAAGATAGAATCATCTTGTCTGTAGCCAGTATATGAGGAAATTAAGGGGGCTAGGAAGTTCAGTACAAGCCCTTCGTCCTATTTATTTATGTGTTGTAACTGTTTTTCCAAAAGAAAAAAGAGCTAAATTTGCTTTGAAGCCAAAGATCTGCACAAACATACAGATCTGGTTCTTTTCTTTGAAAATATATTCCAATAAAATGCATTTTAATTATTTATTAATTTTTCCTTCCTGAGACTTTCCTATCTTTCCTTCAACTATATTACCTGATCTAGTAGGCACTGAATAAATGTGCCAATTACCACAGGACACACTAAAGGCTGTGTTTCGTAACTGGTCTTCTATGGTACCTGGCACTGGGTTAACATGAAGTAACTGCTGTGGTTCCAGTTCCAGTTAACCCCCTGGGAAATGAAATACTGATTCATGTGCTGACACAAAAATAGACTTTTCCCACAGAAATATTAATGGAAAAGGCTTTGCTCCACTGAACTTGGAGTCTGATTAGCTCTTTTAGGGCAGTTAGTCTGCTGTGATTGATGTGAATATTAGTTTGCTTTGCCTATTCACTGTTTGCTTACAGATGTCATTTTTCAAGCTTATTATCTTAGGCTGGCTGCTTCTTGTGAGGCCCAAGTCCTTGGGTCCATTTGTCCAACCTCCTTCCTTTTGTATGCAACCTGCAATCCCCGTCTCTGTCTGCCCCTGACAGCATCTGGAGCAGATCAACCAAAGCTCTTCCGTTGCCATCTTTGGGATCAATCTCTGTTCTGGTATTTCCTCAGCAGACTCCAGGCACACAAACCTTCTGGCAAAAGAGCAGCTTTCTCTCTGTCCCCCCCAGGGCAGAGCCTTCTGCTAGCCACGATCTCAGGTTGACTAACAGGTTTTAGCGAGATCAGCTATCATGCCATCTCCCATATGGAGAATATTTCCTCTTATTTCCATATTTCCTCTTGGAAGCAGCACAGTTTGCTGGATGAAAGATCACTTTATGTACCGTCCTGGGTGTGGACCAAACTTCCAAATTTTACTGCATATCTGCAGGCACATCTGAGTACTATGTGAAAAGTTCATAGCACTGTGTCTCAACATCCCGCCTTACTGAAGAGGGTGCATTGCATGCCAGTGTGTTGGGTTTTCATAACAAACTTGAGTATATTCTACTACTCTTACAATGTGAGGGACATACAATATTAGAGTTTTTGTAGGTCCTTTTGATTTGGAATAGAGATTTGGAATAGGTAATGGATGATGCTTAGCACAACCCTGATCACAAGTCTGTGCAAGAAGAATCAATATAGTGTCCTTTTATGGTCACAGCCTGAGCACACTAACACTGCAAGCTCAAAATTGTCTCATTAGTAGTCTGTTTCCTTACACAGTTTTATTTACTCTATTCACCTCTTGGGCTTTGGTGGTTTCTTCTGCTTATGCTAAAAGTGAGTGCACTTCCATTCCAAGAAATATTCTGCTTCAATCATTCAGATTCATAACCAGCTGTAATTTTGAATAAATGCTTAACTCTCTCTTACAGCAATTGAAAGTGAAGGACTCTGGTTGAACCTGCCAGTTTCAGGAAAAAAAGCAACCCTACCTGTCCTATTCCTAGTAGACTCCAAATGACTGCAAAGTGCTGCAGTTCCTCTTCAATGGCATTAGATCGTTTGGCTCTCTCAGTTTCTCCACAAAAGTATCTCAAGTATTAATACAAGTAGTTTTAATTCCTCTCTTACTCTCCTTAGCACTCATATTTTTGCTTGTATTTTTCTCCTCATCTGCTGGGTTGTTGCTGCATAACAATTCACAAGGAGGTGACAGTCTACAAACAGCACAAAGGGAAACAGCACATTCCTATTACTGCAGGGGAACAAGGGACTCAGTCTTGAGTTTGCAGGCTGTGTGGAAAGCTGCACTGGTACCCTGAAATGCAGGCATTTCTGTTTTAGCACTACAATCCAGCTGGCTGTTAAAACTTTCCCTTTCAAGTCCTGTTTTAGCACAGTCCCAAACACTGTGGCATGTGGCACATAGAAGATAAACTCAAAGATCAGTTTAAATGCTTATCTAAAGCACAGTGGTTAAGACAGATATGGGACAGAATGTACAGGAGTAAGAGTGATTTGCAGGAAATGGGTTTTCTTTCTCTGCGGAGGAAATGCCAAGGTGCAACAGAGATAAAAGACACAGGCATGAAATTAAATAAGAGTTTGGAGGTTGTGGCTGTCCCCGTTCAGTTACAGCTTTGCTGAGAGGATCTAAATCTATTCTTCATGGGATCCACATCTGAGAGAAAAATATACAGAGGGGAGAAAAAACAAGTATAAAGCAAGGGAAGGAAAAGAACTGAAGGCTATGCTGACTGCAAGACCTCTCTTGGAGTACATTCAGTGCAACCTCTTTAAATAACCTTTAAAACCTCAACAAAACCTCTTTTTGGTTTCAAACATTTTGGTGAAGAACTGGCTGAACTGAGAATCAATCACTTACCAACCACTTCTCACTCAGTTAAGGGCTCCCCAGCTGCAAGGAAATGCTGTCAATGGAAAATGCATTAGCAAATGTTTTGTTGTAGTTTTTATTTTTTAACTAGGGGAGGTCTGAATCCAACCTTTTAAGAAATCACCCAGGTACTCACCAGTGCTGTTATGTGAGGGTTTCTTTATGACACAGTACTGTTTAAATAGAGATTTCAGTCAAGCTGGTCAACTTCCCTGTCCCAGCTGTTCTCACACTTGCTCACAAAGCTGCAGCAGCAGTTCACTGGCTCGAGAAACTCGCCCTGGCAGTTGCAGGGGGGGAAAGAATACACAGGAAAAGCTAAATTTTTCCACCAGGAACTCAGATGTTTATTCAGCCTGAAGTCTTGTATTGCAGTACTCAGCTAGTCTATGGCTCTTGGGCATGGCAGCCCATTATATTGTGATTTGCAGCAGGGGAACTGTACTTTTTTTTCATTCTCAGTGGAGACAGCCGCAGTGGAGCTGAGCAAAAGCAAACCCTGCACGTGCACAAAAATCTTGTGCTGCTTTGGAGGTACAAACCTACTTTCAACTAGTAAATGAATCATCAAATCACAGAAAGGCTTGTGTTGCGAGGGACCATAAAGCTCATCTAGTTCCAAATCCCTGCCACAGACAAAGACACCTCTGACTATTCCAGGTTGCTCCAAGCCCTGTCTAGCCTGGCCTTGGACACTTCCAGGGACAGAGCACCCACAGCTTCTCTGGGCAATGCAAATAAAGCCGGAACTGTGTCAGCTGGGTGCTGTTTGCAGGTGTTCTCCTGTTTTTCTACAAAGATATGCAGAGATGAAGATACTAAACCTAAAAGACTGAAACTTCATTTCAGAATGTCGCATTAACTCTTAGCTCAGCCTTAGCTGGAGATGGGCCCGTGTGGTGCATCCACATTTATGCTATTTCAGTCAGGCAGATTCTCATAGAGTGGTAGGATCATTTAGGCTGGAAAAGACCCCTGAGATGGAGTCCACCTTTGACCCAACACCATCATGTCACCACCAGTGCCACGTCCAGCCTTTCCTCAAACACCTCCAGGGATGGCGACTCTGCCGCCTCCCCAGGCAGCCCACTCCAGTGTCTCATTGTCTGTCCTGTGAAGAAATTCCTACCAATGTCCAAACTAAACCTACCCGGAACAGCTTGAGGCTGTTCCCCCTCATGCTGTCCCTTGTTCCCTGGGGGAAGGGGCTGACCCCCACCTGGCCACACCATCCCTTCAAGGCCTCTCCCTCTCCAGGATGAGACCCCCTCAGCTGCCCCTCACAGGATTTGTGCTCCAGACCCTTCCCCAGCCCCCTGCCCTTCTCTGGGCACGATCCAGCCCCTCAAATGCCCTTCCTGAAACGAGGAGCCCGGAGTGGGGCGCAGCACACAAGCTGCGCCTGACAAGTGGGAAAGACCCCACAACCAGGTAGTTGTAGATCAGGTACATGTATTCAGCATGCTGG
>JAWWTY010000418.1:0-11648 GCA_035222235.1 Margarornis squamiger | reverse complement strand
TGTGCCAGGGCCTGCCCACCCTCCCAGCCACCAATTCCTTCCCAATATCCCATCCAGCCCTGCCCTCTGGCACTGGGGAGCCATTCCCCCATGTCCTGTCACTCCATGTCCTTACAAAAGAAGACCAAAGGAAAGAGACCTCCAATTAAAGACCACAGATGATTGTGGTCCACAGCCTGTCTTTGTGCTCAGGGAATGCCCAGTTTACTGGGAGAGATCACAGAACCATTAAGGCTGGAAAAGACCTCCAAGATCATCAAGTCCAACCTTAGAACACCACCTTGTCAAGTAGAACATGGCACTAAATGTCATGATAGAGCCAACAGTGCAGAGTTGTGACAGAGGAGGAGAAGGAGGATGTGGGTAACAATCTGGGCTACTGGAAGGTGTCCCTGCCCATGGCAGGGGGTGGAACAGGATGGTCTTGAAGGTCTCTTCCAACCCAAACCATTCTGGGATTCTGTGAACCCATGGAGTAGTGCCCACACTTGGTCCTGGCAGAAATATAGGGAAGGAAATGGGAGGGAAGGGAGAGTTGGGGGTGAGGCAGAGACACCACTGGCATGGGAAGTTGTTGTCCACATCCTCCTTCTCCTCCTCTGGCTGATATTTAATGGAAAACCTGCTCATGAAGCTGTGTCAGGGCAGGGTTAGGTGGCATCTCAGGGAAAGGTCCTTCCTCCAGAGGGTGGTGGGTACTGACCAGGCTCCCCAGGGCAGTGGGCACGGCCCCAATGCTGCCAGAGCTCCAGCAGGGTTTGGATGATCCTCTCAGGGACAGGGGGGGATTGTTGGGGTGTCCTGGGCATGGCCAGGGGTTGGACTGGATGGTCCTTGGGGGTCCCTCCCAGCTCAGGATATTCCATGAGTCTATGTTGTCCTTCAACAACCATCTCAGCGCAGAGTTTGGGGTTCTTGGCTCAGGATTCACTCCACCACTTCCTTGGGCATCAGGAATGTGGCAGAGATTCCCAAGTGTCCCTGTGCCCTTTCCCTGGCACTGCTTTTTGGCATCTTTCTGCCTCATGGGCGGAGGTTTTGGGGTTGCCTTTCTCTGGTGTTTGATTTCCACCCCGCACAGCAGAACATCAGGGGCTTTGTGTTTCCCTGCACGAGATATCAATAAAACCCCATAAAATGCACATAAAATCCTAGAGCCATTAAGGCTGGAAATGACCTCTAAGGACATCAAAAGACACCTGCCCAGGTGCTTTGGGGGATTTGGCTCCTAAATCAGATTTTCCACGAGTGCTCTCTGGTTTTGTGCTCCCTGATTTGTGGGTGTTTGTTGGTGGCCCTGCACGGGCACTCCCAGCCCTGTGTGGGGTGCAGAGCCACAGCACGGGAATAATTCTGGGTGTCTGAAAAGTCCTGTAATTAGTGTTTTCCAATCTGATGTCCACAATTAGTGGTGGCTTTCCCCCCTGGAGCTGCTCCCAGTCGGTGAAAGCAGCCCTGCTCCAGCTGGAGAATGAAATGGGGAGGGATCACCTCGGAGTTTGGAGCACAGTTTGGGGTTTACGAGGCCTGCCATGGCACACTGAGCAGCGCTAAAAAGCAAAATATTGATTTTTTTTCTCCTGTTAAGGGGATTCTTTTCTGTTCTGTGTGCAAGGAACGAGGCAGAGAACGTGGGAATAACGATGTTAGATGGTCGGGGAATTAAAGACAGCATCAGAAAGAACTCCAGCTGGAGGCTGGAGCTGCGTGTGCATCTTTAGCCCTTTTCCTTCCTTAATTCTGACTGTGGATTTTGCCTCATTATCAATTTCCTGTGCCGTAAAGAAGATCCAGAGGCTCTCGCTAAATCACTTAATGCAGCCTTTTGTAGTGACCACAGCATTTGTTAAGCTCTTTGAAGGCTGTGCCTAATGAGCATCGTCAGCTGAATTATTTCAATTAAGAGGGGCAGCCCCACCAGCCTCGTGCACAAGGGCATTTTCTCTCTGAGATGCTTTGCTCTCTCACAGAAATTGGATTAGTGTGGCCAAGGCTCCCATCTCTAGGAAGTCTAATTGAGGTGGTAAAACCATCCAGCCTTTAGTGACAGGGACAGTTTTCTTTCTCTTTAACCAGCAGGAGCTTCTGGTGTTGAGCAGAAACACCAGTTTCCAAGGGCAGGTCAGGATGTCGTTTCCACCAAGCCCTTTCCTTTGGAAAGGTGAATTCCTGCTTGGTTTTGGCCAGAGTGAGAGGTTAAAAGCTGTGGAGATTCCAAACAAGGTGTCTCAGACCCACCTCTGGCTCCTCAACCAGGTGTGGGATGTTCAGTGATGCCAAAAATCACTTCCCCAGTGAGGGAATTTCATAGCAGTGCAAGTGCCTGAACTTTGGGAGAAATCTGGCTTTGGAATTCTCCACTCCTGGTTCTTGCCTGCCCCCTCTCCTTGTCCCAGTATAACATTGCTGATAAGAATGGCAATACATCCTTTTAATTTCTGCTCTAAAAAAACCCATGAGACCGGTCTCAGAAGCATTAGGAAGGCAGGGAGCATTGATTAAAACAATTCCCATATGGAAATGCAGCCTCCCCATCCGATTTTGATCGATTCCATCCATCCTGAGGGCAAAGATTGTTGTGGGCAGCAGGAACGTGCCAGCAGATTGCTCCTGGTGCTGGACATGGAAAAGAAAAACAGTGTGGGGGAAAATAAAACCCTTTGGGATTCCTTGGTTTGAACATGAAAAAGCAAAGAATCCTGTTCTAGAATCTCAGGATGGTTTAGGTTGGAAGGATCTTAAAGATGATCCAATTCCACCCCCTGCCATGGGCAGGGACACCTTCCACTAGCCCAGGTTGCTCCAAGGACCAGCAGCCACGTTCCAGTGCCACTGCTGCAGAGGGACAGCATGTCCTTGCAGCACAGCAGACCTGAAGATGTTCCCCAAGCTCTTCTCCCAGCCCACCAAGAATTCCCAGGGAAGTTGGACAGCTGAGGCTTTTGCCTGTGGAGCAGTGAAGGATTAGGAGTTGACAGATGCTGGCACATCCCACCGTGGAGCTGCTGGGCCATTCATCTGGGACAATTTCAGGAGCAGCAGAGCACATGATTTTCAACCCAAATAAACCCGCAAAGCAGTTGTGCCTTAGGTTTGAATGTCAATAAAGACATGAGCTGCAGCAACAGATGTTGTTGTCTTTGGTGAGGGCCCATCTCTGCATACAAATTTATGGGAGACCCGGGTGGCTGTGGAAACACTTCAGTCTTTATGTATAAAGTCAGTGATATCCTGAATTAACAGGTTTTAGTCCTGCTTGTGCATTAGGTGTGCCCAGGGTGGAGTCCCCATGCCTGGAAGTGTTCAGAAAACCTGTGGACGTGGCACTTGGGGACACAGGTTAGTGGTGAAGGTGGTGGTGGGGCTGGGTTGGTGCTTGGACTTGATCTTAGAGGTCTTTCCCAACCTTAGACTACTCTGTGGTTCTTTGCCTTTAAGCCTTGCTGATTTAAGCAAGGCCAGAGTCTCCTCTTTGCAGTGAGGGGTTTGTGTGGTCATCCAGAGCTCCTTCTGGGGTGAAGGGTTTGTCCTGTCCTGTGCCACAAAACCCCTAAATCAGTCCCTTTGTAGGGAATGGAATGTTTAACATCTCTTAACAGCATCCTCAGTGTCCCCAAGTGCCACCAAAGCAGTGCCAGTGGAGGGTGTTTAGAAATGTGATTATAAACCAATTTTCTTAGACTTTCTGAGGAGACCAACATTCATTCCCTCACCTTGTTCCACCAGGGCCCCCCCAGACCCTGTGCTGGTTTCTAGGCTGCTGCCACTTCTCGGCTGCTTTTCTCCTTGTAACACCTTCCAGCAGTTTTCCTTCTCTCTGTGGCTCTGGTAGATCCAAACCCATCCCACCAAAACCCTCCACACCTTCTGGTCTCCAAGAGCCTGGTGATTGCAGCAAGTGAACCCTGGATGTGCCAATTTACTCTGAGATTGTGCCACGTGGACCCTTTGCTCCGACAAATCCCCATCTGCTTCCAGGAGGACATTGAGAAACGAGACAACTCCAGTGCAGATCCAACTGGGACCACCCCAGGCACCGAAACCCACTCACAGTGGCCGAACTAATTATGGAGAATTCAGCTAATAAAAGTAATTAAGTGCTCACCGAGCAGGCTTCGTAAAGATGCCGAGGGTCATGCCATGGCTGAGCAGGGGCTGCAGGTTGGTCACAGAGCTGGAGTCAGAAGAGGATCAGCTCAAAAATCCTGTAATCAGGTCTCTGTCTCAGTGTTGCCTGATTGAAATTGCTGCTCAAATATCTGTCCTTTCATGCTCTCTTCACCCCCACCCCCTGGAACTTCTACAGGCCGTGGCAAAGGGAGAGGGTTTTGAACGGCTGAGATTTGCCTTCCTGGTGTTTGAAAAGTGCCACTGAATGCAAAGTGAGGCTGTGGAAGGATGGAGGGATGAGAAATGAGGGGAGAAGAACACTTGGAGCAAAGGCTCCAAGTCCACTGCAATCCCATATGGTCTTTGGTGCATTTAGGCAGAGAATTCCAGAACAGTTTGGGTTGGAAGGGACCTTAAAGACCAGGAACACCTTCCACTAGCCCAAGTTGCTCCAAGCCCTGTCCAACCTGACCTGGGGGTGGCCCTGGATTGGCTTTAATATCCCTTCCAACTTAGGCCATTCCATGACTGTATTGTCTGATTCTGTGATCCTTCCCTGACACATCTGGGACAATCCTACCCTTGTGCCCTTCCCATGACCTTCTCCTGTCACAGAAACAGTGAGATGAGTGACAGTGACACTGCCACGTCTGTCAGCTCCAACTTCCAACTGGACCATCTCAGCAGCTCCAGAAGATGGGGAAAGGCCACTTTCCCCTCCTGAGACTTGAAGGTTGTGTCTCTCCAGCTCCACCACGTGCTGCTGGCTGGTGTGTTCCCACGTCACCTGTGGGTGTGTGGAGGTGGTGGCAGGAGCAGGACCCTTCCCAGCAGCATTTAGATGCTGGTGCACCTCCTTCACTGGCATTCAGTGGAGAATGAAGAAGTCCAAGCCTCTGTGTGGGTCCTGCTGGTTCAGAGACCAACTGGAGGAACCATTTGGAGCTCTTCCAGCCTTCCCAAAAGCTCCCTGAGGAGACATTTCCCAGGCCAAGGCACGGCAGCTTTGGCACAACACCCAGAGGAAAATCTTGCCAGGATGGGAGAGTGCAAGAGGAAACATCTGCCAGGAAAAAAGAGGCAGTTTGAGGGCTGTGCTGGACCCAAACTGGGGTGGCTTTGTGGGAGGAAGGGTTCAAAAGCCAAGGTGTGAGCCTTGAATTGGCCCCTAATTTGGGGGTTTAGCTGAGGGGGTGGCTCCATCCCCACAGGTTGGATAACAGACCATAATGGCCTGTGTGGATGGGACAGGGAAGCAGCATTCCCAAAGCTTTGGGTGGGACTGGGAATCCCTTATGGTTTCACATCATTAGGTGGGCATTAGGAACCAAGGCACGACACAAAGGGTCTTCTTATGGGAGCTCTGTCACCTCCTGTCAGCATCAACCTCAAAACCAGGAAAATTTCCTTGGAAAAGCCGTGGCATTCCATCTTTTCAGACCTCAGGCATCCCCCCACTGCCCTCAGCAGCCAGTTCTCCTGCAAATGCAGCGGGAGCCGCAGCAGCAGCAGCCTCAGGCTGTGCCACACAGCCCATCCCAGCCCCTTCCTGCTCTTCCCTCCTGCTCCAAGTTTGTTCCAGCCTGGCTGAGTTTTGCCCAGGGCTCAGACAAGATTTTGTTCTCCAGCCAGTCCTGCTCATCTCTAAATAGAAATTGAGGTTTGTGTTGCTGCTGATCTTCCATCCCTGCCCAGGGTTTTCCTTCAAGGTCAGGAGAATTCACTTACTGCAGTGCTGGTAATGAATTCGCTCGGAGGATGGAGCAGAGGATTTGAATAAAGTTAAAAAAAACCCAAACCCTTCTGCTGTTGCACTTTATTAGAACTGAATCTTCACTGAGCTTTCCCTTTTTTTCCCCCCTATTCAAATGAGTGCAAAAGCCAATTAAATGCAGAGCTCAGTTTCTCAGGCGTTTTCAGATTCCTCCAAAGACGGGGATGAAAAGTCTCCAAACACAGAGAAATTCAGGAACTGTCACAGAAGTCGGGGAAGGGATTAAAATATCCCCAGATCTGACTCGATTGTTCCACGTGGCTCGTGAAATCTGCTGCTCCAAAAGCTGCTGCTGCTGCTTCTTCAACCAAGAGACAGAGAGTGAAACTCAGCTTTGATTTCAAAAACCAAGTTACAAGAAAAGCTTTCCCAAAGAAGGGGCTTGGGCACGAGAAGCAAAAACTTTCCGAACTGACAGCGAAGCGTCAATTGAAAATTGACTTCTGAAAGAAGTGGAACAAGAGCCGGTGGGGTGGTTTTGTTTTTTTTTGCAGGACAGAAAAACAAAATACTGAAAATCTGATGGTAAATAAACCTCCTGATAATTTGGGCAGCTTTTCGTTTTAATATTTAAAGAGCTGATTTGGAGAGCGGTAACAACAGGATAAATAAATGATATTTTCCCCATGTTTTGCCTCCACTTGAAGCAAGGAGAGTCTTACAAAGAAGGTGATTTCCTTGAGCTTTTCCCTTTCCAGCGGCCTGAGAAGGTCCAGGTGATGATGTGAGGTCTGGGGGCTTCTCAGTGCAGTCTGTCCCGTGCTCTGACAGCTCGTGATCCAGCCATCAAAGCCTGGCAGGACCACCACCTTTCAACAGGGTTTTTTCTAATTCCAGCCCCCCAACACTTCTGGAGGCTCCAGAGAGCAGATGTTTGCAGCTGGCACCAGAATCCCAGGATATGCTGAGCTGGAAGGGACCCACAAGGATGGGCGAGTTCCACCCTCAGCCCTGCACAGACCCATCCCCAGGAGTCACGATGTCCTACAAGAACCTTCCTCCCACGTTCTCCTTGGCCTTTGGTTCAGTTTCCAAGGCAGGTGGGACCATGAGGAGAGAAAATCAGCATTCCCAGACCCCAAACCCTTTGTGGCTGAAGTTCCTCAGTTCCTCACTGTCCCTGGAGGTCTTTAAGATGAGACTCGATGTGGCACTCAGTGCCATGATCTGGTAATCACAGTGGTGTTGGGTCAAGGGTTGGCCTTGATGATCTTGGAGGTCTCTTGCAACCCAGTTAACTCTATGATTCCTACTCAGTGAGAGCTTCCAACCCTCCTCCCTTCCTGCCTTTTCATTCCCTTGCTCATTGAAGGTGCAACCTGTGCCACTCACCTGAGCGCGTCGCAGTGATGGCATTGAAGGTTGGGTTGGGTTCCAGATCAGCCAGTTCCACCCCTGCCACGGGTAGGGACACCTTCCACTAGCCCAGGTTGCTCCAAGCCGTGTCCAACCTGGCCTTGAAGACTCCAAGGATGGGACATACACAAAAATCCTGCTTCCCCAGCCTTTGCCTCCCGCACTCCGAGGTGGATGACCCAATTGTCATGCTGGAAAAGCCCACCCTGAAGCTTTGCATAATGGAATAAAGGCCAAAGGGAATTGTAATAGGCTCCTTTCTGAAGCAATCTTATTCAAACAGGCTCTGGGAAGAATTCCTGTGAGCTCCAGAGGATCAATTACAATGAAGAGCTGATTCAAGAAGAGATAAAGGCTTTTAATAAATGATAAACTTCCTGCAGAAGGACTTTAGCCAAATGGAGTTGTGATGGGGGCGATAATCCTGCCTTGTGATCATTCGAGGCTCGTGAATGGGAGATGAGATAAAGATTAGTGAAACAAAGGAGCAAAGAGGAAACGTTCAAACGCAGAAGAAAAGCCCAGGGACAATAGAAATCATGTTAACACCTGAAAGGACATCATTTGGGTGACATCCCGCCTTCTTCCCCCCCCCCAAATCCCGGGAACTGGAGCAAACACTTGGGGTTCTGATGCTGCAACATCAAGGCGTGTGGTTGGAACAGCCACCCGAGATCCCCCAGAGGGGTTTCTGTCCTCTGGCTGCAGAAAGGGAGATTTGGAACTTGGGTTTGCAGGGGAACTGAGAGTTAGGAATTCAGAGTTTGCTTTGTAAACTCCTTGCCTCCAGGAGAACTTTGAGGAGAGTCAGGCCTGGCTGGATGGTGGGAGAGGTGAGCTCACTGGGTAAAGAAACACAGAATTTAGGATTTAAGGAGGTTTTTACTCATTCAGGAATAACATCATCAGGAAAGAGCCCCACAAAGATTTAATGCTTCAAAATTCAATGCTTAAAAAATCGCCTTTCAAAAATCAGAAGGAAAAAAAATGTCCAAATCGAGTCCATCAAACAAAGAAATCCAATTAATTCATGTTAGGGGAATATTAATATAATATTAAACATTCAAAGAGAAAACTGTTCAGTTTCTGTGTTGTTCTACATGAAACATGAGAGGAAACAGGAATATAAAGTGCATTGTGCCAAAATCGACTGCAGCCACCCATAAATGCCAAAAAACAAGACAAAGGCAGTCCGTACAAATGACAAATTATCTTCTTAATTGTTTTGATCCCTTTTGTTCCCTGAGAATCGCTGCAATTGGCTCTGTCCCAGGGAATCCCAGATTCCCTGCTGGAAAACTGCTCCCCAACTCCAGGATCAGATAATTCAGGTTCTCCTCATGACCCTGATGAAAAGCATCGACCTGCTGCTGGTTTTGATGAGCTCCTGGTTGAATAAAGGGCTCCTCGAGATGAGCAGGAGGAGAAAAGTGTCCCCCAGGGCTGTTTCGGTGCAGTGGGTCAGCCAGAGCTGATCCAGTGGGGAAAATCCCATGATCCCTATTTGCCTCTCTAACTCAGGATGCAGATCTGAGCCATCCCACCCCTTTCCTCACTGATTCTCTGCTTGTTCCAGGATTGTCTCAAGACACGAAACTTGGGGGAAACCACCAAGTTTTGGATAAAATCTGCGCCCTTTCCATTCCTAATAAAACTGTAAAATCCCGTTGCGTTTCCCGCTGGTGCCATCGGATTTCTCAGCTCTTCCAGAAAGATTCTTTTCCAGGGAGGAGAGTGTTGTGTGTGCTGGGAAATCAGAGCTCCACTGAGCCCAGGAAATGGGGCTGATTTCCCCTCCCTGAGCTTTTCTCCCTGCGTATTTAGTCTCAATGATCTGGGAATACTCAGAGATGGAAAATGGCATGAGATTAATGGGAGGTTTTGAACCTCCATCCATCTGTCCAATCTCCCCTGGTTTATCCTGACAGAATCCTGGGGAAGGAATAATATTTAATGACCTTTTTTCTGCCATTCCTTTGCTGGTTGATTAATTCAGCCCTACAGAAGTGGAGTCACATCCCTCCTGGAGAAACGGAAGGGTTCAGTGTTGCTGAAGAATTGCTGCTTGGTCTTATTTTCAGTTTATAAACACCTTTTCCATGTGTTTGCAGCAAATCCCTTCTGAAACACACATTATTTACCCCCTCGTGGCTTTGGGTGCTACAACCACTGAACAGCAAAATGAAAAGAGGATGAATATGGAGATTTTATAAAGGGAAAGGAAGGATTCGAATGACTCTTTAATAATTCTTCTATTGTTCTTTTTAAAGTACAGCCCCTGGCGAAGTGAGTCATATTCTTGAAACTCAGCCACGAGCTGCTTTTAATGCTCATGGCATCATTTGAATTTAGTTTAAAAGGATCCACGTGTTGCTATTTTGGCCAGTGAGCTGCAAATTCGAGAGAGATTTACTTAATTTTTTTATTTTTAATAAAAAAAATCTCCATTACTGGTTAGTGATGTTCTCAAATCACCTGCTGGGCAAATCCTTGATGGATTTCCAGTGCAAAACAAATAAGGGAGTGACTCAAGTGTCGTGCCCTTGGTTGAGCAGCCACAAAACAGCCACAAAATTAGGATTTATTTCAGCAGCTGGAATCACAACAGAAATCCTTCAGCTGGGATCTCTTGCAGCACAGGAGACCTTAAAAGAAGGTGTCAGGGACCTCGAGGTGTTGCTCAGCACATAAAGAGGTGCCTCAGTTTGTAACGCTTCCCAGGGATTTGGGCCCCAGAATCAAAACTGGGAGACTTTGTTGGAATCGGAGTTGGGAGGGATTGCAGTTGTGGGTTTTTTCTGATGTCAGGTTGTTGTTGGAAGGGGCTGAAACACCCACGCAGTGCCTGAAATCTATTTGGAGAACTATTAAACTATTAAGGTTAATTAACGTCTGTTTTTTCCCTCAAAAGGAATGGGGGAAAATAAATGTCTGTTCTTTTATTAATTTGGTGGTTTGTTGCAGGAAAATTATCTAAAGCAAGGGCGAAATAAACTGAATTTTCAGGTCTGCAGCTGAATCCTGACGAGACTTGTGAGTGTCACCAAAGAAAAGGAACAAACCCAGCCAGGATCACTGTCATCACATTCACCACATTGGGAGGAAGAAGCTGCATATTTAAGACAATGCCTGAAACCAATAATTAAAACTGAGTTTTAGGAGCATTAAATATAGACCAGGAAAAAAAAAAGTCATCTACAGCTCCATGTCCTCAAGATAAACTGATAAAACACAGGGGAAGGAATAATTAGGAATAAACTTCCCATAAATCTGCATGTCATCTGCATAAAAACTGCTCTCTTATCTGTGTCTTCAGATCCTCTCAGGCAGGGCGAGGCTGAATAAAGATGAGCTCCATGGCAAACCTTGAGGGGCATCAGAGCCTGGTGTGGGCTCCGGGGGCATCAGCAACCCTGGGGACTGTGGGGTGCAGGGAGGGGACAAAGGGCAGAGAGGAGCTGCTCGTGGCCACTCCTTGCTGGGGTCCTCAGTGAAGCGCTGCTCTCCAAAGCAGCTTTCTGGGGTTGGGTTGGTCTTGGTGAGGAACATCTTCATCGGTCCTTGTCCTAGAGCTGCAGGAGGTCAGGGTTTGGAAACCAACCACAGAGCCACAGAATCTGCTGAGATGGGAGGGACCCACCAGGACCGTCCAGTCCAACCCTCAGCCCTGCCCAGGACCATCCCCAAGAGTCACCCCCTGTGCCCCAGAGCATCATCCAAACCCTCCTGGAGCTCTGGCAGCCTTGGGGCCGTGCCCACTGCCCTGGGGAGCCTGGTCAGTGCCCACCACCCTCTGCGGGAAGGACCTTTCCCTGAGATCCCACCTAACCCTGCCCTTGCACAGCTCCAGCCCTTCCCTGGGTGCTGTCCCTGGTCCCACAGAGCAGAGCTCAGTGCCTGCCCCTCCTGAGGAAGTGGTGCCTTCTCTAAAACTATTTAAGGAACACTTCTTGACCATATTTTTACCCTTCAGAAGAGCAGGCAAACATCACCAACCCCACCAAAAAACTTCAAGGGACCCTGCTGTCTAAATAACAGAGGACCCTACTACTGACCCCTTGTCATCACCTGCTGTGGAGTCTGAGCTGAACCCAGTGGTTGGACACCACAAAGAGATGTTCCTCACTGAGATCAACCCTGCTTTAGAGAGAAACTCAAACTTCCAAGTGGCTGTCCATGGAGAGCAAGGAGAGTGGTGGAAATGAAGCAGTGAAGTCACCCTGGGCATAAATTACTCCTTTCTGCATCTGCTTCCCATTCCTGGAACAGGGAGCAAAGGCAACAGTCAGGCACCAGTGGAAGGGGTGAAGGGTTTGGAGGGTCAGTCATGACAGAAGGGGCTGAGGGAGCTGGGGGGGCTCAGCCTGGAGAAAAGGAGGCTCAGGGGGGACCTTCTGGCTCTGCAAGT
>JAWWTY010000417.1:0-11652 GCA_035222235.1 Margarornis squamiger | reverse complement strand
GGAGAGTGTATTGTTTTTAAATTTTTGTTTGTTTGTTTTGTTTATGTGGTTGTTTGGTTGTTTTGTTTTAAAGTGGATACTAAATTTGATTTTTTTTTTTTTTCATTTTATTTTATTTTCCTCCAGAGTGCACTCTGGGTCCAGTTGTTTCCTTTTGTGATAGTTAATAATGGATACTTACAGTTTCTCCACTAGCCTGAAGAATACCAGGGAAATAGTTCAGATTTTATAAGTATTAGGGCCAAAGTACAGGGAGTGGAGTCTAGCTTACAGACTTATGTCCCAGCAAGACTGACAGGGTGTAATGGGCAACACAAATTATGATATCATTACATAATAAAATACATGATGATACCATCCAGATCTGTCAGAGATATTAATACTTGCTGAGTTTGGATTCTTCCCTTGTTCAGCTCTGTTTTTCTTGACCACTCCATTCAGCCCTTGAATTTTGTCACATAATTGGGAGAAAACAAAATTTAACAGATGCATTACATTAGAATTCTGTGACAATTATTTGTGACTTTCAAGTAGACAATCCACCTTTTAATCAGATTCAAGAAATAGGAGCAGAGGAGTTGCTCAGTTTTCTAGTACTTCTCAGCAGCATAGATAATTTTGTTTTAATTTAATTTTTAAGGTTTATATTTCCATTCTAATGTTCAATAATCAAATTTCTTTCAATGAAATAAAAAAAGAAATTTGTAACAGCATCCCGTGGTGTGATGAGAATTGAGAAGGAGAATTAGTCCAATTTATGCATGCTTTAAAGGGTATTTTCATAAATAAGAAAAGTATCTATTACCTCTAGAATTTTTCTTCTTTTATTTTTAGATTAATTATAAGAGGGATTTTCTGAATGCTCTACTATTTTATTTGTTGTCAATGTTTTTCATTAAAATATTCTCTGTGAAACAGAATTGTTAAAGAAATGCATCTAAAGTAGAAAGTCTTACAGTAAAAAACAACAAAAACAACAAAACACAAGAAAAACCAAACAAAACATAGATGTTTAAATAGTAAAAATAAGAAGGTCTTTTGATACATGTTAGAAATGTATTTTAGAAAAAAAATCAAGGCAGAAGATACACATTATATTTTATGTCTGGAAGTAGTTGTGAATATACTGATGACCATACTGAAGATTTTCTTTTTTTCTGACTTTTTGTTTTTTGTTTTTTTTTTTAACCTTTGGAGAAATTACAGACATGCAAATACATTTTCCCTTATTGGAGTGGCATTGTTCATTGGAATGATGAAGGGATACATAGAATAAGTGTTAAGCATTCATTTACATTAAGTAGGTTAGACCCAAGTAATGTAAAAAACTACATGTAGACTTGTTTTTATCTTTCTATATATATAGTGCAGTGAGCAGAATTTCTGAAGCAGGAAGGAAGAGAAAGATATAAGGGTGCTGGTTCCTGAAAAGAAAACTAGGTTGAGTATAAGAATAATGTGAGGAGCAGGACATGACTGAGAGTGCTGGGTGAGTGTCTAAGGATCACTGAGGTAGCAGAAACTACTCTGAGGGCTTCAAAGCCATCGAATCACATGGGAGTTGTAGGACAATGTGATGTCTTGGCAATGCTGTTTCAAGCTGTGTCTTGAAGTGAAATTATTTGCCCAGGGTAAGGAAAAAGGGCAGTAGTTGGGCAATCAAGGAAGAGTTTGTAGAGCTATAAAGCCAAAGAGTTCTGATCAGCTTGCCTTTTGCATTGTGTTTTCTTTTTTTTAAGGTAATGAATATTTCTTTCCATTTACTAATTAGAATAATAAGCATGGGATAGGGTTAGGCACACTTAATCGTTTCTTCAAAAGAGAAGCTATATTAATAAGAACATCTGAGAAAGATCTTCTCTGAAACAGGTAAAAGTGGTTGAAACTTCCTAATAAAATGGGAAGAAAGAGTTAAGTTCTTAAGTGGAGGTTGTCATAAAGAGTTTCCAGTCTTAAATAAGTAGATGAAGTCTGAGCACACTGATGTCTAAAGGCTGAGTTGTAACTTGCATGCTGAATGTGAAGGTGATCCGCCTTAGGGGTTAGGTAGATGGACACTTGGGATGTAGGAGAAAAGCTATTAGTCACAGTATGTACAGTACCAGTGCGGGAGAGATGTTCTGGTCGTTTATCTCAGGATGCTATGCAGAAGGTTGAGTTTAAGAATCTTCATCATTTGAAATATGACAAGATGCACATGAGAGGTCTAGGATGTAGAGACATATCTGGAGTCTTAAGCATGGAAGAGATAATCATGCAAGGATTAAAGATTCAGCTGTGTCAGAAACTCTTGAACACTATGGAAAGAAGATTTGATCTAAAATGAAAGGTTGCACCTTCATTCTCATGGAAGCAGACTGTTTCAATACAAAATTAAAAAGGTCATGGAAAACTGCTTTTTGAGAAGAATTGTCAGCCACAGAAAAGCATCTGTTTTGAGCTGACAGGGCCAAAGCATCTGTGGCTAACATTTAATGTGTTTCTGAAAATGCCCGGATGAAAAAGAGCCCACCCAAGCCACAAACAAATCAATAAATAGGACAGGCAAATAAGATGCTTAAAAAACAGCTGACTGGCACACACAGTATTGACTCAGTGTGTGAAAGTAACACTTAGTAGTGCTAAACACCATGAATTCTGGCATCCTAAATATAAAATGGGACACTACAGTGCTTGGCATGAAACAACTACCCTGATATAATAGGCATGTCAAAGCCCTGATTGAAGGAGAGTAATTAGTGGGATAGGGTTAGCACCTGTGTGGGAACAGTGAACTAGCACATACTGGGAGCAGCTCTGTATTTGAAGAATTACATAAAATATCATACCATAAAAATAGTCTCACAAAAGAGAAAATCCTGCTATAATAACAGCAACATAATAGTAGGACTAATACTGGTCATGGAAATTTGGATTTGGGGCTATTAATAGTGACAGATATCATCTGTAATCAAAAAAAAGACAGGATCAATGACACATCAAGATGGGATGTAGAAATAAAATTTGGGATTTGATGACTGACTGTTATCAAATACATCATCCTGTTTTTTATATGGATTAAATACATAGAGATTAATTTGAGATATATATGAGGGCAAACTTCTTAATGCATTATAATTTATTAAATAATAATAATTTATAAGTTAACACTATAGTAGAGAGAGTAGTTCAAAAAAGTCCAGCATACAGACATTCTGTTTTAAGAAAGTGATGTACACAAGCACAAGTAACCTAAACTCAGATAAAACAGACTAAAGAAACATGGCCTCCATGAAGCAGTGAAAAAGTGGCTTGAAGCCTGTTACAAATAAATGCTCTTTTAGAAGCCCAAATAAATTGAAAACAAATATGCAATGAGAAAACAGGCAGGAAGCTTTGGAGTTGCAGAGAATCTACAAAGAGGAAATTTTGGCCCTTGAAAAAGAGATGACATATCCTATTCAAAATTGAAAGAATCACAAAATATAATGGATGAAACAGGAACTTAAATTAAGAAGGTTAAAAACAAGTATATAGAAGAATAATCTTAATAGAAGAATGCTTTTCAAATTATGTTCAACTGGAAGCAAATAATTTTGCATTAAAAGAGGGAATGTGGACACTGAGATGAAATATAATCCTTAAATGGTATGAAGATCCTCACGGTAGCTCTGAAGTCTTAACTCTATACAAGGAAAAGACAGTACATAGATGTCTTGAGACAAAAGAAAATTGAGTCCACCTTGCTATCTTTTTTTTTTTTTTTTCCCCCCCTATGCTGTGTTTTCCACTAACTGCAGTCAGGTCTAAGATGTACTTTTTTATTTACAGAATTGTTATAGTTTCAAAACTCAGTTGGAATTCCTTCGAAAGCTTGGAGACAACACCCTAGCGTCAATAGAGAGGGTTAACAAAGGACACAATGGATATGCATGTCCAGATGTTAACAGGTCTAGCCAGAGCCTTTTGTTCTGATCTCTCCCCAGGCCAGAGGAGGAGGGAAGACTGGCTTGGGGGTGGTGGTGGTGGGGGATGGGGTCAGCCTTTCTGCGCTTTCTGCACAAGTCAGGAGTTCACCTGCTCAGCGCAGAGGAGAGAGAACAGGAACACACCCGGTACGGCATCGCTGGGGGACCAGAATTGTGCCTTTTGCACTCTGGCTTATCTGATCACCTGTGGACACTGCAGACTGCTGCGAGGAAGAGAACATGCTTGCTTTCTACACTGCAGAGGCTGGGTTTCTGCTGTTTTTTTGTCACCGAGCCCATGGGAGCTCACCTAGTATCTGCTCCTGCCATTTCCCTGAGAGAGAGGCCAGCCAGCCGGGCGTGACATCACCACCTGCTGTCCATAAATATAACTGCAACCCCTGAGAGAGAGAGCGGCCAGCAGTTGCGGTGCAACAGCGCCACCTGCTCTTTGTAGATTTAATTGCATTCCCCCCTTTTTTTTGGGGTAGCCAAAAGACATTTTAACTGTTTGCCTTGTCGTTTTGGGGTGGAGGGGTTTGTTACAAACTGTTGTTGTTTGATTCTTTCTGGATATATATATATATATATATATATATCTGTGTATTGTGGTTAAGAACTGTTATCCTTTCATATATATATTTTTTCCAAATTAAAGTTCTGTTTTCTAAATTTAAAGGAGAGGGATTATTTTCTTGGCCAACATACATGTCTTAGTTCTCCCCTTGAACTAAGACAAGAATAAACTCAAAGAAATTTCTTTCTTTATAATTTCTCAATTACATATCAAATTGTGCTAAGCACTCAAAATCTCTCTAAAGGACTTCACTGCAGTGTCAGCTTACAGCATAGTGGTGAGTATCCCTGCCTGCTGGGGTTTTATACCTCAGTGAGGAGGCACTTACTAATTCCTTCTTGACTTTTTAGTCATTGGATCAACTTATTTATAAGGAATGAGAAGTTTCAATTTTTGTGATATTGGTGTTGGTGCATTGTCATGGTAATAAATGGCACCTTCTGTTCTTTAACCTCCGGTAAGCCCAGCACAAACAGATGATCTGAGAGACCAGGAAACCTAGGCAGTAGTTTAATCTTCTCTCTTCTCAAGGCAGCTATACCTAAAGCTCACCAGTACCCTTTCATTCACAGAAACATTTATCCTTATCTAGGTGAAGATTTTCCTGCTCATTTGCTGGGCAGTTTGTTTACATGATCTTTAAAGATCCCTTCCAATTAATGATTCTATGATTGCCCCTACCAAGTTCAGTTGTATAGAGATTTCGTAAAAACCATGAACAACTTAGGTTGACTGTATGAAAAGAAAAGGTTGTCTGGGTCATTTTCCTGGTGGATATCTCAATCTGCTGTCTTTTCCAAATAACAATTATAGAAAAAGATCAAATGTTAAAATAGAGCATCTGTCTTCTGATGACTTTGAACTTTTATTTTCTCCCTCTCAATAAATCAAATACAAGAAGTTGAGGTGAGCTGAATGTAGCAATTATTTTCCTTCTTTCTTTTATGAGCTCATGTATTTCAAAGGTATGCACTTGTTGATCTCTTAGTGAACAGCTTCAATTAAACTGTGTTATCTTTAATGCAAAGGATTTCAACCTAGGAAATGCAACCAGAAATTTGCACTGAAATCTGACTGAACAACTCTGTCACTTTCTTTTTAGAGTATCTTTTATTTTTCAAAGTCACAATTTAAAGTTGAAATACTATCTTAGAGTATACTTCATCATTTCAGTCCATCTTTGCCTTTTAAAACAAACTATATCATAACTTTACCACCATAAAATAAAATAATTCTGCCACATTTTGTGCCTGGTTTTAGATTGACATAAACAGAATTTTATGCAGGAAAAAAAAATACAGCCCAAAATTCTTCAGCCCAAAATTTAGTAATTCATAATTTTCTTAATCAGGAAGTATACAATTTGAAAACCACCAGTGTGATGTGTGCACCATAAGCAAGCTGTGTGGTGTGGTTGACATGCTGGAGAAAACTGATGCCTTCAAGAGGGACCTTAACCTTGATAGGTTCCCAAGCATGAAACTCAACAAGACCACACATAGAACCCTGAATCTGGGTCAGAGTAATCTCAAGAATGAATACAGGCCTGGGGAAAAAGACTTGGAAGCTCAACATGACCTGGCAGTATGCACTTGCAGCCCAGAAATCCAGCTACATTCTAGGCTGCATTTAAAAGCAGCATGGCCAGCAGGCTGGTGGAGATGATTCTCCCACTCTAACCTACTCTGGCGAGAATCCCCCTGAAGTACTGTGTCCAGTTCTGCAGCCCACAACATAAGAATGATGTGGACTTGCTGGAGTGAGTTCAAAGGAGGGTCATAAAGATGATCAGAGGGCTGAAGCACCTCTGCTGTGAAGACAGGTTGAAAGAGTTGACATTGTTTATCTGGAAGCAGAAATGGTCTTGGGAAGACATTACAGTACCCTTCCTGTATCTGAAGCTCTATAGAGTCATTTTATGAGGGCAAGAAGTGATAGAACAAGGGGTAATGGCTTGAAGCAAAAAGAGGGTAGATTTGGATTAGAAATTAGAAGGAAAGTCTTTACTGTGGAGGTGGCAAGGCACCGGAAGGACTTGCTCAGAGAAGCTGTGGATGCCCCATCCCTGAAAGTGCTCAAGGCCAAGTTGGGTGGAGCTCTGACTAACCCAGCCTAGTGGATGGTGTCCCAGCCCATGTCAGGGGGTTTCAATTAGATAAGTTCCTTCAAACAGAAATTATTCCATGATTCTATGATATTTTATATTACTAAAGTACTTCAATGGACTGAAATTCAGTCTGAAAAACTTTATGAATGCTATTGTCCAAATTTAAAAGGGCTAATGTAAATATTTTTTTGCCATTTGGGTAGTACAGAGATAAAATTACTGTGCTTTGTGATATCCCTGAAGATAATGTTGCTTCATTTACACAATCTTTTTTAGTGGAAAATTTGTAGAAATCATAGAATCATACCATTAAGGTAGATTCTCATAAATATATTAATAGTTTTTCAAAAAGTATATATTTCTCTATTGGATTATATAGATTTCAAAAGAATTCTGACAATACTAGAACTCTTCAGTTTGTACATGCTACCTTGAGATAAATCATCCTTTTCTATAAATCAAATATACATAATCTGGAAAATAACAGGGGGCATGGAGGCTGGGAAATGCCATTGTTTTCTGTGTGTCAAATACATGTTCAAAACTGCACCAAAAATATATACATAGCCTCTTTTCAAGCTCAACTTGTTGTGATGCCACTTTTAAAGCAAAATATGAACTTCTCCATCTGCTCACCAATTACTGATAATAAATATAGTACCTTTTAGTCTATAGATATTATATCAACTGAAAAGTGAAAAGCATCTGGAATGCCTGAGAAAATTGCAATATATACATTTCTGACAGGATGGAGAATAGAAGGCTATTGCATATCTAAGAACACAACTTTTTTTTAAAAAAAATAATCTTCAGAATGTAACATATTATTATATATATTCCTGAAATTTTGATTCAATGAAGAAAGGAGTATATAGTCTCAATAGACATATTTTTTTTTCATTATTAACATTTCTGGAGCAGGAATTAGCAATCTATAAGTGTTTTAATTGTGATTCTAAGGAAATCCTTCATACCTCATAAAGTTCAACAAGGCCAAGTATGAAATCCTGTATTAGGGTGATCATGGTGCATTCAGTAAAGACTGTGTGATGAATTGGTTGAGAGCTTAACTGTTTAGTCAGCCAACTACAACGTATAAAGCAGCATGGTGTGGTCTCAAGAGAAAAGAAAATAGCACAAAGATCTCAGGGGATACAGATAAATACATATACATGTATATTTATTTAGAGACCTTTTAACTCTCGTCCTCTTAGGGATTCATATATGTGAAATATCAAAGAATTGAGTACTTTTCACAAACAAAAATGTTATCATTCATATTTTTCTTTGAATGACATCAAGAATTAGTAATTCTCTGTTGTTGGGATTTTTTTTTTTGTTTGACAGGAAGGATTAATAGTATTCTGTTGTTAGGGTCTTTTTGGGGGGGGTGAACTTGACTGCTGAACTTGACAACATTTGTATTTTATTGAATATACAGAATTAAAATATGTTGATTCTTTTGTATAACTTGATCTTTGGTAAAATTATAGATGTTTATAGCATTTTAGTGAATTAATAATTTGTTACAAACTTATGTTAGACTGTATGAAGCCTGTGATTCTTCAATTTGAATGGTTCTCTCTCTTGTCCACTGTTATGTCAGTGAAAAATTTTCAGACAGAGGTCAGAATTTCAGGGGAGAGACTATCTAGAACTAGCTCTGTACAAGACTTGATAACGTAGGGTGGAGCTTCTTTGGTGTGTCCTGGGTTCCACAGGTCACTGGTGCTGAGCATGAGTCATACATGTATTGACAGACAGGATATGCTATGTCATGTTCATTACCAGAAATAAATTGTCACAAGTGCATTGGTTTAAACCTAGTCTTTTAGTGATGTGAATTAGATGCATGATTTTTTGTCATTCTATCAATTTGTTGAATTCATAAGCTCTGGCAGTGTAAAATGAATGTGTATTTTAAAGACAATGTTCCTGTATAGTTGGTTTTAGTCTTCTCTAAAATCAGTTACAAAAAATTACTTTTTGTCCATCTCAGCCAGAAGAAACAACTCCTCACAGCTTATGTGAATCTTAACTGTAATACTGGCTTTCCTTGCCATGTGTTCCCTTTGTCATGTTTGTTTATGCATGTTTAATAAAGCACATATGAAAAGTCTGAAGAAGCTCAAAGTGAACAAATAGCCACCAAAGCCACTCTTTTATTTTAGAAAAAGACTTGAATAATTTAAAAAAGTTTCTATGTAGCTATGAAGTCACCTAATGACTGGCTGGGACAATTTGATGATGTCTGTGGTCTTGGAGAATAAGACTTAAAAAACTGTAAATTTAGTTACACTTCTCTCCTAAAGATTTTATACAAGTTTAACAGACTTCCTGTAGATCAGTTTCAGCCAAATGATTTTGTTGAATAGAATATCAACAATTAAGAAAGCAAGGAAAGACAGAAGAAATGCATTTTATCAGTAAAGGAACCCTTCAGAGATTTAGTTTTTCGATATTGCTTATGTTGTTGTCATAGCTAAAGTAGTTTTTGGTATTCTGTTCCCTTTTCCAACATTTTTGGAAGACTCTCCTTAATAACGAATCACCCACTCCCTTGCTGGGGCTGGGTGTGGTGACGCATCTGTAGTTGGTGGTGCCAGGCAAAAGCAGAAATCTTTCTACTCCCAGGGGCCACCTCTCTTCCCTGGCATGGGAGAAGGAAAAGTGAGCAGCCACTTGAGCCCTGCCAGCTGTACAATTCCCCACATCTTAGCCGGGAGTTGCCTCCACTGAGCTAAAACAGAGCTGAGCCCAGCCAAGTGGCATAGAGAAGTGGCCACTGCCACCTTAAAAATCTGGCTCCACAAGTCTTGGCATTGTTAGGACTGCTGCCAGTCAAGACAGAAGAAGTCACCCCCCCTCACTTGTGCTGAGGGATTTTTTTCACGATCACAATGTGATAGCCAGCTTCTCCAGTCTAGCTGCAAGTAGCAGTTGCTGCCAGGCTGCCACTGCCCAGATTGCATGGGGAGAGAGAGCTTGCCAGCCAAGCTGGACTGGAGTCAAGAGCAACAACATAGCTGGGAATGGAAAATCGCCTGCACCCATACTACTGTGGGATCCATGCCAGTCTCTTGGCAACTTAATTTTTTTTTTTTCAGACAACATAGATTTACAGGTTTTTCTTTACCCCTGTTTCCCTGTGGTTTTGTCTGGCTGGGGAGGGTGTTAAACCAAGGGAACTTGCTTGCCACAGTACTTTTCCTTTGTTCTCTCAGAAGGAAGGGGAAGGAACATGTCAGTGACCACATTTGCCTGTATACAAAAGGGGAGGAGAGTGGACGTGATCTCTGTTGGTTTAAATCATTCTGTTTATATTGTTTTTCCTGATATATTTCCGGTCAATAAACTTATTTTTTTCACTTATATCTCTTTATATTTTGTCTCCCTGTATTGGTAAAAAAAGGAAGAGGTTTTAATAAAAGGTGAGGGAGATCACCTGGTTGAAGTGTCCACCCCAGCATTTGTTTTAAACCAAGACAGCTGTCAATGCAATCAAAGATAAATCATTTTTTTCTAGTGTCCTAGTTCCTTTGTAAAGCTAAAAAAAATAATTCAAATGACAGTTCATTTTTGCACCTTTAAGACTACATAATTGACTTTACAAATAGTTTCCATTCTCTCAACATCTATTCAATGCATGGGTATGATGCTAAAAGTTAGCTCTGTGTGGCAAGGTTTTGATAATGAGGGTGGCTACAGGGGTGGCTTCTATCAGAAGGATAACTTCTTTCTGAAGGTGCTAGAAGATACTCCCAAGTCCAACAGATCCAGTTCCAGCTGACTCTGAAATGGACCAACCACTGGCCAAAATGGAGTAAAACAACAATACTGACAGTGCCTCTGCGATAACATGTTTAAGAAGGAGTAAAAACAGCTGTGCAACAGAAGATGGGAAAAAGCAGCATGAATATATGAAAGAAAAAACTTTACAGACCCTAAGGTCTGTGAAGAAGGAATGTGCTCCATATACCAGAGCAGACATTTCCCTGCAGCTTGTGCTGAGAAACATGGTGACTCAAATTGTTGCCCTGGAGGTCCATGGTGGAGCAGTTAACACACTTTGGAGGATCGCACTCCAGAGGAGGTGGATGTACACTGAAGGAAGATATGATCCAGTTTCATAGAGGACTATCTGTCATAAGAGGAACCTCACACTGGAGCAGAGGAGTTCTTGTCCCAAGGAAGAAAAACCAGCAGAGACAATGTGTTATGAATTCGCCTCATTCTCCATCCCTCTGCTCCACTGTGCAGGAGCGGGTAGAGAACTCATGAGTAAAGGTGAGCCCAGAAGGAACTAAGGGCTAGGTAGAAGCTGTTTTCAAGATTTTGTTTTATTTTTCCATTATTTTCTGGTTTGACTGAATTGGTAATTAATTTCCCCAACTCGTCTAGTTTTACCTGTATTGGTAAACGTTCTTATCTCAACCCCTGAGCCTTACATCATAGTTTCTTTCCTCCATCCAGTGAGGAAATGGAGTGATATAATGGGTTTCTGGGCACCTGGTGGATAGTAAAGGTCAACACACTACTTGATCTGATAATTATACTACTTCATGCTAGTAAATCAGTATGAAATAGTTCAAACTACAAAATACATGAATAAACATTTTATAATTATGACAAAAAATTGAACTTGTTTACAGCTGAGGAAAAAACAGACTCAGTTTCTCTAGGACAGAACTTCTATTAAAGAAAAAAGCCTCCACCAAACAAACAACAATGAACAGCCTTGTAAAGAGGTCTGGTGTATAAACCAGTTGACACTTCTGATTTTTTATTTTGATGTATTATTGTTAACCCAAGGAGAAGCAAAATATATTTTCATAGCTGTTCCTCTAAGTTCTTTTGAAAAAGTTCCTGTGCTCCTAGTATATTTTGATTTTATTCTTCTCTCTTTTCCTCTGGTCTGCCTATTCATTGTTTCCCTGAATTGCATCCCTTCCCTTCCCTTCCCTTCCCTTCCCTTCCCTTCCCTTCCCTTCCCGTCCCTTCCCTTCCCTTCCCTTCCCTTC
>JAWWTY010000416.1:0-11667 GCA_035222235.1 Margarornis squamiger | reverse complement strand
TCCTAATGCTAAGCTTTTCTGTAATGCTTTTCATTTTGTGCTTTAACCCCTGGTTTCTCGAAGGCTGTCTTCTTCTTCAGAGGTTTCAATACATAGCGCTTACCTGTTGTGGCATCAAAAATGAGGATTAAAAATTTAGTGTATGATACCACAAGAAAGGAGAGTTGCCCACATGAGCAAAGAGCAAATAACAACCATGGTGTGCTGTCAGACTTGGGTAGGTGAATAAACTGGGGCTAAGTGCATTGAAAGTAATTCAACAAGCCAGAGCCCAAAGTAAGGCATGTCTACATGTGCTCCAATGAGGTAATACACTGTCAGTTGGGTGTTACCATCTAGTTATTAAAATTAACAGAAATGCCTCTGGCCAAATTAAGCTGCAAATGAGACCATATGCTGAAGTCACTGGTATGGATTTCATTTAACAGTAAACGTGAGACAGAGAGAGAAAGAAATAAGAAAAAGGAGTGAGGAGAGGGGGAGAAGAAAGAGAGTGACAGAGAGATATTAAATAGAAAATGTATCACCACTCTGTGGATCCTGACAGCATCCCGTGGGCCATGTTCTTCTGGTCTTCTCAGTGGTGAGGGTCCCACAAAACAGAGTCCAGTGGATTAATAAACCTTCAGGAGATTCCAGAAACCTCCCCTGGGGTGGTGGCAAAGCTTTGCTGTCTCATGGACAGGCTCTGGATTTGTTGCCTCACTTGGATCACATGCAGTCCTTTGGTAGTGGAAGGCCTCAGGAATGAGTCTGGGGGCACTTTGGGAGTCTTTGATGGTTTATGACCCTTCTCAGCTGCCTCTCATGTGAATGTCCCATGTGGATGCGACCTTCTGTTGTGGGTTTCTGTGGCTGGGTTTTTGATAGGGGGAGGGGTGGCTTCTGTTAGAAACTGCTAGAACTTTCCCCTGTCCTATGGAGCCAATGATAGTCGGGTCCAGGAGAGACTTCCTGTTTTTGAATCATAGTACTGCCTCTGTGTGAGAACAGATTTAAGAATAGGAGTTGTTGTGCAGTTGAAATGGCACCCATGGATTAGCAACACGGACATCAAGGTTGGAGCAGGAGGAGAAGGAGGAGGAGGGTCCCCATGGGAGCAGTGGAAGGACTCAGAGCTATGATCCCTTGTTGCCCATGGTGAGTACCATGGTGAGGCATGCTGCCCCCTCAAATCCCATGAGAGGCCATCGGGGTGCAAGGACCCCCCTGCCAGAGCAGGAGGATGCATGAAGGAGGCTGTTACCTCATGGGAGGTCCAAGATGGAGCAGAGTCCTGCAAGAGACTTGTGGCCATGGCCCGTACAGAGAGAAACCCATGCTAAAGCAGGTACAGCTTATCCATAAGACACTGCATCTGATAGAGTGACTCATGGGAGAGCAGAGGACTGTCTCCTGTGGGGGGGACTCCACAGAAAGCAGGGGAAGGATTTAGAGCTATGATTCCCTGTAGCTGTGGTGAGGACCGTGCTGAAGCAAGCTGTCCCCTTGCAGTACACAGAAAGACCCGTGGGACAGGAGATTTGGAAGAACTGCTGCCCAAAGGGTCTTGGACTTTTACGTTTGTAAGTGGCTGAAAGCAGCAACTGAGTGCAAACCTTCCATTCCCTGTCCCCCACACCGTTCGGGGGAGGAGGGAGAGCCTGGAAGGAGGGAGGAGTGGTGTAAAAGTGTTTTTAAGACTGTTTTATTTCTTACTCTTTTAGCTTTTTGCCTGTTAATAATAAATTTAAGCATTATTCTGAGTCTGTTTTGTCCATTGAAGTTAATCAAAGCCTCTCAGGGCTCTTATCTCTACTCAGTAAATTCTTAGCTGATTGGATTTTTTCCTTTCCCTCTGGGATAAGGGAGACCCTGAAGTGGTTTGGGTGGACACCTAGGCATTCAGCCAGGGTCAAAGGGCCACATCTTCCCAGAGCAAGGTGGGGTTTACTCTTTTGGTTTGGTGCGGAGAGATTTTGCCATCACACTTCCAAAACCCTTCTCCTCCTCCATTCGCTGAGCCTTGTTTATTTCTCCTTACACCTGAGATAATTGGACAATGGTTTTATCTCAAGTTTCCAGTCACAGTCCAAATTCCAATCAGGAGGCATATTGGGGGTGGGTGATAGGTATGGGGAGGTGGGGATTCAGTGCTTGCAAATGGGCAATTGCTCCTTTGCAGTTTGATAGAAAGTGTTTCTATGATTTTGACAATGTTTAATACATCAACAACATTTCAGTCTCTTTCAATGCGTGAAGCCTGGAATATACAGGAATGGAGTCAACAGAAATGAGTGTCCCCTTGGCAAGGCAGCCCTAGAGAGAATGCACTATCTCCGCAATTTTGCTAATAATGATCTTGAAAGGGCAAATAAGTGACTGATATGGTTTAAAAGATAACAGGCTGCTGTTATATACAGGTTACTGTTGTAAGGTGCCTGAGTAGGAAAAAGGCATCTCCAAATGTCCACTCCTGCTGGAAGCAGTTTTGGCAATGGTATTGGAGAAGAGGAGGAGGCTGTGGGGCAAGAAGATGGCTGCAGGCTCTGCCACTGCCAGCAACAATCCAACTTCATGCAGTTCTGAGTTTGTTGTGCAGGGAGAAATGAGGACAGCAGCATGTATGTTCCTTCAGAATGTGCAGGCTTGATAAAGGAAGATTTACTATTATCCAAACCTAGTCTTCAAAATTGCAGGAGGTGAAATTTGACATATTTTTTCTGCTGATATTAATTCTATGCAGAAAAGAGACTTTGTCAATATTTTCTTTTCAATCCTGAGCTACTGGCACTTTATCCAGAGAAGTACTTGAGGAAACATTAGTGAAGAGGATGCCATATGGTCTCCTTAGGGGTGTATTTCAGATAAAGAATGCTTTAAGTTTAGTTTTCAAAATGTGCTGTGTATGCTCTTGATTTACAGATTATCTTCTGCACTGGAGGGGTATGGTGGGACGTGCAGGGTGTTCATGTAACATGTGGGATGCAAGATGCCAAAGAGGGACTTGTGGACATGAATACTGCTCCTGCAGGCTGAATTGAAGCCCATGGGTTAGAGCTGGGGTGGCTTTGCTTCTGTCCCTGAAGGGATAATGTGTTTTCCCCTGTAAATGGAATGCCACAAGCCCCCAGCATGAGCAGTCCTATTGTCAGTGCATCCTCTGAGTTCCTCTGTCTCTCTTCTCAGAGCTGTGTATTAGTTGATTGACTTCTTACATTGGGAAATATGATGGAGAAATACATGGACTTTGATGGTCTTGTAACTGACAGGTATAGTACCATGCCTTACAGTTATTATCTATGAAGAAAATTACCTTTCCTTCATTTCTCAGGGAAATAATATTTTGAGTAGTTAAACAATTATGACTGAACATAATAATAATCTACACTTTTTTTAAAGTAAGTTGATGAGAAAAAAAATCACCAATGACTGAGACGACTTCTGTGACTAAAGAGGCTCCTCTTGTGGTCCTGCTTGTCCACATGAGCTTTTGTGGTTTCTGACCCTGTAAAGCCACAAGAATGCCCTCCCTCCACGTAACAAGGGGGACAGGGCCAACCCCCTTCACCTGTTATTACTTGATAGTAGGGAGCACCAGGAAAACCTTCTATGTTACATGATCACAACTCACAAATCTTCAGTAAGGAAAATAAGAATGACGGATGGAATATGCATTTGTCTGACAAAGTAGAAAATGGAAATCTAGTTGCAGGTCAGGAACTTGATGGCATTTTCAGAGCACTCAGATAATGATAAGGAACACTTGAACCTTACATTAACAAAAAACAATCTAGACAAAGCAAATAAAGACAAAGCCAACAGATATTTCTCTCCAAACTTCAGGGTGAAGCTATTTTTCACAAAAACAGTAGAAGAGCCATCAAACCCAGAGGTCAGCAGCTCAACTTCTGTAACACTAGATGTTAGTGACAATGAACCTGGTCATTACAGATACTCACCACTGACATCTTACACTATTCCAGGCCATGCTTCTCAAGCCACAATCCCAGGATTAAAAGTCCCATGCTCTACCAAGCTAGCTGGCCTTTTATTTTCAGGGTTTGTAGCATGAGCAGAAAAGAACATGGGGTAAAAGGGTGGTTATAAGTTGCAAGAAGCCTTTATTTTTGGCCTTTTTTTTTTTTTTTTTTTTGTGAGGTAGATTTCAATAAATTCATGTAAAAGAAAATACTGTTAAAGGGTTAGTGCCTTACAACAATACACAAAGTAAAACAATATCCATCTACAGGGGTATACTGTCCTATTGTTAGAAAGAGAGAAAATACAGTAAGAGGTCAGCTTGATTGAAACAAAAGCTATGCATGAACTTAAAATACAAGAAACGATCAAGTAGCACTATTTTAAGTGCACCACAGGGCTTTTACGTTTTAACAAAATTAATATAAATTATTCAGAATTTTAGCTCTTTGGCAGTTCTGGTTCATCTCATGTGGTTTTTTATGCTTCTTATGCTTTTTGTGCTTCTTTTTCTCTTTCTTCCTTTTCTTTTTCTTGCTACACTGACTCTCCCCAGAGCTGGCACTGCTGCTGTGACTGTGTCTGGCTCTTGGAGAAGCTGTGGCTGCGACTGTGGCTCACACTGGGGCCACTCTGGCTTTGGCCCTTGCCAGCGTCCAACTGCTCTGCGGGAGTTGGGGCTGCTGCTTTCTCCTTCACCTTATCTACTGCCTTTTCTTTCACCTTTTTTGGCATTCTCTCTGCAGCCCCTTCTCCTCACTGTGGGGCTCTGGAGTGGGGTCTCTGCCGAGCAGCAAAACACTCCTGAGCAGGAGCACCCCCAGCTCAGTGATACCCTCATAGAGGAAGCGCCTTTCAGGGAGGGAAGGGGTCCACCCCCCGGGGGCTCCTTCCCCTCCCCCTCATCATCACTCCAGGGCACCTCCCTGTCACTCTTGCTACCGGTCTTGCTATGGTCTGGCACGAAGTCTGCCTTGTTGGTCTCACGGGAGAGATCAGACAAGAGGTGGGGGGTGCTGCTCACTGGGGCTTCAACTTCACTGTGCCTTTACTAAACCCTGCAGGCCTCTCTGGTGTTACAGGAGAAGTAGGCCACAACAGGGGGCCACCATCTTGGGACGGATGTTGACATTTTCTGGCTTGAGGCCGCCCCCACTCCCCTGGATGTTCCGCATTTGGACCTCCCCCTGCTTCTGAGAAGGAGCCGAAAGGGGGAGTTGAGCAGTCATTTTGTCAACGACCTTTTCGGTGGTCACCATTGTGTCCCACAGGCACAAGGTCAGGGCCGTTTGGTGGATAGTTCGATTTGCTGCCATTTGGTCGTTGCTGAGGGGAGGCAGTATTATCTCGTGGTGACAATAGTGGTATGGAAAAGCCATTTGGAGGGGGAACGTGTCATTTCATGCAAAATCCTAGACCCTGTTCTCTCCCTAGATCTAGTCCCGATGCTGTCCATGCACATCAACCACTTGTGCTCACTACATCTTTTTTACTGAGCCCCCTTTACTGTGTTTGTAGCTCCAGGAGTAGCAATATTAATCACCACACTACTATGTCCCACAATGCCAGTGGTTCATTGTTATGAGCGTCACTCCACAACTGCTCTCTGATTTTGTCCAATTCTCTATAGTTAAGGGGATGGGAAACAGCATGATTACCTTTTTGGATCCACTTAACTAAGGCTTTCAAGGATGACTTATCTCCTGGATGTCCATTAGAATAAATAAACATCTTGAGATGGAAATATTGCATGCACTCTGCCTTTGAAAGGTGGGATCCCATTGCTAAATTCTGAACAGTAAGCTTAACTGAAAAACTTGGATTAATAGGGATGGGCTTGGGGAAGTTTAGGAAAGAAAGTCTCTTCCCAGCAGCTCACCTTCATTCCAGAAAGAGGCAATTCAATTATCACTCCCAGTTTCACAGGGTGAGGGGTGTTTCTGGAGCTGGAGACACTCCACCCAAGGCTCTCAGCTGAAGCTCTCTCCTTGGTGGAGTCTCCTGACTTTTCCCTAGGGGCAGGCTGATCCTCTGGATACCAGAAGTCCTCAGTTCTGCTCCACGTTGGGCACTATTTGACAAAACCCTTTTTGGGGTCAGAAGGGAGAAGCTCACTCCAAGTTAGGGGTAAGATGGAATGGCACTTTATTAAAATGGTGCCGGCTTATATACAGGGAATTTTCTCTTATAAGAAACAGTTCTTTACTTGCTGTTCTCCTTTTTGATGTTTGGTCTCGTCAAGCGGTTTTGTGGTCTTTCTTCCATTTGGCATAATTTTGTACTCCTACAATTTTGAGTGAATGTTGTAGATTCTTTTTCTGTGTAGGCTGTACACAAACCCTGCCTCCTCATGTTCCTGTAAAATTTTTCTGAGGGAGAATCTAGTTCTGAAATCATGTTTGCCTGTGTTATGAACTTTTTTGAATGGAGAAGAGTGCAATATTTTCCTGTTTTCTTGGATTTTTTGTTCTTTTTTGGGGGGGGTTGTTGCTGTTGGGACTTTTTGTTTTGTTTGGTTTGATTTTTGTTTGTTTGTTTTCTTGAACAGTAGTTTGTTTTGGATGGTTGATTGCCAGAGCTGGGTTGTGGTGGAAATGGATTTTACTTCCCAGAGACTTTCTTGTTTTACTAAACGCTGTTGTTTTTCATGTGGGATAACAGAAACACTTTTTTTTTTTCTAATCATCTCAATTTATTAAAAAAAGGATGACTCAGCCAAGGAAAAACCCCTCTGCAATGTCAGAATTTGTTTCCTTCCTGCGCTGTCAGGAAAGGACATACTTAGAACATTTTCCTGGGTTGCAGGAGGTGGAGGAGCCCTTCCCTCAGCTAAAGGGGAACAGACTGAGAGCAGAGTTGGACATTGCTTGATCTATCAGTGACCCCTCCTCAGTAAACTGTTCTCAGATGTGGGCTTGTTTCAAGTTTGTATTTCAGAAAGAAAATGACGCTACAATTTGCAGATGGCTATTGGTAACAATTCACAGTAGAAACTGCAAAATAAGTGATTACTGTATTGCAGTGTATTTGCTTGCACTTGTATAAGATGCACTAGGCTTGCCTAAAAATTGTGGAGAGATGGTTCAAATTATTTGGAATGGAGACGAGGTGGTGGTTTTCTGAAAAAGTCTTCCAGATACTCCAAAACAAATAAACTTGAAACTTAGTGAAAGTAGTTTAGCATGCTTCCCCCCAGTAAAGTGGCAAAATTCACATGTCCCTGAGCTCTGTATGAGCCATTTCATCACAAGATCTAATATATTCCAATTAAGAGCTCAGTGAGGAACCTGACCTGCAGTTTGGAGGTGCTTATTAAATTCCTTTGGATTCAGCTACTTGCTGAGATAATACAGGATAAAAATTTTACTTAGAGGCTAATAAGAAACCATTCTCATTGAGGACTTTGATGAGATATCTTCAGAGCAAAGATGAAATTTCTAATTAAATGAATAATCTAGTTTCTTATTTGAAACTTCAGACTTTCCCTCAGTCTGTTTCATGCACTATCTGCCTGTGATGCCTTCCTTGGGGCAAATACAAAAAATAAAGTCTGTTGGTAGTTGAAGAAACCTAAGAAATGGCAGGGGGGAGGTCAGGGGAGTGCCAGCATGGGTAATGAATAAAATCAAGGAGATGAGAGGGCAGGCAGAATATCAAATGTCTTAAGGCTGAAGTGGAAATTTAGTTGTTAAAGTGAGCTGGGATAAGATCGGGCCCTCTGAAGATGGCTGATGGAGGTTGGTACCTCCATTGGGGATGCAGGGAAGGGTGGAAGTAGCTGTAGGGCAAAGAGGGAAACACCTATAGGCAGGGTTGCATGTGCTGTATGTTAGCAGGATGCTGTGAATAAACTGGTATATTGAGTTTGGCAAAAGAGGAGGAAACAAATCATAGGCAGAACTAAGAATTAAGTAAAAACGAGTAAAAAATATTTCTACTTTCATAGTGCTAGTATTTTCAATTTTGAGGTGAGATGTGATTTAATATGAAAAAGAAAGTGTTTTGTTTAGGCAAACATAGTTATTGGATAGTTTTAGAAATGAAAGAATGTTTGAGTTTTAATTCTCAAATTTTAAAACCCATGATGGGATTTCTTCTCAATTCAGTGAAATATAGAATACAATTATTCTGTGAATAATTTCAGTTGACCTAATTCCTTCAGTAAGGATTTGATTAAAATATTCTGCTCATCTGTCTCAGTGAATCAGATCGAGTCAAATATCTGACTGTGCCTAAATGTGGAATTAGGATGGTGTTTTGGTGCACAATTATTGATGAAATCCTTTAAATGTTTGTCATCTTGATATTGGGTATCAGTCAGTTTCTCCCACTTCCAGAGAAGGAATGCTTCTGATTGAGTGAATTAATTAGTGCATCAGTAATGATTAGTTCTACCACCTCTGGACAATACAAAGTGTTATTTTTCACATAGATGGGAAAAAAAGAGAAGAAATTTCTGGAAAATGACTTCTGAAATGAGCATGAAAATGAATTATTAACAGCTCAAATAACAGTGTCAGGAATACTTGTTCCAATTGGCTTGCAGTAAAATTAATTCTGCACTTAAGAGAAGAATTAATGGTGTAAACTGCTGTTATGATGATGTTTTAATGACTGGAACAAACTTACTAGAAAACAACTATTTTAGAAACTGCAGTCCAAACCCAACAGGAGAGTGAATACAGCCTTTAAGACAGAATGTGTTATGCAAAGCTGTTGCATTTAGCTTTTGTCTTTGAAGTAGTATTTTAATTGGAATTATCATCACTAAGTATTAGATTAAGCTCCATTACTAAAAATACATTATCACTTTGGATGAGCTGCGTTGTGAGTATAACCTCTAGTGACATGACCACTGTACTTTCAGTTTGCTCATGAAAATGTAAGGTTCTTGCTGTTTTTTTTGTTTGGTTTTTTTTTTTTTGTTTGTTTGTTTGGGGTTTTTTTAGGTTCAGTAAAACTGCACAGCAAGTTGTTCACTTTGGGCTTTGTATGCTGCTGCCCAATTCCATATAGAAGTGTGGTTTGCTTGCTGAGAACCCGAGGGGCAAAAAGCTGTTTAAATCAGATGAATGGTGTAATAGATATGCCCAGTTTTTTACATGCTTGATTTAGTCTTCAGATTAAATAATCCCAATACACAAGTTAGAAAAAAACTGCTGAGCAATCACGGGAACTGCTTACTGTAAGGCTTCTTGCTGCTACTATTGTTGATTTGTAATGCACAATGTAATGATGTAGATCCATAAGAGCAAACTTACAGGTGAGTAGTACATGGTATGGCACACACAATTCTTCATGAGGAAACAGACTTCATATTTATTTAACCCTTTCTGTCACCAAAGCCTTTTATTTAACTGGGGGGAGAAGTATGAACTTAAGTGCTTAAATTCACATTAATGAGCAAGTAAACTAAATCATTCCTAGAGTTTCAGTTCAATAAGCTACTTAACCTCTGCACCTCATTCACAAGGAAAGCAGTTGCTAAAGTGACTCAGTGCCTCACCAGCTAATGATATTGTGGTTAGGAAGAGGATGATCCTATTTGGAAGCAGTTCTGTCTCTTGATCCAGGCATATAGATATATTGTATATGTATATGAAACTGGAAAATTATATCACAGAAGAGTATCAATATGTGTAAGATACAAGTATGTAACTTGTGATAACGTTTCAGGTAATGCTTCTTTGTCTTGAATAATGTATCGAAACAGAATAAAAATACTATTCTACTGAAATAGAATAAAAATACTTATTATTTATAGTGTCTTTAGGCAATGCTATGAAGTGTGGTCTAATATAGTCTTCATAGTATCTACTAAATTTGACCTGTCTTCTGAATCCTAATGCTCCTGCATTGCCTCGGAGTTGCGGTGCGCCTGCCTGTGGTGGCCGCAGCACTGCCACTGTCACCTCTGCCTACCGCAGTATTTGCCACCGTCACCACTTGTGCAGCCACAACTCGGCTGCGGCTACATCGTGATCACGGGACCATCTTGGAGTTGAAAGAGTGGGTTTGGGTGACACTTTTTCTGTTACTGTTTAGTTGTTATTTTGTTCTGTTTTGTTCTCCATTTTTAGTAAAATTGTTATTCATTTTCATACTCCACTCAATGTCTCATAATTTCAAACCCTCTCATAATTTAGGGGGAGGGGTTTATATTCAATTGGAGGTCCTGCCTCCTGCAACACATTGTCAACAAACCAAGACATGTGAAAATAAAAGGAACAAAAAAAGGGATGAAATTGGAGCCTGACTCTTGTTTTCTTTCAAATGATATGAGGTGTTTGAGAATATATACACAATAAACTTTGCAGCCATTTTAAGTGCTTCAGTAGATTACAGTTAGGATTTTATGGCCTGTATTTAGAAGAGAGAGGAAAAGGAAATTCAACCACCTCTAAAAGCCTTGCTACCACAGTGGTTAAGTACCACTGTGTCTAACCTTATGCTGAAGTCAGTAATGCGCCAAACACATCAGTCTTGTACAGATTCCCGTGTGCAGGGTGTTTGCTAATGCACAAGCTGGAACCAAACATACAGTTATACCAGAGGCTTTGACTTGAGATCTGGACACATGGTTTATCGATGAAGTGTTACGTCTCTAAGAAAGGCTGCGTGCTCTTTTGCATATGAGGAAATAAAATGTGTGTCAGGAGAAGAGAAGTAATCTCTCCTGACTCCTTAGGTCTGGGGGAATTTGGCTCCAAAACAGTGTTGTTTAGCAGAAATAAAAATTGTTAAGAGCTTGAACCTTCACTCCAAGGTATGAAAGGAGACTTGAGACCTGAACGTGCCCTGGGAAAAAGTTTGCAGAAAACAAGTCTAGGAAAATAATGCAGGAGAGAAGAGTGTCGGATTCAACCCTAAATTTGGCTTATTTCTCTTATTTACCAGGTGTATTTTCTGTGAACAGTTATAATGACACCATCTGTGATGCCAAAATAGCACGGAAAAACTGCTCAAAGACAGAATTTTATCTTTAAGCAGCAAAGGTATTTATTGGATACAACGTTGGAGAGCCCCTGATTCACATCGGACAAAGTAGCTCTAAAGTTCCAGTGTAAAGTTAGGGGTTTGTGGAGGTTTGAGTTGGCTCCCTGCCAAACCCAACTGCCAGCCACACAGATTCCCCGCCCCCCCCCGCCCCCCGCCAAGAGAGAGAGGGAAAAAAAGTCCCAAAAAGACAATTATATTAAAGATATATATATATATATATTCACATATATTACAATTATATACAATCAAACACTATGAATCTACAGAACAAAATCCCAAAGCAACCCCTAAAGGGAAAAAGGGGAAAGGGAAAGGGAAATGGGACAAAATGAGTAAAACCAAACACAACAGATACACACACTGGTGAACTCAGGGAAAAGCTCAATAAGTAAGTAATACAATAAATCCTCACCAACACTCCCCTTAAGAGAAAAGCAGGTCCTTCCCCTCCGCACGGCTGGGACAGCAGTTTCTCCGACAGGCCTCGGCTCAAGAGATAAGAGCTGGGCCGACACAGAGAGACCTGATGTCCTCCAAGCACACAAAAGGAAGAGAGCGAGACAGGGAGGAAATTCCCCATCTTATATACCCCAGATTATCCGAAGGAAATGGTGTGGAATACTTCCTTAGTTCTAACTTGGTTACCAAGGAAGGCCTAAACCAAAACCAAGAAAACTAAACCACCACAGGGTTTTATACAGTTTTTTC
>JAWWTY010000414.1:0-11695 GCA_035222235.1 Margarornis squamiger | reverse complement strand
CCAGGCCTTGTCCCCAGTCCCTCTCCAGCTCTCCTGGAGCCCCTTTGGGCACTGCAAGGGGCTCTCAGGTGTCCCTGTAGCCTTCTCTTCTCCTGGTGAGCCCCCCCAGCTCTCTCACCTTTCCTCCTTCCTGCTCCAGCCCTCTGGTCCTCTTGGTGCCTCCTCCAGGCTCTGTCCCATTCCATAAATGTGCTTTACACTGGGAAATTAGGCTGAGGATTAGAAATAGGCAAAGCATTCCAGGAGTCATGGCTTTCTCACAGTGTTTCCCCCCCACCTTTTCCTCCAAGAGCCCAATGACCAGAAGGGGAAGGAGCTCTTTAAGCTCTTCATGCTCCTCAATGATCGATTCCAAGCTCTGTGGAACCTCACGGAAGAAAACTACCGGCTACTGAAACAGAAACGCGGCAGCTCCGAGTCCTTCTGCATCCAGGACATTTACACCATCTGGAAAGGGGACCTGTTCCTGAGCCTCTACATCCAGTGAGTCCAGAAGCACTTGGGGCTGAAGTATGGGATCAGATTAAGCAGGGATAGATTTATGAGAGCCACGCTGGGGCTGTGGGCAGGGCCATCAGGCACGGGCAGGTTTAAAGCCCGCAGAGGGCTGAGAAGTGGCAGCAGGCACAGCTCGTGTTTATGGGATTGTTCCACATCTTAATGCTTTTGGCACTGGGAAGGATGGGAAGTGATGGATGTGATGTGAGCAGCACGCTGCTCTTTCCCTCATCAGCCCCATCTGCTGCCCATCTGTCTGCAACCCAAACTGAAGGGTTTACTGGAAGCTCCATAGCAGGAGTTGATGTCTCACTGTGGGAAATGTTTTATGGACATCTGAGATGGCATCATGACCAGAGAGTGTTCAGTCCTTCATTCGTCATGTTGGCCATAAACGTGGCCAAGCCTTTGCAGTTTGGCACAGAGTGGGAGGTGGGCATGCTGGGTCCTGGAATGCCATCCATCCAGCCTTGCTTTTGGTGGATTTTAGGCACGTGGAAGGGAGCAAGGACTACTTTGTGGGATCCCTGTGTGTCTCCATGTGGGATCCCTGTGTGTTTCCATGTGGGAACCATTTGATTCCATGTGGGATTTGACTGGGTGATTTAAAGCTGGTTTGCCCATGGCGTGGGCTGAGGTTTCAGGTGGCACAAAGGAGAAGTTTATCTTAGGTTCTTATTTCCCCTCCTTTTGGAATTAAAGCCAGATTTTGTTGGGAGTCACCTTGGAAGGAAAAAGGAAGTGGTTCCTCCCCTCGTCTGCTGACTCCCCCTGGAATGGCAGATCCCCTTTGGAATGGCAGAGGGGGAAGGAAAGCTGCTGACCTGAAAATCGGCTGGAAATGTGTGTCCCTGAAAGTTGGAATAAATGAGAATTAGTGTGGATGTTCTACAGGGCTTGGCTGGAAACACCACAGGGAAAAATGTGGCATTTGCTGGGAAAATAGGACAGGGACTCCCTCTAGTGAGAGATGGGAAACATTGGCCAGGGACACCTGGGTGGGAATTTACCATCAGTAGTAGAGACCTGATACTTCCATGCAATCCCGGGATGGTTTGGGTTCAAAGGGACCTTAAAGCCCGTCCAGTGCCACCCTGCCATGGGCAGGGACACCTTCCACTAGCCCAGGTTGTCCAACCTGGCCTTGGGCACTTCCAGGGATCCAGGGGCAGCCACAGCTTCTCTGGGAAATCCATCCCAGTCCCTCCCCACCCTCCCAGCCAGCAATTCCTTCCCAATATCCCATCTATCCCTGCTCTGTTTCACTTTGAAGCCTTTATTGCAAGCTCAGCCTTTGCAGATTTGCTTTCCAGGACACTTGCACAAGTTTCCTTCTGCTTTTGCTGGATCCCAGGATGAGTTAAACTTCCTGTGACGATCCAGAGAAACCAAGGAGCTGGGAAAGGGGACACAGGGAGTGAGCCAAGGTGGCAAGTGCAGTGGCTCTGTCTCTCCTGGCCTGCCTTGGAAAGGTGGACGTGACAAATGAGCTTCTTCCCTTCATCACAAAATCTTTTGGACCAGAAAAGACCTCCAAGATGATCAAGGCCAATCTTTGAGCAACCACCACCATATCAACGAACCCATAAATCATCAGCCTCCCTCTGAGCTGTGAAATTTGCCCTCCTGCTCCTTTGTGGCAGTAAAGGAACCTCCCAGCAGGTTCATGTCTTTAAACCTCATCTCTGATGTCCATCTCTACCTCACCTCTGTGTCCTTGTTGTTTTTTCCTTGCCAACAGGTATTTTGTCACTTTTGCAAACTATGTGGTGGTCCACGGCTTCGAACATGTCACCAAGAGCAAAAGGTCAGTGGGGTGAAAGCCGCTCACTGGAGGGGCTGATGGGAACAGGGGGGTGATGTTTGGGCTCAGCACAAACTGCAGGGAGCAGCACTGACCACGGCACCACTCTGGGACCTGCAGCCTCTGGGGAGAGATTTCATGGGATCAGAGGATTCCAAAAGGGTTTGGGTTGGAAGGGACCTGAAAGTCATGCAGTGCCACCCCCTGCCATGGGCAGGGACAGCTTCCACTAGCCCAGGTTGCTCTAGCCTGGCCTTGGACACTTCCAGGGATCCAGGGGCAGCCACAGCTTCTCTGGGCACCCTGTGTCAGGGCCTGCCCACCCTCCCAGGGGAGAATTTCCTTCCCAATATCCCATCTGAACCTCCTCCCTGCCAGTTTGAAGCCATTCCTCCTTCTCCCATCTTCTCCCATCACTCCATGCTCTTGCAAAAAGTCCCTCTCCATCCTCCTTGTGGGTTCCCTTCAGGTACTGGAAGGCTGTAGAAAAGAATCCCAGGATGGTTTGGGTTGGAAGGGACCTCAAAGCCCATCCAGTGCTACCCCCTGCCATGGGCAGGGACACCTTCCACTAGCCCAGGTTGCTCCGAGCCCCATCCAACCTGGCCTTGGACACTCCCAGGGATCCAGGGGCAGCCACAAGACGATGGGTTTCCTCTGCAGAACATTCTCCCTCTCTTTCTAACCACTTTTTTAGGAGATCAAGCCTGTAAATTTGGAATTTGGGGACCGAGGGGAGGGGTGGGACCTGAGGCAGGATGCTGTGAGAATCTGGCAGGAAATCTCCACTGCTTGTCCCGGAGCCTCATGGAAAGAGCAAAGGAAACCGTGAGCAAATCCACAACCACTCGATCACCTCCTGCTCTTTCACATCTTTCTCCCCCCTCCCCGAGGGTGAGGTAGCACGGAAGGTTTGGAAGGCGGTTTGCAGGAAAAGCTAATTAATGGGGCTTGGTGTTAATTGCCCCCCTTGCAGTGAGGCCTGGAAGCTCCACAAGACGGTGCTGAAACAATTCCTCGCAGACTTCACCTCCGAGACATCCCTGTCCCTGGCCTTGTACACTGTCCTGCACAAACCCATCCGAGATCACATCCAGCAGTACATCCTGCTCCTCACCAAGCTCAAGGAGGCCCTCAAAGAGGTGGGAAGCTCGATGGGATGTTGGTTGGCTTGTGCTAACACCCTATGGCTGGTGGGGCTTTAGGGATGCCTCGGTGAGTCCAAAGCAGGACGGAAGGAGAATGGTTTCCAGTGGGCAGATGAGGTGGAGATGACCAGCAGGGGTGAAGCACAGCCCAGCTGAAGGTCTCAAAGCAACAAACAGTGGCCTCTCCAGCATGGTGTGGGCTACTCGTGGTGGGGAGAAGCTGCCAAAGGTCAAATGACTGGCCTGGGGTTGCTCACTTTCTGCTGGTGGCTGGATTAGGAGGCTTTCCTGGAAAAGGGGGTTGGAGAATTAGTTCTCATGCCTGAATCATGGGATAATTAAGATTGGAAAAGACTTCCAAGACTATCAAGTCCAACCTTGGACCAAATACCACCATTCCCACTAAACCATGTCATGAAATGCCACATCCACTCGATTTTGAACTCTTCCAGGCATGGTGACTCCACCACTTCCCAGGGCAGCCTGTTCCAATGTTTGACCACTCTTCCAGGGAAGGAATTTTTCCTGATACCCAACCTGGCCCTGCCTTCTTTTACAGGGCTCTGAGAAGGACGTGGTCAGCAGTGTCATCAAGGAGTATGTGAAGCTGGAATCATTCATCAGCCAAGTCCTGGATGAAGCCTGTTTTACCAAGGCCTTATGGAAATCCCTGAGCTACAAGTTCACAGTGAGTCCTGGATGGATGGAGAAAGGGGAACCTTTTCTGAAGGTCTCACATTTCTACATGCCCACGGAGGAAAATTAATATGGGGCAAGAATTTGAGGCTTGAAGTCCACAGGGCAGGGCTGGGTGAGAGTGTTGGAGAAACCTGATGGTCACTGGGTGTTTTAAAGTTGAGCTCTGGGTCCAGTTCTGCTGTCACTGTTGGCTTCCATCCCATCTCAGATGGGCTCTGCAGGACCTCTTGCCTTGAGTTGTGTTGTCCCCTCCCAAATCCTGATATTTCCTGCTGGTCCTCCCTCCTGAGCTCTGTGGTTCCCTGTGCAGGACATGCTCTGTGTTCCTGAAAGGAGGCTGCTGGAGGACAGCAGAAACCTTCCCATCTCCGCCAGCACCAACCGATCCGACCGGATCCTGCTCTTTGATGACGTCCTTGTGCTCATCCAGGTGAGTCTGCAGCTCTCCAGAGGCACTGGAGGGGTGAAGGACAGACAAATCCGGGTTCCTCTCAGCTGGGCTTGGCTGGGGGGAAAACTTTGTCTCCAATCCAAAATCAACCTGGGGTTGGCACTGGAGAGCAAAGGAAAACCTCACTGGGACGGAAGAGAGGAGCATCCCCATAACTTCCACAGGGAATGTGCTCCACGGGCACCTTTTGAGTGATCCAGAGGTCATCTTGGCCCTTTCTTATCCAAAGGGGGCCTGATGGGTCAATGATGTGATACTGTATGGGATTAAATAGGATCTTCCATGGTTGACTCTCTGAGTAGCACAGCAGCAGATGCTGCAGGTAGTTTTGGGGCTATTTGGGGTGCTTTTGGGCTGGCTGTGGGCAGACAGGGAGTGTCTGCAGCCATGGGGCCAGCTGGGTGAAGAACACATGTTCAAAGACCAGCTTGGCTTGCTCTGGAATGTGACAGGGCTGTCTTCATGTGCTCCTCTGCTTCTCTTTAGTCATGGGCCAGCCCCTCAGGTGTCCAACCGTGCTGCCTTGAGAGCTGCTTCATCTTCCAAACCCTTGCAAACCCCACCCTTTGCGATAACACAGGGCCTGAGGGAACGAGGTGGTGATTATGTATCTCCTCCAGCTTTCCACGGGAGGTTCCTCAGCGCTGCCGTGATCCTGCTGGGAGCAGGTGCCCCCAGGCTCCCTTTATATCCAGCAGAGAAACCCGTGCTGGGTGTGGTTTCTCTGACCTATTTTGGGTGCCGGAATGAGCAGGAGTTGAATCATGTCCTTGGCTCCACTGGAGGGTGAGAGCACAGGGTGGCTACTGAGAGGTGTCTACAGCTCTTGTGATCCAACACAGGGGTCTGCCCAAGTTAGGGTGCCAATGAGCCCATGTGCCAAGGTCAATAATATGGGTTATTTGACAGCAAATGAGGTAGAGAGGTAAAAATAGAAGAGAGGAGAGGGAGAGACAAGAGAGATCGAGAAGATCATCACCACCTGAGGATCCAGGGGTGTCCTGTTGGTCCTCCTTCACCCTGGGCTTCTTGGTGGGGTCCTGGGGTCCTTCTGGGGGTACCACCTTTACACAGGCCAAGTTTTGGGTGTCCCTGGGGTGGTTGCAGATGCTGTCCCCGTAATTTGGGGTGGTATGTGCCCTGAGCAGTTGCCTCCTTGCCCACAGTGGGATTTTTTGTCTGGGTGCATTAACCAGCTCTCACCTCCACCAGGGTGGAATCAGCCCCTTCCTGTCACCAATTCCTCCCTTCTGGCACTGTCTGAAGGGACGCTGTCACTGTGCTCTTCAAGTCCTGACAATGTCTCTGCTCAGTCAACAGGTCCCACCCATTGAGACCTGTTGAGGCTTGGGGGGTCTGACTGGGCTGGGATTGACTCAGGCTGCTGGAAGAGGTCTCCTGGTGAGGGCTGGGAATATGGACATCCCTCCTTTCCCTGTTTTCCCAAATCTGAGAGAGACATCAGTGGTTGTCATGGTGAACCCCACAGTGCTGCTACCTGACTTTGGCCAACCATGTCCTCACACACGGTTCTGTGTGTGAGCAGGACTTCAGACAGGGAAGGGAGATGGAGAGTTAAATATGGTCTTCACCCAGAATCTCAACCATTTCAGTGTCCTCTCTCTGGGCTGCTGTTGGTCAGAATGGTGACTCTTCAAATGTTGTGCTTGTGGGCCATTGTTGGCAATGCCACCTGGAGTCCAAATCATGGGTAGATCATGGCATGGTTTGGGTTGGAAAGGACTCAAAGATCATCTTGTTCCAACCCACTTGCCATGGGCAGGGGCCATGGGCACCTTCCACTAGCCCAGGTTGCTCCAAGCCCTGTCCAACCTGGCCTTGGACACTTCCAGGGATCCAGGGGCAGCCACAGTGTCTCTGGGAATATTGAGTGTCAGGGATGACTTTGGAGTGTTGCCCTGTGATAGGGAAGACAGTCATGTAGGGGTGAGTGTCATCTAAGAAGGTCTGTGACCCTTCTAAGTGTTAGGCTAAGAACTTCCTTCCCCTTCCTTCTTTTTCAGCCTCCAAGGTCTTTGTCATGGTGTGGGATCGTCGTGTGCCCCACAAAGGAGGGAATTCAAAGTGCTGCCAGTCTTGCTCTGCCACCCAATGCATGGACAGAGCAGGGGCAAAGTGTGATGGTTACACCAATAACAGGAACATCTTCTCCCTTCTGTTCCAGGGAAACAGCTTCCAGAGTTTTGATCTGAAGCTCGTGTGGGTGGATGAAAACTGTGGAGACAAATCGGCTCCAGGATTGTGAGTGAGAAATTTCCGCTTGGAGGTCCAAAAAAAATAACAAAAAATGTTCAAGTTGATTGTGAAACTGTGAGGAAAATGATCCAGAACGTTGTGCCATCTCCTTTCCAACCAGAGCCTTTGGGTCTGGGCTGTGGTTCATTGAGGCCCCTCTTGGGTGGGCTCACAGCACCTTGGGCTTTGCTCACCTTTGCTGACAGATTGGAATTCCAGAGTCACTGAGGTTGGAAAAGACCTCCAAGGTCATCCAGTCCACCCTGTGCCCGATGCCCACCTTGTCCCCCAGCCCAGAGCACTGAGTGCCACGGCCAGTCCTGCCTTGGGCACCTCCAGGGCTGGGCACTCCAACCCTCCCTGGGCAGCCCCTTCCAAGGTTTAACATGAAGAAATTCTTCCTGATGTCCAGCCTGGACCTGCCCTGGCACAACTTGAGACCATTTCCTCTCATCCTGTCACCAGTTGCCAGTCAGTATTAACATGATTTAGGCTCCAGACCCGGAGAACAAAGATGAGTTGACCAGTTGAGTGTCTCCTCAGAAGATAAACCCAATGGTGACAGCACCGTTCTGGAGGGGAACGGGAAGAGCAGGAATTGCTGTGGGCCTGGGGAATGTGTTCTCACAGCCTCTGTCCTGTCTTTGGCCTCCCAGGCACGGGCTGCGCGTCACAACCCCAGAAGAGACGTTCTTTCTCTCGGCCAAGGACGCGCAGGTGAAGGTCAGTCTAGATGACTTTGTCATCTCTCGGTTATTTGAAGCAGAACAATCAGCACAGTGGGGGTTCTTTCAGGGGGTTTTGGTGCCAATCCTGTGTTAGATGGCCAGGGGTGGCTCAGACACTTCACAGATTCATTGGCTGTGCAGAGCTGGGAGGGAACCACAAGGACCATGGAGTCCAACTCCTGGCCATCCCCAGGAGTCACACCCTGTGCCCCAGAGGATCATCCAAACACTCCCGGAGCTCTGGCAGCCTTGGTGATGTCACCAGTGCCCTGTTGGTGGCAGATGGACAATATCCAGGTGCTGCAAGTGCTGTGCCCTGGGCAGGGGACAACATCCCATCGAGGGGACCCTGTGCCAAGGCCAACTAGAGAGCCAGGCTCACATGGCACGGAGTTCCTTCCCACAGCGTCCACCTTGCAGGAGCCGAGGTGGATGCTGTAGAGCTGTTGGTGGGAACCCAAGAGTTTCTTGCCGTTTCCCCCGAGGTGTGTCATGCTGGGAGCTGTGATTCCTCCAGTGCCCGTGCCCAGTGCTCTCCCTGTGCCCACAGGCTGTGTGGCAGTGGAAGCTGAACCAGGCTGTGCGCCAGGCCCTCAATGGGAAGAGGGATTTCCCGCTGTGGGGCAGGACTGGCGAGGGCAGCGAGCCCCCGTCCTGCCGCTTCTTCACCTACGTCTTCAGGCTGGAGGGCAAGTTCAGGAGCGCCGCCTACGAGGGCGAGTGGCACTGGGGGAAGCCCCATGGCAAGTAAGGAACCTTTTTGTCCCCCTTTTTTCCCAGGCAAAGCCATGCAAGGATGGCCCTGCTGTCTCTGTAGCGCTGCCTGGACCCAGTGGGTGCACGAGGGGAGGTGTGGAGTCATGGATCTTAATGGTGGAATGGACCTTAAAGACCATCTCATGCCAACCCCCTGCCATGGGCAGGGACACCTCCCACTAGCCCGGGTTGCTCCAAGCCCCGTCCAACCTGGCCTTGGACACTTCCAGGGATGGGGCAGCCACAACCTCTTTGGGCAACGTGTCAGCACCCTCACAGTGAAAAATTCCTTCCCAGTGTCTCACCTCAATAATTAAGGTTGGAAAAGAACCCCAGGGTCATCAAGCCCAACCTTCACCCAGATACCACCATGTCCACTGAGCCATATCACCAAGGTCCACAGGCACTCATTTTTTGAACTCTTTCAGGGTTGAAGATGACATTATAGGAATTTATTGTAGGTGGATGTGAACTGATCCATTCCATGTGAGGGCCTGGAATGCCAGCTCAGAGCTGGTGATCTCCTCAGCTGTGCCAGGGTTTCTGGTTCCTGCCTCACTTGTTCCTGAGGGGAGTTCTGATCTGGAGGGCAGACTTAGCAAAACCTGAGTCCTGAAACATGATCTGTGGTATTGGAGCTGTCTCATTAGTGCTACTGGTTTATGCATCAAATGTGCCCCTAATGATGTGCTGGTGATCACACTGGGGGTGCTGCATTGGCTGATGCCTCCAGTTAGGGCTTAGAGGTGACCTAATGTCAAGATCTCAGCCTGAGGCATAAAAATCTTACCATCATGATAAGAAAAAACCCCAAACCTAAGCAAAAAGATCCCAAAAGACCCTTTGCTTGTAAGAGAAAATTTGGATCCTCTGCTCTGGAAATCTCTTCTAACGTCAGCACTTCTATCAAAGGAATTAAAAAAGCTGAAACACAAAAGAAGCTCAAATGCATTTCATGGGAACATGAGAACTGTCCATGAAAGCCAAGTTTAGGTGAGCTCTGACAAAAGGGAATGGTGTGGACATCAAAGGTTAAATGGGCCCAACCAAAACCTCGTGGTCCTTGGGAAGAAGCATTAAACCTGACCAAGTTCCTCTGACACCAAAACAGGCTCATTTGGAAGTTTTATCCTCCCTGAGTTTTAGGCTGTTCACAGCTGCTAATGAAGCAAAAAGGATGTAGGGACTTGATTGGAAAGAGCCTTAAAATAGTGACACTCTCCAGAATCACAAATGGGTTGGGTTGGAAAGGATCTTAAAGACCCTCAATTTCCAACAAGCTCAATCCTGAACCTGCTGTGGAAGGGGCTGTGCCCTGGAACAGCTTTAAATGGGTGTTCAGGGCAGGGTTACACCTGAGGCTGCACCTCCCCACCATCCCCACCTTCCCCAGGACCTGCTCTCCTGGCAGAGACCTCAAACCCACCCTGTCAGACACAGATGGTGGACAAACACCTCTCCTTGCTCTGTGTCTCCTTGTCCTTTAGGGTTTGGTAATCAACAAATAGCTCTGCTTCTTCTGCAGAAGTGACTTGGTTGAGCCATCCCAGGAAACTTGTGGCAGAATTAAATGACTTTGGAGTTCTAAAACCTGGGCTTTGGGTTGCTTAATGACCTGCCTTTCCTTGCCACTCCTGACATGTCTCTGCTGTGTGACCTGCTGCTAATGGAAGGTTATGGAGCTGCCAACCTGGCCTGGGTGGCAGGGCCACCTCTGAGGGGGAGGCTGGCATGGCACAGCATGTGAGCAGAGATGTAGGAGTGGGAATTAGGGCTTTCAGCAGAAACATCTGGGTTTCCCACTGCTCTGTCCCAATATTCCAGATGACCTGGTGTGGGGGAAGGGGATACTCCCACTCAAAGGTTGCTTAAACCATCCCATGCCTGGAGCAGACATAGAATTATGGAATACCCTGAGCTGGGAGGGACCCCCAGGGATCATCCAGTCCAACCCCTGGCCCTGCACAGACACCCCAGCAATCCCACCCTGTCCCTGTCCCATTGTCCAAACCCTCCTGGAGCTCTGGGGGAGCAATGGAAGGGACCTTGGAGAACATCCAGATCTAACCCCCTGCCGTGGGCAGGGACACCTTCCATTAGACCAGGCTGTTCAAGCCCCATCCAGCCTGGCCTGGATGTTCAGGCTGTGCCACGTTTGGGTTGTGCCACGTGTGGGTTGTGCCTGATGCCCTGGGTTGCAGCTGTGACCTCCCTGTGTGACCGCTCTTTGAATTCCAGGGGGACGCTGAAGTGGCGCGACGGGCGCAACCACGTCGGGGATTTCAAGGAGGGCCTGGAGCACGGGTAAGCCTTGGAAAACAGGGAATTCCTTGCTTTCCAACTGAACTAAGGAATGGCTCTTCCCAGAGGGACCTCTGGTTCAAGCTGAGGGTGTTGGAACCTGGAGAGGGTGGGTTGGCAGTGGCTGCAGTGAAGGAACCATGGGCAGATGGGCAGTTCAGTGCAAACATTCCCTGAGCCCTGATCTCCAAATCTACATGGATTTATTCCTAGGAACGTGCCCTGGGAAGGTTATTTTTAGGTGTCTTTAAAAACCTCTCTTAAATGAAGATTATTCAGGGGTAAGAAGCCATGCTATGGAATTCAAGTATTATTTATCTAGAGGTTTTTGAAAGTAACACTTTTAGATTCCTCAGTCTGACAAGAATTCCAGAATAGATGAGGGTTTTAAGGGGAAAAATATCTCAGACACTTTGTGTAAGGAATAACAAAACACTTAACTCGGCCCCTAAACTGGGGAAGGAGTAGGGAGGGAGTAAAAACCTACACTGAGAGTAACTGTGGGTGCAGCTCACAAGGAGATGAGCTTTTCCTTGGAGCACATCCACTGACACCTGGAAATAGTGTCGGGGTAGAGATGACCCCAACCCCATAAGGAAGATGGGGAATCGTGAAGGTCCTTGGCTTTTAAACTTCATCCACCACAACCACGTCTCCTTCTCCCACGCTGACCTCTTCCCTGTGGCTCCAGGTTTGGGATCTGCCTCGTGCCCCGCCGAGCTGAGGACCGGTATGATTGTTACAAGTGCCACTGGTACGAGGGCAAGATGAGAGGCTACGGCATCTGTGAGTAAGTGCCACCCACAGGAGGGGGCTGGGAAAGGTGGGCAAAGAGTGAGATGTTCCCAACTCATCTGTCCCTCCAACCACAGCTGGGAATTTGGGTGGAGACTCCTCTGGAAAGCTCTAGTTGTGGGCACGTGGAATTCCAGAATGGTTGGGTTGGAAGCGACCTGAAAGATCACCCAGTGCCACCTCCTGCCATGGGCAGGGACACCTTCCACCAGCCCAGGTGGCTCCAACCTGGCCTTGGACACTTCCAGGGATCCAGGGG
>JAWWTY010000413.1:0-11702 GCA_035222235.1 Margarornis squamiger | reverse complement strand
TGGGCTCTCTCCAGCAGCTCCAGGTCCTTGTGCTGTTGTTCCCAGGGCTGGGGGCAGCTCTGCAGGGGGGTCTCACCTGAGGGGGCAGAGGGGGAACATCAGCTCTAATCACCATCTGTTTAAGATGTGCCACCACCCATCTTTTTATGTTTATGTTTGTTCTTCCCCTTTCATAAATGGGAAGAGGTTGGATTTTGAGTTGCCCAGCACGCCAGTTCCTGTGATCACTGTGGCAATGCCATCAGTTTGTACCATCTTGTTGTCATAGTTTCTGGGGGCTTTTATTCTTCCTTGGCCTAACACTTTTGGACACCCAAAGGACTTCCTGTATTTTCATCCCTGAGTTTTCACCACACTGTTGTCCTTTGTAACAGAAATATTTTTACTTTTGCTAAGATGGAGAACAGAGTTTGTGTCTCCCCCGTTTTTCATTTTCTCTTTCACATTCCTCCCTGTGGCACAGGCCTGGCTGCCCTGGGTGTGTGTTCTGCAGGGTGTCAGTGTTTTGGGAGAGGATGTGTATTCATGGTAATACCCCCCTGTGTGCCCTGGGTCTCCTTTCCTGACTGCGCTGCCCCAGTGACTTACCTGGAATTGGTAACCAGTAACTCACACCTGCCTGGGACTGGTCCCTGCTTGCCATCCATCCGTGGGCATCCGTAATCCCAGGCATCCCAAACCCCTGCTCTGTCATGTGTGAGTTCACCCCACGCCGTTCCCATCCTCCGGAGCCTCCGGAGCGTGTGTGATACTCTGTGCTGCCTCTGTATTAATGATTCATCCTAACCTTTATGTCATCAGGAAGTGTCATTAGAGTGTGGTTATTTTTGTGCACGTAATTAGAATATGAAACAGATGAATCCCTGAGGAATTCCTCCTGGATCCTCCAGCCAGCAGGTTGTCTTTCAGCAGAACCCATTTTCTTCTCACTTTTACGAGGCTGTAGAGCCACAAATCACAGCACTGACCTGTGCTGACAAATCCTTCAGGGAGCAAACCCAAACACCAGGTTTCTCTCCGAGCCTGTTCTCCCAGGGGTGCCTGGGGCAGATTCCTCGGTGGCTCATTTCCCCAGCTCTCTGATGGCCCTGTGTCCTGGCTCGGGCATTTCACGCTTCTGTCTCATGGTCACAAGTGATCTTTTCAGACAGTCCATGCTTTCAGCTGCTCACACGCCTGTTCCCTGCTCTGTCCCTCCTTGTGTCCCTGGCCACGGTTATCCCCCCCGCCCGCCCGACCCCTTCGTGCTTTGGTCGCGGTGGTTAACTGGGGGCTCCTGGATGTGTCTCTTTTTGTCTGCCCCGGCCCCCAGAAGCCTCGAGCTCTTTTTCTGTGCTGTGAAAAGGCGGCACGGCTCATCCAGGATTACGAGACACTTCTTTGTTGTCGATATCTGTCGTGCATTTCCCCCGAGCTGGGGTTCCTGTCCAACTCCCTGCTGAGCCACATGCCCTGGCCTGCTTAGACACTCATGTGCAAACCTGTTGAGAGACTGTTTTTAGCTTTGTGCTCTTATTGCCGAGGAAGAATTTCATCAGTGACTCTTAAAAAGCTGGATCTGATCAGACGCCCATTAGTTCTGGTTCTTATCCCATAAGCTCTTTAATTGAGTGGTTTCCTTCACCACAGTACCTGTATCCTGCCCAAGAACCACCATGAGCAGTTCTTCTCCTCAACACAGATGGAGCAAAAGATCATCAAAAAAATGCCTCTGATGAGAGCAGAGGTGCATTTGGTTTTCAGAGCAATGTGCCTCCCCTTCGTGCCTGACCCTCCTGCCACAGCCACCGCCCTGCACCTCCTCCTTCACCCTCACCACCTCCTGGCATCACTTTCCCCATTTTTTTCAGTTTTCATGAAAAAATGCTGGAGTGAGAGCGGTCCCTTTGTCTGCATGGGCATTCTTAAAGTGGATATGGAGCACCTCTGCCATCACAAGGGATGGAGGGACAGGACACAGGGAATGGTTTCCCACTGCCAGAGGGCAGGGCTGGATGGGATATTGGGAAGGGATTGTTGGCTGGCAGGGTGGGGAGGCCCTGGCACAGGTTTTCCAGAGAAGCTGTGGCTGCCCCAGCCCTGGAAGTGTCCAAGGCCAGATTGGATGGAGTTTGGAGCAGCCTGGGCTAATGGAAGGTGTCCCTGCCCATGGCAAGGGGTGGGATGGGATGATCTTTAAGGTCCCTTCCCACCCAAACCGTTCCATGATTTGATGAACACAAGCTTATGGTGTTTTCTAGGAGGGGAGGTGGCTTCCCTCCCATGTCTGAGCAGCAGAAATGGGGATATTCTCATTACACTCCCATTACGCTGCTGCTGCTCATCTTGGGGGAACTTCTCAAGCTGTTTTTTTAACAAGGGGGAAATTGGACCCACAGCACTTCACATGTCCCTGCTGGTGTCTGCAGAACAGGGGAACCCCAGGGCAGGGACCGGTGGTGGTTGGGCTGGGTGCTCCCAGAATTCAGCCATTTGGCCATGGCCCCGAGCACCCCCGGGCTGGGCTGGGCTGGGCTGGCCCCTCCACAGCCATGCCCTGCAGGAGCCCTGCTCGCCCCCCGAGCGGGCAGGAGGCTCCTCAGCCATGAGCCACAGGGATAAAAGTGCCAACTGAGGAGCCTGGAAACCAAACTCGAATAATTTTGAAAGATAACACTTGCTTTTAGTCTTTGTAATACAAGTCGGCCAGGGAAGGGGATGGGAATTGAAGCCGTAGGAGTCCTGGGAACGCGGGGTGGGCGGCGATGCGGCAGCGGGGAGGGAACAATCTGGTCCATCTTGAGCACAGTTACGGGACCCCCACGTGAGGCCCCGCTGGAAGGGGGGCAGCACATGCCCCAGAACTGGGGAAATGGCGGATGAAAGCAAAAATGTCAGGCTTTGAAAAGAGCCAGGGAAAAGGCGGCACTCTGTGTGGTAACCAAGATTTTATTGTTTCCTGATCCCTGCTCTCGGTCCCACAGCTGGGGGGATAGCGAGGAATGAAAACAAACAGCGGTCCATGAATGAGGAGTTCAAACAGCTCGGCGGGGCTGGGGGGAGCAGACCTGCTCGGGGGGGCCGCAGCGGCAGCAGGAGGGGATCGGGGCAGAGCCCGTCCCAGAGAGAGCCAACGATAGCCAAGCAGAGGGAGGGAAATCTCTGGATGCCATGGAAAAGGCAGGGGCTGCCATACTGATCACATCGTGGTACAGAGGAAAGGATTCGGGTGCTCGGGGGGAAGTGCTGCAAAACATGGATTCTTCCAAATCTGACCAATGGAAAAGCCAAGCAGCGCTTTCTTGCCCCTCTCCCCCTTTCCTCTGTCATAATCCAGGGAGAATCGTCCTTCGTCCAGGGAGGGAACGAGAGAATTGCCCTCCTCCTTGATAAGGCAGGGTGTGTGATTGTGCAGGGAGTGGACATGGCGCGGGGACGTGACTCTGCCTGATGTGCAGGGAAGGGGCAGGCAGGGCTGGGAGCGCTCCCACCCTCCGTGGGGACAGGGTTGGGAGCCCAGCAGCGAGGCTGCACAGAACAGCTGTCCTGGAGCCAGGGGTCTGTCTGTGCCTTGGAATTAAAGCTGAAAAAGCGAATTGCAGAAAGAGCTGAGTAATGCCCGGAGCTGGCAGAGCAGCACTGGGAATACGCTGAGCCCGGGGCCTCCCAGCCTGGCAGAAGAATTGGCAGAGTCCTGCCTGGCTGCTCTGCTGGAGGCTCAGCCTGGATGGGGCGATGCCACAGGGCCCTGCCCTGTGAATTTCACACCAAGGGTCAGAGCTGTGCCCCAGCCCCACGGCCTGGGGGGTCACCAGCCCCTCCACAGCCCCCAGCCCACGGCTCTCACCTGTGTCTGCCCAGGCAAACCAGCCCTTCATTAACACCAGCGTTTAAAACCAGGGGCTGCTCCGTGTGCAGCCATGCCCCCCTCTCCTTCCCTCGGCCTGTCCCCATGGCACACTCGGCATCCCTCACAGAGCTCCTGGTTCCCAGCCCATGCTTTTGTGTAGCTACTTAATTACCTGCTTTTGGACAGTTCGATATGAATTTTTTGGTGGGATGGGCCATGGGCCATCAAATGAACCTGTCACCTCCGGGATGTTTGTGTTGGAAGGGACCTTATCACACTCCGGGATGGGCTGGACAGTGAAGGGAAGTGAGGGGAGCATCCCTGGGTTGGATCATGAGCATCCCTGGGTTGGATGTTGAGGTGGGGTGGGCATTCCTGGGTTAGACCATGAGCGTTCCTGGGCTGGCATCTCTGAGAAGCCTGGTGTTGGCAGGGATCCAAACCAGAGCACAGAATCACAGAATCAGTGAGGTTGGAAAAGAGCCCCCAAACTATCAAGCCCACCCTGTGCCCCATGCCCACCTTGTCAAACAAAGCACTGAGTGCCACAGCCAGTCCTGCCTTGGGCACCTCCAGCCCTGGGCACTCCAACCCTCCCTGGGCAGCCCCTGCCAAGGCCTGACCACCCTTTCCAGCAAGAAAGTCCTCCTGTGGTGTTTGGATTTGCAGCACCTTTCCCCACATCCCCCCCAGGCCTCTCTGTGTCCATATGTTTATTTTATATGCATGGGCTGTCTGTCCCTGGGTGGATGTCGGGGTGTCACACCACACTCCTGTGTCTGTGCAGGGCACTTTTCTCATCCCATTCTGGAGCACCGTGTGCCTCTGCAAATTGGGAACTTGGCGTGATCAGGCGGGGATGGAGGCCCATCCTTGTCTGAGCGAGCCGGATGCCGCCCCACGCCGGGGGGACCAGGGGGTCTGGGGGCATCGAGCCTCTCTCCCTCCGTTGCCATGAAACCATCCCTGCGTTAGGTTTTAGCCAGGGATTGTATTAATGCCTCGGAAAGGTTATTAGCCTTCCCGACTAATGAGCCTTTCATGTGTTGCTGGGCGTGCTCGCTCCGGGAGCAGGGAGCTGCTGGAGCCCTTGCCCGGCTGATGTGCCACGGAGGACGGGGAAATTCAATTTCCACCCCGCAATCGGGTTAACGGCACCGGTCGGGGGGGCTCTGATTTAGGGGCCTTGTTTTCTGGTTTAGATATTTCCCTCAAAGAATGTTTGCAGGGAGGGGGTTGGATTATTTTTAGCACACGCTTCGATCGAGCTGGAATTACTCAGGCAGCAGCAGCAGCAGCAGCAGCTTCATGTGCAGCACTGGGAGGGTTCCTCCTCCCTCCCTCGTTAACGTAAATAATTTCTACATTACTAGCAAAAAGAAAATCGGCAAATGGCAGGTCAGACCCAAATCCTGGAGAAATACCTTGCAGGGAAATGACAGCCCCGTGACTGCAGTTGTGATGTTCGGTGCAGGAGGGGCTGTGGAGCAGGGATGGGGTTCCAGGAAAATGGGATTTGGTCCCTGCAGGCTGTGGCAGTTACCGTGCCCTTGTGTAGCTGTGATTTCAGCACCACCCTGATCCCCTGAGAGCTGCAAGGACAAGACCCAACGTCCTGCACCAAACCGGCCTGACAGCATTCCAGTTTTTATCACAGGTTAGAGTAATTCAAGGAAATGTGTATTAGAGAAAAGCAGCCAAGGGGGAGCATCCCCTGAGTGCAGACACTCCAGAGCAACCTCCTGTTCCCTCCCGTGCAGCCAGAGCAGCGTAGGCTGGATGAGCCTCATGCAAAGCAGGTTTAAATGTGGTTGGAGAAGTTTTCTCCAAAATCAGTTGTCAAGGGTTTTCTGTTAAAATAGAAAGACGTGTAAATTGAAATTCCTCTGTAGTTCATTATTTCTGTCCTGAATTAATTACTATTCAGCCTTCCTGCGAGGGACTTGGGTTTGCTCTTGGCATCAGGCAGGAAGAGATTGCTGGGGCTTTAGAGATGGGAATGAGAATTAAAACTGAGGTATTTTCCAACCTAAACAACGTTGTGGTTCTATGAAAAATTGCAGGAATATTTGGAAGAGAAGCTGTGGCTGCCCCATCCCTGGAAGTGTCCAAGGCCAGGCTGGATAGAGTCATGGGATTCCATGAAGTCCCAAGGAGATCAGTGAGGAAGCTCATCTTGGGTGAACCTCTGGCTCACCTGGCAGGGCTGAAGGACCTGGAGCAGAGAGGACTGAGAGCAGGTTTAGAAGGTTTCAGGAACAGCAAAGACCCATTCATGGAGGAGGGAAGAGTTGCTGCCCTTGCCCTGCAGAGCTGGGCTGTGCCACCAGCTCCACGTGCTGAAAATAACCCTTTGGAGTTGGGAGACTCTGAATGAAGAGGTTTTTTACAGCATGTCAAATAAACATCTGCCAGGAGGGAATTAGGAAGAGTGGACGCAGCTGGGGTAGATGAGGTGTTTTCTTACAGCTGCATTTCCTAATGATTCTGTTCATTCCTGTGTCAGCAAATAACATCCTTTCCCCACCTCACCTTGTAAACAGCAGCTTCCACAGCCCTTGGCTGCAAAACAGTACCTGAAATTACAGAAAACACGTGTTATTTTTGTCACTTCAGTGACAAGAGTTGTGCAGTTTTCTGTAACCTTTCGGTGTGTTGGTTCTGTGATAGTCTAATCACAGTCATCACATCGTGGAATGATTTGGGTGGGAAGGAACCCTAAAGCTCATCCATTCCAACCACCCTGCCATGGGCAGGGACACCTTCTTCTAGCCCAGGTGGCTCCAAGTCCTGTCCAGCCTGGCCCTGGAGACTTCCAGGGATGGGGAGTCACAGATTCTCGGGGCACTCTATGCCAGTGCCCCACCACCCTCACAGGGAAGAAAGAGTTTTCCCTAACAGAGGGACCAAGGGCTGAGCAAGAAGAGCTGCAGAGAAAGCCAAGGGCAGTGTTGGTTTGGGGGGCTCAGCTTGATGTCCCCTCCACCCCGGGTATGGCAAGAACATCTGGATGAGAAAATTCTTCTTTTTTCCCAGGAAAGCCCCTGCAGCATGGACAAAAGCTCACAGGGAATATCCACTTACAGGGAATATGATAAAAGCTCGTCAGCTGGAGCCCCATGACACTTGATGTGAGGCAGCCAAGCTCAGGGGCCAGTTCATCCTTCCTAAGGAAAGCATGGAAAGGGGGAATTAGGCATTGGATACACGTGATATGCAGATGAGAAACCCCTGGCATTTCACTTTCTAGTGCAGCCCCTGCTCTGCTGGGATGCCATTTGACATCCACTGCTGGGCTGTGTCCCACAAACGAGAGCCACAGACCATGTGTTTGTGTTCTCCTTTTTGGTCTGTTTCTGCTGTATTTTCTGGAGTATTTGGGGCATGATGAGATGTTTACTTGTCTGAATCGCTTATCTGAAACCTGCTGGCTCTTGGGTTTATGTGTGAGCAAGATCCCTTTTATTTTAACCTATTCATAGGAATAGGCTGCAGAACAAAATGGAACAGAGAAGCTGTGGCTGCCCCATCCCTGGCAGTGTTCAAGGCCAGGCTGGACAGGACTTGGGGCAGCCTGGTCTAGTGGAAGGTGTCCTTGCCCATGGAACAAGGTGGTCTATAAGGTCCATTCCAACACAAGCCCTTCCATGACAATTCTATGATAAAATCAATGTTTATTTCTTGAAGATTTTTGAGTTTCTCAGTGAACACAGATCACATAGGTTCAAGGCCTTGCAGATGGACTTAATGGTTGAACTGAATGATTCTAAAGGTCTTTTCCAACCTAAATGAGTCCGTGATTCCAAGCAGGACTGCTGCCAGCAGTAAATCAAGTTAGTTCTGGCTTCATGTAGGCAAGCTCTGAAAACAACTAAGGATGGGGGTCCTGGACCTCGCTGGGACCTCCCCATGAGAGAGCTTTTCCTAACACCCATGTCCCACAAAACCCCGTGTTCAGTGTGACACGGGAGCTGGTTGTGATCAGCCTGGAGAGGAGGAGGCAAAAGGGAAATCCAGCTGTAATCATCTGTCTCCTCCTGACCAGGGAGCGAGCAGAGCCAGAGCCTTTCCAGAGGTGCATGGTCACACGTTGACTGGGGGATTCTGGCTGGATTGGGAGAAAATTCCCGTGAGAGTGGTTGAAGTCTGGAGCAGGCTGCCCAGAGGGCTGGGGGCCTCCCTTTGGGGGCACTCTACAATGAAGACTCTGAGCAGCCCTTTGCAGCTGACCATGCTCTGAAGGGGTGGTTGGTCTGGGCACCCTCCGAGGCTCCTTCCAACCCGAGTTTTTCAAGGCTTTTTTCATCCCATTCTCCTTTAAAACCCTCCTCTGTCACAGTGGTTGCAGTAAATTTGACAGCAGGTCCCCAGAGGGGTGGGGGACCTCCAGCTAAACTGCGGGGTGAGGGAGAGGATGGGGAAACAGCATCTTGTAGAGCTGCTAAAAGCTCTCACAGGCACTGCTTCCCTCCCTCCTGCACCTCTGCTGAAGGGGGTCCATCCACAGGGCAGAGTTCAGCCCCTTCTCCTTGGGAAATACTGAGGGTGGTTTAGGTTAAACCTCACAACTCTTGTATACAAGACTCGATAAGCCGGGAACAATAAATCGAAGTCGACTCCCAAACATTTCAGGAGCTGGGTCAGAGGTTTCCTTCGTGGTTTTTCTAAATTGAAATCCATCTTCTGTGTCCTCCCCGGTGTTTCCAGGAAGGAGGTGCAAGGAGCCAGTAATTCCCAGGATTTTCTAAGGCTGCAGCCCTGACGGTCAGGAGTTTACAAACCTGTTCAGCTCTGCCTCTGCTCAGTTTACAAAAGGCATCGTGGAGCTTCCCACCCTGTGATGGTCGCCATGGAGGAGCAGAGCCATGCACGGCTCCTCCACGGATCTGTCCCCTCATCAAGGAAAACTGGAGAAGCTCTTGGCTGTGCCAGGGAACAGAGACACTGAACCAACAGCCCCAGCTCAGGCTACCTCCAGCAGCCCCAAAACCCACAGGGATACCTCAGCCCCAGCGTTATTGGACCTTGAAATGGTCTCAAGCTGCACCAGGGGAGGTTCAGGTTGGATACTGGGAACAATTCCCTCCTGGAAAGGGCTGTCCAGCCCTGGCACAGCTGCCCAGGGCAGGGGTGTAGTCCCCATCTCTGGAGGGATTTAAAAGCTGTGAGGATGTGGCATCTGGGGACGTGAGCAGTGGTGGCCTTGGCAGTGCTGGGGGCATGGTTGGACTCTATGATCTCAGGGGGCTTTTCCAACCTAAATGATTCTGTGATTCCATAATTCTTCATTCCTTCCACCGCTCCCATTGGCTTCAGCCACTGGAGAAGGAACGTTTGAGAGTGATTTGTTGACTCCCCTCTGTTGTCACCTTCTCACTCAGCCTCGGGAGGAGTCCCTGGGTGTACCCACAGATGGTTCAGTGCTGCCTCGGGGCTGTCCTGGTTCACTGCCCACATCTGCAGGGCACAGCTACACCTGCCGTGTCCTCCCCCGGCTTCCTGTGCCCCGGCCCCTGGGGCTGCAGGGGCTCTGCTCTGCCTGTCCTGCTTTCTCAGTAGATCGAGTGCTTTCTAGGACTGGGCTGGTTTCACTGTGTGTGCTGAGAGCCCAGCTGGGGGAGGCTCCTTGTCACCAGCAGAGGCAGAAAGTGACACCCTGCCTGGGTGGGAAGGGACTTGAAAGCTCATCTCATTCCACCCCTGCCGTGGGCAGGGACACCTTCCACTACCCCAGGTCGTTCAGATTTCCATCCCGTGCCCTCAGGTCTCCTCTGGGTCACCCTCAGCCCCCTGTGGCAGCAGCTGCCCGAGAGCTGTGGGCTGAGGGGTGGCACAAATGATGTCACTGGTGAGGAAACACCAGCTCAGAGGTTCCACTCCCGCTCTGTGTGTGCCCCGGGCAGGGCTCAGGCTTTTCCACAGGGCTCAGCGCTCGGGGCAGAGGGAAAGCACAAAAACATGGGACTACACGTGCTGTGTAAAGTACAAGAGGAGATAACCATATGTAAAATAGATCCTTTCCTTTCTCTTTTTTCTTTTCAGAGAGAAGGTGCCCCTGAGCCTCCTTTTCTCCAGGCTGAGCCCCCCCAGCTCCCTCAGCCCCTCCTGCTGCTCCAGCCCCTTCCCCAGCTCCGTTCCCTTCCCTGCACACGCTCCAGCCCCTCAATGTCTCTTGTCTGAGGGGCCCAGACCTGCCCCAGCACTGGAGGTGCCCCAGCAGTGCCAGCACAGGGACGGGCACTGCCCTGGGGCTGTGACACACCAGGGCTGGCACAGCCATTGGCCCCTTGGCCAGAGCAGTTCAGCTCAGTTGTTTCCCTCCTGCCTTGCTGCCAGCGTTCTGTGGGGGCCTGGGAAAGCCCCATCACTGCTCAGTCTGGGTCAGGCTGTGCCACAGGCAGGAAGGAGTTGTCACCCCAAAGATCCTCAGTTCTTTCAGCCCCAGCAGCCCAGGGAGTCTCATTCGGGTCTCCTGTCACATCCTGGACCTGTTCAGGTGTTGTCTCATGAAACATGTGGCTGTCTGTGGGAACTGTGGCCTTCGAGCCATCTCCCAAGGCATCATCCATAAGGAGATTGGATTATTTCCTTCCTCCTAGAGATGTAAACTCAGAGAGCTTTGTAACAGCCCCTGCAAGTGCCACATGGACGTGCAGGTGTAGTTCAGACCATGGTATTTAGTGTTGGTGTCTTTTCCCAGGCAACAAGTGACAGGACAAGAGAAAGCCCTCAAGTTGCACTAGGAAAGGTTTAGGTTGGGTATTAGGGAACATTTCCTCATGGAAAAAGCCATGTGTGTGGCACCTGGGGACTTGGTCAGTGGTGGCCTTGGCAGTGCTGGGGGACAGTTTTGGACTTGATGGTCTGAGAGATTTTTTCCAAGCTAAACAATTCTGTGGTTCCATAATTCTGTAATTTTGAGCTGTCTAATGAAAGATGCTGCACTAATATATGAGGGTTTGTGTGTCCTGTGCTTTGAGCAGTGTCAGTGCTGGCCTGGAGCTGCTTTGGCACATGTGGCAGGTCAGCAGTGAGAGGGGCTCCTGGGGCCAGAGGGGTCCCCGGGCAGCAGCTGGGGCCAGTGGGGTGCCCGCCTGGGGGCTGCCACCACAGTTCCAGCTGGCAGCCCGGGCCAGCACGTGTTTCTCACGAGGGTGACTTTCGAGTCTTCATTGAAGCGACAACTTTCGGATCCTCCTTCAAGCCCCGAGTGCGTTGGGGTGAGTCGCGTGGGGGCACCGAGCGTGGCGGGAGCACAGAGGGGAGAGGGGAGTGGGGCACAGCCCTGCCCTGTCCCCGTCCCCATCCCCACCGTGACGTGCCACCAGCGTGGCCTCAGGGGCTGTTCTCAGAATCACTGTGTTTGCCAGGAACCACATCATGGTGCGGGCCAGGGACATTCCCAGCCCTCCCCTCCGCTGGCTGTGCAATGCAAATGGACCCAGCCAGCTGCTGCCCAGAGGTTAAAAAATAATTAAAATGAAAAATTCACGGGTTTGGGCCCTTTCTCTAAGAATGTAAATGCACAGTGTGTCTCAAAGAGGAGTGTCAGTGACAAAAATATTTCCTCTTGCCCAGGACTGAAGAGTCTGAGCAGGCAGTGTGGGCACTGCCAGCCCACCAGCATGGGCGTCTCTGGGGGTCCAGGTGTCCCATTGGTCCCAGCAGTGAGCACATCCGTAGTGACAGCACACAGGGAATGGCTTCCCACTGCCAGAGGGCAGGGTTAGGTGGGATATTGGAATGGAATTGTTGGCTGTGAGGGTGGGCAGACCCTGGCACAGGGTGCCCAGAGCAGCTGTGGCTGCCCCTGGATCCCTGGAAGTGTCCAAGGCCAGGTTGGATGGGGTTTGGAGCACCCTGGGCTGGTGGA
>JAWWTY010000412.1:0-11764 GCA_035222235.1 Margarornis squamiger | reverse complement strand
TTGTTTAACAATATAAAAGCTGGACCGTTTCAGAGCAAAGACAGAGACCTGTCTTTGAGTGGACAGGTTGCATAGGATTTCCCAGTTACCAGGAGTGGTTCTCCAATCCTTCCCTGTGATCCCCAGCCGATGTGTGGGTCTGAATGATGGCAATGTATTAAAAGGCTAACCAGTGATGTATCTTTCTTGGATACTATAAAAAGTATCTAAGTATTATAGACACTATAGACACTCTTTGTACTAATGATTAGGTGCATTGCTAAGCTTATCCTTTTATAATTCTTTGCCTCTTTTGTAATTCTTTGGTGTTTTGCACTATAGTAAATTTATACACTTTGTCTTAGTTTAGAGGAAAACTAAGGTGTCTATTTGCACAAGAAAAAAAAAAGGGGGGGAGGGGTCTCCTTCCCAAAAAAACACCACATTCCATTAAATTTAGAACAAACTTTACTTAGGAAAATGTATAGAAAAGGATAACAGTTCTTAACTAGTATATATATATATAGAGAGAGAGAGAGACAGAGAGAGAGAGACAGAGAGAACAGAGTAAACAGTACCACCATAACCCAAAATGCTTTAATGAATTGAGTTCTCTGTCTGCTTCTTTTGGTGCAGTTATTTATGGGCAGCAGGAGACGATGCTGTGAGCAGCTATCAACAGAGTGCTACAAGCTGCCATCACTGTCTAGCTAATTGATTGCATTAGGAAAAGATCCCTGTTACCAGCAGTCTTGCAGTCCACTGGGAATACAACAAGAAACATTCTCCAGAGGCCATCTACAATTTTCTCAGAGAGTTACCAGAACTTTTGAGGGCACATTCATTCAACGGGGAGTGGGGAGCAGAAAGCTCTTCTGTGCATCCAGGCCTTGTTCTAACTTTCAGCAGAATCACAAAACAGCCCAGGTTGGAAGGGACTTTTTAAAATGATTTGGTCCAACCTTTCATGAGAAAGAGAACCTAGATGAAACTATCCATTACCCTGTCCCATCTTACCTTGAAAGTCTCTAATGATGGGGAATTCACCATGTCACTGGTGAAGCTGTTCCAGTGAATGATCTCATGGTAAAAAAAAATAAAATGTTTATGTTGGGAAGAAACTTCTACTTAATCAACCTGTGCCTGTTTCCCTTGTCTTCTCTATGTGACTTGTTTTGAAGGGAGAGACTGTTCTTTCGTAGCGGCCTTCTAAGTACAAAACACTGTGGTGAGGCCCCCCTGAGCTTTCTCTTCTACAGCAAGGAGAGAGCTAGTTTTTTCAGTCTTTCCTCATAGGGTGGCTTCTCAAACCCTTTGGCCATCTCTGTGTCCCACCCTTGATCCTCACCATTCTTATTTGAATAGTGGGGGCCAGAACTGATTCAATCTCTCAAGAGCTGAGTAGAGTGGGATGATCATGTCTGTCTCTGCTAGTAATGCATGTAAGAACGCAGCTCAGGACCAATATGTCTTTGTTGCTGAAGCAGTGTAATTCTGACTTACATTCAGCTGTTGTCACCCAGAACTCCCAGGTTCCTGGGAGCAAGACTGCTCCCCTGCCACATCAATCTAATCCTATACTGAGCATATTGGGTATGTCATTCCATGTGCAGGACTTACACTCTGTTGAACTTCATAATATTGTTGCTAGTCCACTCTCCCAACCAGTCCAAATCTCTCTGAAATATGACTTCTGACACATCCCCCATGTCACCCAGTTTGGTGTCATCAGCACACATGGTGAGGGTATTTTCAGTCCCATCATCTAGATCTTTTATAAAGACGATTGTTGTGGGTTTCTCTGATTAGGTATTTTTGATAAAAGGGAGGGTGACTTCCATTAGAAGCTGTTAGAAGTTTCCCCTATCCTAGAGAGCAGAGCCAATGAGGGTCAGCTCCAACGAAAACTTCCTGTTTCTGAATCATTAAGTTATGCTCCTGCAGGAAAACATATTTAAGAACAGAGGAGTTGTTGTGCAGTGGGAAATGGGCAGCCATGGATTAACAACATCACAATGCAGACATCAAGGTCAGTTCAGGAGGGAGAAGCAGGGGGAGACACCTCGCAGATCAGGAAAAAGACTTAAAGCTATATTTTCCTGATTACCATGGTGATGACCATGGTGATTACGAGCTGTCCCCTCAAAGCCCATGGGATCCATCGGGGTGCAAAAACCCCCATGCTGGAGCAGGAGGATGCATGAAAGAAGCTGTTGCCTCATGGGAGGTTCCAAGATGGAATAGAGTCCCGCAAAAGATTTGTGGCTGAGACCCACAGAGGGAGAAGCCCATGCTAAGCAGGTACAGACAGCTTTTCATAAGAGACTGCACCCCATGAAATGATCCATGAGAGAGCAGAGGATCTCTCTCATGGGGGGGACCCCAGAGAATGCAAGGGAAAGTTGTGATTCCCCTGTGACCATGGTGATGACTGTGGTGAAGCAAGCTGTCCCCTTTGCAGCCCACAGGAAAGCCCCCTGAGACAGCACATTTGGAAGAACTTCTGCTTAAGTCTTGGACTTACATCTGTGAATGGCTGACCGAGAAATAACTGACTGCAAAGCTTCTATTCCCTGTCCCCTGCACAGCTGGGGGAAGGAGGGGAGCATAGACAGACCGAGGGGTGGTGGTGGAAAGGTGTTTCTAACTTGTTTGGTTTTTTTTTTTATTTTTAATTCTCAGTTTGTTACCAATAAATTTAAGCATTATTCTAAGTTCTGCTTTGCCTGTGGTATTAATCAAAGCTCCTCTTTTGGTTGTTGTCTCTAGTTGTAAATTCCTAGCTCATTTTTTGTTGTTTCTTTTTTCCTTCCCTCTGGAATGTGAAAAGCAGGGGGAAGAAAGGCCTCAAAACAGTTTTGCTGGACACCAGGCATTTATCCAGGCTCAAACCACCACAATGGTGAACAGCATGGAGCTCAGTATTGATCCTGGGGAACCTTGCTTTTGACAGGTTGCCAGCCTGAGTAAAAATGTTAGTTCTTTTAAAATGAAGTCTCTTCAGAACGGTATCTCTCATTCAGTGACTGCCTCAAAAAATATGGACTTGAGGTCATGAATTAAAATTGCACCAGTTCCTTTCCTTTGTCACTTGCATTACTCAGTCATATTCTATATAGCTCAGGTATATGCAATATGGGTTGTGTGTGGAAAACATGGTTTTGTATGGAAAGCACTGAGGACCATACCCTGTGGACCATATCCAATTCTACATTTTCTGGTTTAATTTTCACATTACCAAAAAAAAAAAAACAAAACCAAAAAAAAAAGCCACCAACCCCCCCCAAAAAAAAACCCAAAAAACCCAAACAGACAAAACCCAATCAACCAGTGAGCCAAACATTCTGAAAAAAACCCCCTGAACAAAAGAAACAAAAATCCAAAACAAAATGTGACCTGTTTTATTGCCAAATAAATTAGATATCAGCAGGTTGGCTTTCTTTCTAGAAAGGAGTAATGTTACTTATTTCATGTGATGTCTGTAACATGTTTTCTATGTGATGAAACAGGTGGCATTGCTGCTAGACTATCTTATGTATCAAGAAGTGTGGAACTTCAATGTGAATGGCAAGCTGAAATCTGGAGGAGAAGAGAAGGGCAAGCCAGGAGTGAAAAGAAGATCCCATTGCTATTTGTGCACCAGGGATAGGCCAAATAGGGCCAGACACAAGGAAAAGAAATTTCACATCCACGTGAAGATATGTATTTCCACTAACAGTGGTGACCATTTCGGTTGAGGTGATTTTTAGTGTAAGTAGAAGTGATACACTTCTCTGGAAATATCCTGTGGAATATGAGAAGGGATGAAAACTGTCTGCAGTGTACCTTAATGTTTTAAGAATCATAACTTAAGGTCTTCATTGTCTGGAAAACCTTTGTCTGAATTTTAGCAGTAAAAAATCCTAAACCTTTTCAGATAGATGCAATTTGGCAAAGCTGATATTATTTCTCGTGTCATAGGTAATGTTCTTTACCCTCTCCTTTTGCAAAAGTTGTAAGCACAGGAGAAAAGCATAATATTAAAAAATCCCACCTTTTCTAAATCAAACTCAGCTTCCCCATATATTCTGTCAATTCAGTTGACTTTGCATCATGCTGACACTATCATGCATTCCTTCTGTGAACCCTCTCCTTTTTTAAATTTATCATAGTTGTACATTTTCCTTCACACTATATATGGAATACCATTAAAACACATGTGAAAAGATAAAACTACAAAACTGTAGACCTGAAACTAGCAACAGACAGACAGTGGTAAAACTAGGATGGCATTACAAGTAAAATACTTGTAGTGCCTTTTTTTTTTTTTTTCTATTTTCATGATTTTTTTTTACATCTACTCAAATGAGCACAGTGAAAATAAGTAAGTCTGATGAGATTGAGATTTCAATATTACTTGAAAGTTGATTTTGTGGCAGATCTCACATGATGGAGAATGCATCTTAAACTGAGAAAGTTTAATATGAGAGCTGCAAATAGCTGAAAAACATAGAATTTCACAGAATATTTTGAGCTGGAAGAGGCTCACAGGACCATTAAGTCCAACTCCTAGGTGAATGGCCCATACATAACCTGGGTGTTATTAACATCATGCTCTAATCAACTGAGATAACATGAAAGTATTGAGAACTGCACATAGGAGTACTGCTTTTATTTTATACGTAACCTACCCTATGCTGCAGAGAGTCATGTCTGCAATGCATCTCTGTGCTGCAATGATGCAGAGTATGTCATGTTTCTCCTGGAACAGTGATATCAAAAAGGTATTACCAGAGTTTTATCACTCTCTAAGATAAAGACATTACAAAGGTGAACCTTCTAACCATCCCAGCAATTGGTGAGATTCAAGTCAGGTGTCTTGGAGGGCTAGGCAGCACACCTGCACACAATCTAGAGCAGTAATGCTCTCCCTCTCAGGTTAGAATAAGGGAGAAAGATGCTTGAAAGAACCAAAATAAAAGTTCAGTTTCTTTCAGCTTTTTTTCCTAATCGCAGAACTAAACACAAATGCTATGCTCTAGTAATGAAGCTGATTGGTTCTCAGTTTAAAAATCATGTAACCAAAAATTATTTTGATGATTACATGAATGAACTAATTACTAATTTTATACTTTGTGACTAAGCTGATGTGAAATACAGATATACTTAGGAAGTGATGATTTTCTTGTTCAGAATATTCTTCTCTATGCAAATATCACCAGAATCCAAAATATGCAAAAAATATTTTGTGAATGTTTGTTAATAATCATTCCTTCTGAAAATCAGATGTTTTTTTTCTGCTTTTGTTTCAGGGGATTTTTTTGGTAAACATTAATGTCAAGAAGGCTTTGTGCTTGTAACCCTCAGAGCTGTTTCTTCTGCTTTTCAGAATGGTTTTAGATGGGGTTGAGAATTTTGAAGAATGGTAATGGAAGATGAAGGTATTTGCCTAAGGAAACCAAACCTTTCTTACCTACTAATTTGAGAACACAGGGAATGCTTTGGATATTTATGATTGTCTGAGGAAAGACTGTTCCAGGGTAATACAACACTGTTTTGATACTGACATGTTCTTTTGCTTACTCCTTGCACAATCAAATTTTTGTTCCCAGAGGTCTTACCTATATTCTGGAGCACTTGACACTGAAGACTCAGGTATACAAATTGTTGAGAACCTCAGCCTTGTCTTTGTCCAGGGTATTTAAATGCCCTAGTTATAGGGGCTAGGACTAGTCTATCACTATGTGCGTATAATCAAAACTGTTTATTCTACATCCTCTCTGTCATTCCTGATGAACTGTTAATAATGGATCATTTGCAGCAGCTGTCCAGGGCACACCTGACACCTCAGGCTACAAGCTGGGTGTTAAAGAACCCTGTGAGACAGAAGAGTGTTTCTGTCTTCACACCAATGACTCAGCTGTGATAACTCCTCTCCAGGGAGCATTAGAACCTTCACACCCACCCTGAGTGGTCATGTCTGCTAATGGGCCATCAAAGATTCCAAAAATATCCCATGACTCACAGAGTTAAATCACCCATGGTGAAACTCCTCACCCTGGGCATTTCTACCTGAACCTCATCATATATAATCAATCAAATTTTAAAAATGTAACAGCTGCTATTTAAAATGCTGTTTGATTAATAATTTTAATTCAAATTTAATTCTCAGTCTGAATTTTGACATTAAAAGTAAGTAAAAATCAATTGGCCAGTAGAGAAATTACTCCTTTTCTCTCTGTTTCAGAATTAAAAATAGCTACCAACTTGCATATGAAGGCATGAAATTGCTTCAGTAAACTTGAATAGACATGAGATTAAGTGAAATAAGGAGCTAAATTATAAGTTTTGGAGTCAGACATTCAAAGAGGTTAGAAAAAATAATTAGAAGAATTGTGTCAAAACTTGTTCAAAGAAATAAATCTTTTCACATGAGAATTTTAAGTAGGTAACAAAACTAAACAATGAAGTATACAAAAATATTTCTCATGTTTTGCTATTTTATTTTACACTTCTTTATGTAAAATGTTCAATTACTTTACACTATATTATATCAGTTGATGTAATAATTCAGTTGATATAATATAATTGTTGAATGACAATTCAATCTCCTGTGACTTAAAGCAGAGCTCTTGCTTACTTCATGGCTTACTGCACTCTGTAAAGATGATGTAAAACCACCCTTAACTGTCTCTCACCAAAATTTTTAAATTCTAACTGCAGCAGAAAATCAGACACAGGTCTATATGTATATTCTGCATACAGATTGTATGTAGCTTTTATAAATATCTAGTTTTTTTCCCTCTCTGTAGTGGACTGGAATTGGTCCAGTCCTGTGTAAAGCTTAGACTTATCATCAGTGTTGCTGTGTCCCGGAGTGGCATGTTCATTATGAAGCACTCATAATCACCTTCTTTATCCACTCTGGTTGTTTTTCTCTGAAGCGTCATCACCATAATGCATTTACATTCTTGTGACATCTATGTCCTTCTTTCTTTTCTCTTGTGTTCCCTTCCAATAGTCTTAGAGTGCATGCTAAGGCTCAGCTGAAAACGGCCATAAGTACACTAATGGCACTCATGAACAGACATTGTGTTCCCAGCAGTACAGTGATAAGTACACTGAAAATCTGTTGCATAAAAGCACTGTCATATGGATGTTTCACCTGTACAGAGTGTTCTTTTTGAATAGGTGATTCAAACCTAGAAGAAGCACATAATGAACCTACATGCAGTTTCAAAAGAATAAAGGCTGTGAATGTTACCTTCTGAATGACAGGTCAGTGCTTGAATAAATTTTTTCCACCTTAGCATATAGATGGTAACATTAGGGACTTGACTCCATGGACTAACTCAAATAAACCACTCAGCCCCAGTTACCTCTGCTTGATAGATTAAAAAAAAAACCAACTCTAAAAGTGCACATTTGATATTTAAATTTGTAGTCTACCTTTTCTTCCAGGAACTTAGCATTATCATCATCAACGAACACTTGTTAGAGGTAACAAGTTGTTGCTGTTACTGTCTTCAGCAACTACCATCATCTTCACAGTAATTCATTCTGTATTCGAGGTATGATTTCAAAGTTTATAGTTTTAAACTTTTCTTCCAGCTATGATTTTGTCAATTTCACTTTTTATTATTAAAAAAAAAAAAAGTGAAAATTTGAAATGCATACAAGAGCCAACACATTAAAACAACCAGTCAATAATTTGAAGTGGGACAGAGTAAAATAAGTCTTGGAGGCTGTCGCAGGAGGGAGTGGAAGTTTCACAGAAAATTTATTAGAAAAACCCTCCCACTGAGTCACAAGGTGCTTTCTAAACTCCTTCTTAGAGAGGAGCCTGAATCCAATTGCAGCTGAATCCAGTCTTAGTCCCAGACTGTTAACAGTTTAAATCTAATGAATTGTAGAGGTGTGATTCAACCTTCATAAAACTGTCTTGTAGGATGAAAGATGGGAAATCAAATATATTTATATAAAATGAATTATTTATTATGACAAATGATTAGACAAAAAGGTCCTAATCAGAATTATTTAATACACAGCATAGAAGGTAAAACTTCCTAGTATAGTATGGTATGCCATAGTATAATGCACTATATCAAAGCAGCTATATTAAAGCAATTACATTAAAGCTAGCAAAAAAAGAAAAAAAACCCCAGTTATTAAATAGATATTGATGTAACTCACCCATACCAATGGCCATGGGCATATCTCTTTCACTCAGCCTCAAGGAGTAACCTCTCAAGGGAGAATTTCTGCATACACCCCAAGAAACGATATGTTAGAAGAAACTACCAGATGAAAGTGGACTGGACATTTACAATGTAAAGTGATTGACTGCCAGTCATATGTCTCCAGTCCAGATGTGTCAACTTATCTGTCAAATCTTTGCCTCACTATCAGGATGTTAATTTTGCAGTTGATGTGTCACACTGGTTTTAGCATAATTCAGCACCAAAAGCAGTATGTTATACCCTCTCTCAGTCCACCACTGTGGCCTTGCAAAAAGGCCATTGTTTGAGTTGCTTGACCACATTCCCATGGTGAAATATCCTGCAAGAGAGGCTTGTGCTTCACAGAGGAAAATGACCCTTTGAATGTACCTCTCTTTATATATTGCTTGTAGAGATTTGTTAAGTCCATTTTAGGTTGCAATAACTTAATGAGATACATCACACCCACTCACAAGCAGATCTATACCTGTTTGACTCAAAGACTCCTTTGTTCAGCCACAGTTCTTTCAGGCTACTGTTATGCTGGATTTTTTTTTCTTTCTTTTTGAAGATTTAAAAAAAATATATTTATTAAAAGGCATAAAGTTTTCAAAACACTTAAATGCCTGCATAAGTTTTCTGGCATTTAGAGAGCCATGGATCTTCAGTACACCCAATTTCTTTGTCCACTCAATAGACGCTACAGAAAGTGTTTTCTACCTGAAAACTCAATGCCAAACCAAACAAAAAAATGTAACCAATAGTGACACGGTCCGCTGGGGTAGAAAGGACACGTCCACATTCGAGGAAGGTTGAGCAGAATGGAACGTTTATTAAGAGAGCATGGGGCTTATATAGGGTTGGGTCTGGAAGCTGCTGGAACAGGGGCGGAACCGTGCCAAGTAAGGACAGACAGGGGCGGAGTGAGACCTTACAAGGGGCTGGTGGGAATGGCCAACCATATATGGCAGTGCTGCAATGCACCACCAGCCGGCCAATGAAAAAATCGAAAGGGAAGCTACCAACGGGCGGAGGGTAACCGGGGAGAACTGGGGAGAACAACCAATAAGAACAGTTGTACAAATATATGAAACAATTATCTATCTAATACAGGGGTCTTCTAACTATTTTAACTTTAATAACAAGGGAACCAGCTCCATTCTTCCCAAGGCAACTCGTAGATCGGGAATCTTCCGATGGTTTCACTTGGTCAACAGCTCCATCCATTCATAAAAGTTCTCTTCACAATCGCTCTGCTGTCCTCCTACACAATAGTATAATCAAAAATTACCAACAAAAATATTTCACAGTTTTTATTCTTTACTTACCTATTAAGAACTTCTGTAAGAACTTAACTGATATGATTATTGCTGTGTTAATGTCTTTGTAGGGAAAATAATTATTTCATGTCATTTTGAGTCTAGTCACTATGAGATTCAACAACAGCAATATCATAAATGCATTGTTGCATGCTGGTTTTGGATGATTTTTGATGTCTGTGGTTGTGTCAATTTCAGCAGAGAATCACAGAATCACAGAATGGGTAAGGTTGGAAGGGACCACCATGGGTCATCTGATTCAATCTCCTTGCTCAGGCAGGGTCATCCTAGAGTGCATGCTACAGGGTTATGTCCAGACAGTTCTTGAGTATCTCCAGTGAGGGAGACTCCACAATCTCTCTGGGCAATCTGTTCCACTGTGTAGTCACTCACAGAGTAAAAAAAAAAAATAAATTTTTCCTCTTCTTGTGAGACATATTCAGGTGTAACTTCCTGTGTATGTGTTTCTCTCCATTGCTTCTTGTCCTATTGCTCCCTCCCTTCACATACCTACAGACATTGTTGAGGTCCACTCTCAGTTGTCTCTTCCGGGGGCCAAACAGGCCCGATTCTCACAGCCTATACTTGTAAGAGAGATGCTTCAGTACTTTAATCATCCTTGTCACTTGTCAATGGATCTGTTCCAGGAGCTCCATGTCTCACTTGTACTGAGGAGCCCAGAACTGGACACAGAACTCCTGATATGGCCTCACCAGGCCTAAGCAGAGTGTCAGGATCACCCTCCTGTGACCAAAATACTTTTCCTAATGCACCCCAGGATATCATTGGCCTCCTTGGCCACAGGGGCATAATGCTGGCTTGTTTCTACCAGGATCCCCAGGTCCTTCTCCACAGAACTGCTTTCCAGCAGCTTCCAGCCTGTAATGGTGCCTGGGGTTATTCCTGTCCAGGTGCAGGATTCTGCCTTTGCTTTTTTATATAACTTTCAGACAGTTGTTCTTCACTCATCTCTTCAGTTTGTTGAGGTCCTTCTGAAGGGTTGCACAGCATTCTGGAATACCAGTCACTCCTCCCAGCTTTGTGTCCTCAGTGAACTTGTTGAGTCATTGACGAATAAGTTAAACAATATTAAACATTCAGTGACACCACAAGTGGCAGGCTTCCAGCTAGACCCTGTGCCACTAATTATGACCTTCTAGGATCTGTCATTGAGTCAGTTCTCAACACACCTCTCTGTCCACTAATCCAGTCCACACTTCCTAAGTTTGCCTATGAAGATGCTGTGAGAGACAGTGTAGAAAGCCTTGCTGAAGTGAAGGTAGAAAACATCCACTGCTCTCTTCTCATCTAGGCAGTTATTTCATTGTAGAAGACAATCAAGTTGGTCAACCATGATTTACCTTTAGCAAATCCATGCTTACTACTTCTGATCACCTTCTCGTCATCCATGTGGATAGTCATGGCCTCCAGAATGTGGCAGAATGAAGTGTTGGACTTCTGCTTGTGATTGACAGAAATTGCTTTAATGCTAGTGATCCAGGGTTTATATACCATCAGCCTTCAGCTGGGATTGGTTAAGCTAAAAAGGCAGAATACTGCTGTAGGTCACACATCCACACATATATTTGGGGCAGCTGCCAGGCGCACACACACAGACCTTTGGAGTTTCAAGTTACCCATTCACACCCTGCGCATTGCAAATTGCACACTGAGAGCTTAGTTTCATCCCTGGCCAGTAAACCAAGGCTTTAGATAAAATATTACAAGGTCATCTCAACATTTCCCAGGCCTTCTTTTATTTCTTTCTTGTTCTCATGGTGGCCTGCTACACAGAATTAGGCACTCTATCATCTTTCCAGGAACTGAGATGACTGGTAGTTCTCTGTGTACTCCTTCTTGCCCTTTTGATAGAGGGTTGTGAAGCATTGGAACAGGTTGCCCAGGGAAGTGGTTGGGTCACCATAGCTGGAGATATTTTAAAAAAAGATGTAGACGTGGCACTTAATTACATGGTTTAATAGTCAACTTGACAGGGCTGGGTTAACATTTGTATCAGTGATCTTAAAGGTCTTTTCCAGCCTAAAGTATTCTATGATTGTAATACACTTTTACTTGCAACAGGCATCAAAGGCCACCAAGGTGCATAAAGATTTGCATATAAAGTAATCCTTTCATACAAAGAAATGTGTGACCCTGTAATTCACTAGTTAGCAAAGCTGTGCTATTCTTGTGATGCCTAAAGGTTTAGTGTGTATTTTTTGGTGTGTATTTTGTGGGTTTTTAGAAGGTTTGGTGTGTATTTTGTGG
>JAWWTY010000411.1:0-11767 GCA_035222235.1 Margarornis squamiger | reverse complement strand
AAGGGGGGTGGAAAGGCCCTGGAGAAGTTTTGCTGGACACCAGGCGTTTATCCAGGGTCAAACCACGACACTAGGCAAGACAGCATACACTTGCCCTGTGTCTGGTATGATCCAACAACTAATAACCATTCATCTCTTAGAAGCTTACTAGGGCTAGTCTGAAGTCACTGCCCTCTGAATGTGCACTGTGTAGGTGGTTGGTTCTCCTGTCCTCACAGTGTCTTTTGGCAGCACAGAACTGCAAGTCCAGTCCTACCTATGCTGCCTGCAACTGCAAGCTCAAGCAAAGAAGAACTGAAATATAATGCAAGGAAAGGGAAAACCCAGCAAAATAAAGGGGTACAGGAGAAGGACCAACTTGACCCTTGCACACATATATATATATATTGTTTTTAGAAAGTCTAAACTATTTTAATACTGTTTTCAGCATTATTATAAATATAGGGCTCAGTTCTGCTTTGACAGTCTTGTCAGGTAAAAGGAAGCTGGAAATGGTCTTGTTTTGTCAATTCTAATGTTTCAATGTGATCAAAATGTAATAACTAGTAGTGACTTTTAAGTTTCCATTTTTTCACGTCTTGTGCTTTGGATCAATCTGATGACACACTGAAGTTTTCTCCAAGAGATGCCAATGTAAAGAAATAGACCCTTTGCTATCCCTTACAAGAGCACATTTGTTCGCAGTGCATGACAGTGTCTAAGCCAGAAAAAAAAAATCAGAATATGGTCCTGTTTGTTCCTCAGCCGTCAATGTACTGACTCAGTGGAGGTCATGAGTAGTTTTTTTCTCCACAATACACACACTATTAGTAATAATACAATCTCTTTGTGAGTACAAGAAATGTCATTTCAAAATTGAGTGTCTCTGTGACTATGTTTATGGTATTAAAGTCTCCATCTGATGGTGAAATATCTGCTATGTCTGTACATGGTTATGGTAACTCTTGGTCTTGACAGTAATAAATGGAGACTTAAAGTCTTCAAGTATTATACAGGTAATTAAAGATGTCCTTTTTTTATGGATTTGAATCACCATCATGTTACTCCAGCCACATGCCAAAGGAGCACCACTGAAATTTACTGGGATGGAATGACAAGAAGAGCATTAGTTGGTTTTTACATAAATATTACTTACAATGCTAACAAAGTTGTAATCAGTATTTCACATAGGATGAAACTTAACAAGAGAAGTGAACTTGTTGCATGTCCTTTCAAAGCCTCTGAAAACAGACTACTAACATCATCAGCAGTTACTAAATTTATATTTTATATTGGGACTGAAACAATTATATTTTTCATATAGTTCTTGAAGGCACTAGTTGTCTAGGTAAATAATGTAGAGGAAAATCCCTGTAGATTTAAGTGGGACTATTTTTTTTCTAGTGAACTACCTTTCTATGCCTTTAACACTATTGAATGCACATCTTCAACTTTCATAAAAGTAGGACCAAGGAGAAGAGTGTGCAGTTTTTTGGAAAGTTTTGTGTTTTTATACCATTTAGAAAAGCAAGTCTTAGAAACTTGGAGTACTTAAAGTCATTGTCTTGCCATCAATGAGGTGATCCCTGCTGCCTCCCCTGCCCCTGACTCACTACTTGTTTTTAAGAGAGGAAGCTGTTGAATGGCAGCAGAGGGCTAGAGGGACCCTTCATCTATTTCAGTCAAAATAGTGAAGTTGTAAGGAATTCTCATTCTTTCTCATTCTGTCTCAAAGCAAATTACTGATAATTCTTGACTACTAGATATTTAGGTCTTAAGAGAGACAAGAAAAGATATGCAAAAATATTCAGAGCAAGAAAGGCATCTGGTTTGGATAAAGAGTGAAAATTCTCAGATGAAGTAGGTTTTAGCGAGGAATTTGAAAGATGTGAGAAATTGGCAGCCAAAAGGATTTGGGGGGAGCCGAGTAGGCTATTCCGTCTGGGACACAAATGGTAAGTGAAAGAAAAAGAGAGAGAAAGGAAGTGTTCCGTAACAGAAGTGCAAGGAGTCTGATGAGGAATGAAAGCAAAGCTAAGGATCACCTTGAGATTGTGACAGATCTCACAGTAAAATCTCACTATAATTTTGTAAGATTTAACATGAAGGACTTTAGTAGATTAAATGTGCTTCTCCAGTCCCTTTATCATATGTTTGCTATCAGATTGTTTTTGAACTGCCTGATCCTTCTGCTCTCTGTCTTTTCATTCAAGTCATGGTCCAGTTCTCTTGGTGATGATATGGTTTTCCATATACTGCCTTATTGAAAAGTGAGATTTAAATAACTTCTTATTAGGAAAAGTACACTTTAAAGCAGTAAAAACAGATTATCTGAAAATTTGGAAATAATAGTTTCCCGTGAACTTAGCAGAAGGTCCTAAGAAATGAATTATAACCTTTGCTACGCTGACTGAAAAAGAGGGACTTGATGAATATAGTGCTCTGGAAACAAAAGTAAAATATCTGAAAACACAATATAAACTGACTCAGTCAACAAAATGTTGCATGAAAAATTGGACAGGCATAATGATCTCATAAACACAACTGAGTATTGGGTGATTTGACTGCTGAAAATTCAACTTGTGAAACAATCCTCGAAGAGCAGCAACAGAGATGATACACACACAGTATAATAAACTGACCATGCAAGAGGAAGAGACCATAGCTGCTTTTACAAATTACTAGCAGGCAATGTAGAATTTGCCAGAAGTATTAACCAAAATACTGTAAGGTTGTCCTCAATGGAAGCAAAATAGACATAGTAAACTCTCCCAAGAAAAATTATTAGTGCTGAGGGTTTTTCAAAAGGAAGCGAGCCAGAACAGACAGCAGTAATGAGAGGGTTTATTATTTTAGTTTATATTCTCATACTGCTTATAGACACATGAAGTCTAAGATTACGACTAAATAATAGCAAATGATCAATACACCCCAATTCAAGATGCCTCTGGACATAAAAAGCAATTTGAAAAACCCTGACAAGCATTTCAGGTTGTTAAACAAAGCACTGCACCTGGCCACCATCCTTTCACCTGGCAGAAAAATCCCTTACTTTTTCATGTACCTTATGAGTACCTTTTTATGTACTATTAAGAAGCTTTGGTAATATAGCATGATCCACATAGCAAAAATCCTACTGCCACAAACAGTCTTGGATCATGAAACTTTGTCAAATGGTACAAATTCTTGAAGCTCTACATGTAGGCTCCTTGCATGTTGGTAATTCCAGTAATGGATTCTACATTCATTAAGTTAGAGAAATATTAGAGATGTATTTCCCTTTGAAGAGAAAAATATCTGACAGGCAAATAAGTGAATGAAGCAACACTGTTCAGAATTACTTATATTCAAGAATGAAGAAAGACTTTGTAGGAGTGTGATGAAAGAAAAGTGCCACATGAACTTTGTATTTGGAGTACATATATGTCCCATGCATAGACACGTGAACACCTATTTTAGAACTCTTACTATGGACACACATTGTATATTGCTAAGCACTGTGCCTCTTAGAGAACTAACTCTTACATAAAGAATCTTCAGCCCTTATTATTCATTGTGTTCATGACAATCTTTAAAAAGAATAGGCTTCTGTGAGAGAGCAGTCACAGTTAAAATAGCAGTAGAGGAGAGGAACATTCTTAGTTCACATACACCAGTTCCATGGCAAAAAGCCCCCTGAAACATGTAGCTTCTTTGTTAGTCTCCCGTTATGACATTGAATGTACAATAGGGAAAGCATTAAGGTTTCTACCACTTCAGCCTTCTTCTCGTTGTACATACTCTCCTGTGTTCCATGGCTATCTTTCTGTCAACATTTAAGGACGTGTTCAGTATGAAATTAGTTGTCCATGCTGAATGTCATAATAATAATAATATCAATATGATTGAGAAATACAGTTGTGGAGCTATTTACATGTAAATTAGCCACGGTATTAGAGAAACAGTCTGCTCTGTAGAGCTAACAATACCTTGCAGTCTGATAAACATTTTGTTTCATGTCTTGTATTTTGCTGATTTGTTCATGGAAAGGTTATGTTTCATTATGTTTTTCTCTAGAAACATACAGACTGAACAGACAATTGAGCTCAATGACCTTTGAGGTCTTTTCCAACATTAATGATTTTATTACTCTATTAAAAAACAAACAAACAAACAGAAAAAACAAAAACAAAAACAAACAAACAAAACCCACAAAAACAAGAGGTGCCGTTAACTCTGAGGAGTTCTGCTCCATAAGAAAGTACCCTAGGAGCCTGAACCTTACACTCAACAAAACAAGATCTGTGTTTCACTCACAATAGGTTTCCTCAGCCTGCACTGTCACTGGACTGCTCTTCAGAGGGATCTACATTATTTTTAACAAAATTGTCTCTAACTAAAGGAAAAACGTCCCCATTACACTTTTCACTGACACAAGACAGAATCTCAGGAATCACTTACACTCTCTCCTTTTGTGTATGTGATGCACTAGCCTCCAGTAAGAGAACCTTGGTAAAACATTTAAAATTTTATTTTTCACTGTGACAGCATGGTGGAACTCTCCCCCTTCCCATTCCCCCCCGGCCTCGTGGTCCGTGAGATGTCCTGGGAAAGAGACACACCGCAACCACAGGAGGGGAAAGGAGAGAGAATTTATTCACATGGTCAGAGGTATTTAAAGGGCTTTAGGGGATTTTGGTTGCAACCAATAGAAATCGAGAGATAACAACCAATGGGGAAAGGGTTAACAAGGGACCAATAGGGCGGCTTCACATAGTCCTGCCAAGGCAAATTCCTGCATACTAGGCTAGGGAGATAAGTTTTTTGAAGGGGTCTTGGGAAGGAGAGGGTTGACTTGGGAAAAAGGCAAGGAATCCATTTTACAATACAGTGAAAGCCTCAGTTTTTAAGGCACTTTGGCTGGTTTCTTCATTTTCTTCACAGGCTCACTGCCACATTTCACTTTTCCCCTGCCTCTGTGAATACACAGACTTTGCAGTTAACCTCCATAGGCTTATTTACTGCTGAAAATTGGGCTACTTAAGTGTGTGGTGTTACGGACAGTGGAAGACACTTTTTAAACTTTATTTATCCAAATTACTTATTTTTATGAGGGGTGTTTGTTACACATATTTACTGCCCATTTATTTAATTCTTTTTTTTTTTTCAGTAAATACTTTGCTGACAGAAAAATCTACATTTAAGTATTAATCCTGTTCAACCAACAAACAAATATGAGCTCCTATGTAAGTTATTCAACTATGGAGTATATTTACAAGAACAGAACATGGCAAAATTTTAATTCATAAAGGAAGATCATGACAATTAAACACTTTGATAGACTATACCTAAAGGAAGAAAGAAACATATGTCTTTTCCTTCTCATCAAACATACCTGTTCAAGTTAAGATTACAGTGATTTCATTGCCTCCTTCTGTGCCTACCTCCCTAGCACATAAGCAGCTGCCTGAGAGAAGAACGGCTGAGTCAGTTTGATGCAGATTTTTTGTGGTATTGTGGCACTATTGCAGCTGGAAACCATCTGGAAAGTAGAGATTCAGAGTTCACTAGGAATTCCTTCATGTCATGGGAAAAACTAGTTATGTCTTACAATGACTGACTTCTATATGTCCAAAACTTTCCATAACCACCAAATCTAGCAGATTTTGATACAATTTTTCATGTTAAATCTAGCATTAAGAATTGTCCAGTTTGGCACTGCTTTTTCAACAACCAGCCCGAACACCCTCTAGCCTATACAAAAAATTTCTGTCTCCTTCGCAAAGAGATTTTTCAAACAGAATATTTTTAGGAGTTTCATCTGTCACTAGCATTAATTTTGACAGCTCCAGATACACATGTGATTCAGATAAACATCTTCTTTGAGCATTGATGTGCTCTGAATAGAAGAACCAGTTATTCATTGCAGTCTGATGCTTTACTGCCTTGAGGACTTGCTTGGATGATGCTACTGCTTTAACTTCCAAAACCATCTTTCTATTTCAAAGACACACTTTAACTCTTTAATACTTGAACAAACCATATGCACATCTTTAAAACTAATCTTTCCCTTGAATGGTGTAGGAAATAAATTATTTTGAAGGTCAGACTTCTAACAGTGGTATTCAACCAGGGAAATGTAAAACAAATGTGAGGACAGAATAGAGAGCACATCAGTTTAGAGAATCCAGAAACAAGTTAAATATTTAAAACTAAAATTCTTACTGTATAAATAAGACATTAAGTGATTAAACAAAAAGTATCTATTTTTTTTGTCACTCTGCTTTCTGTGAGAAAACTTTCTGCTTTAAAGTACTGATGCGCAAACCTGTAAATGTGTGTGTCAGTGAACTACAACCACCTAGTAAAATCCATAATTCCAACGGTAGACAAGATTTTGTGTCCCCAAAACTTTATCATCTTAAAAAGCCAGGCTCAAAAAACAATCAGGAGCAAAGACATAAAATAAAACAAGAATACTTACTGAGAAGGGAGATTACATTTCTATGTCAACAGAAAAGTTGCGCTGTCAATAGGGATTTGATGCAGAATAACAAACTGAACCTTTTGCAGAGATAGAAAGAAAATGTCTTATATTGTGCAACAGGCTGCAAAATTAAAGCAATTATGATGTTTTAACATTTGCAAGAATGTACTTTTGTTTACAACATTTGAAAGTGACAATAAATGAAACATTCTACCCCAAGGCATTTTTCAGCCAGCCTCTAAAAAGTCCATCTCCTAAGATTTATGGCTCTTACTTATAGATTTCCCCAAGGAACACAATTCCAGGAAGACCAGAGAAGAACATATGCCTATGAAAAATTTAGCACTGAGAAAAAAGAACATATTTGGCATAATGGACAGATTCAAAGAATTCACAGTTAAGATTAAACTTAAAAGAAAAGGAAGTACTTAAGGCTGATATGCCTGCAGACTTCAGTAATATTTTTAGTGATACTCTGTAGTTAGCAAAGGAGAAGAAACCAGCTGAGAATTCATGCAGCAACGTAGAGGAAATATTTTATTTATTTTTTTTTTTTATCTTATTACTTATTCTTATTTCTTGCCAGAGTCTATAAAATAGCTGCATAAAAGAGCAGAATCATCCACAGATAACCTACTAATTGGTAGGATGTTGTTCAGCTAAATCTCTTATGTAGTTCTTAATGTGGATTTCAAAAAGCCTGTGAACAATAGCTTATCTGTGATATCAGATTCTACTGCTATGACATTTATGACAGATGGGTCTTGTTTTCTCTTCATAGTAACTACATTTTTCCTTTGCTGCAATGCAATACAAACACTTCCTCAACAACACTATCAACTAAAAAATCTATCTGAGAAGAAAAGTAACCTGTTAAAAGAATACCTGCAGAAGGATTTATGCAAAGGAAATGTTCCTAGCCTCAAGGAGGTGATGGCACAACAGCACTTTAACTCACCTTGTCTGTTAGTGCAATGAATGTACAATGATACTGCAGAACCAGGAAGAATACTATTTTAACCTAGGACTGAAAAATTATTTCATGATTGGCCTGGGAGAAAATTATATGTTTTATGTCACGAATTATGTGCAGAGGAAAAGTACAATTGAGTTAAAAATACTTCTTCTTCTTCTTTTTCTTCTTCTTCTTTTCCTTCTTCTTCTTTTTCTTCTTCTTCTTCTTCTTCTTCTTCTTCTTCTTCTTCTTCTTCTTCTTCTTCTTTCTTCTTCTTCTTTCTTCTTCTTCTTCTTCTTTCTTCTTCTCCTTCTTTTTTTTCCTCTCTTCATTGAAATCTCTCTTAGAAATCACTGTGAACTCCTAGGAGACTGACAAAATAGCATAAACATTATCCTGCTCAGGGCTGCAATCTAATTGGAAGACATCCTTGCTGTCTGTGAGCGTCTCTAGGTGCCCTGAGCTCTCAATATTCAAGCGGTCATATTAAGTACATTGAAATGCAATCTGAAAAATCTTGAATGTTAAGCACCAAGCTAACAATCGCAAAACAGTCTTGAGTAATAGGCAACTAAACAGCACACAGGCTAGTGGCCCGTTTCCAGCCCTCGCCTGGAATGCTCCCTGTAATCTCTGGGCTGTGGAGTCTCTCGCTGGCAAAGTGATACTTTGTTGCTAGTGAAACGGGAGAAAAGGAGAACACGCCATCTACAGACCAGACTGCTGTATCGACATTTCCTGGAGAGACAAAAGACCCGGCGAACAGTCAGGTATCAGAGATTTGGCACGGGAGTCCTGCACAACAAAATCCAGTTGCCGCCAAGAAAGAAAAAAGGGAGCACTAGCTTGACTTTTCACACAGTGTTATCCATGCTCCACAACACTTGCAGCTGGCAGGATTTAAACTTGAAACTGAGTTTTTCACTGTCAGTATAACTTGAGCGTATACTGGGTCACCTGGTTTTTGGCACTTGAAACAATCAAGTTTTAAGCAGGTCTAGGCATATGTGACATGTGTACCAGGGTAACTTTCTTGGTGGAAAGATGTATTTATAGAAACTTCAAATAATTTCAGAAAAGACAGCAAGAAGGGGAAAATTTTTAGTCTGTTAATCTGAATGTAAATATGAAAGTGGAATATAAATGTCTATCTTTGTTTGTGGATTTGGGTACTGCCCCTTATTTTGTATCTCTCAGCTAGGTGGAGCTGACACAGGAAAAGTATCCACCAATCTTTGGCATCCAACAGAGTGGTCTCAACTGAGTCACTTCAGACAGCCATGTTTGTAGACTAAACCTAACAAAAGAAACCAAACTAAAAGAGCAGATTCAAGCAGCCCTGCTGAAATGTAACCACATGTGCAGAGATCGTACCATCATTTGACATGCAAAATGAGCAATTCTGACATATATCTTTGGCACACCATAAAACAGTATAGAAAAATAATCCTACATAAGTGTGGTGGTTTAGTTTTCTTGATTTTGGTCTAGGCCTTCCCTGGTAAGAGGGTCATAATGAGTAAAATTTAACTAGCAATGACACAGTGAAGAAAATTATCCTGATGATGACAATGAGGTAGCTGAGAAGGGGTTGAATGACAGATTCAAAATGAGTAGCTGGAGGCATGCCACTATTGGTACCCCTCAAAGTTAAATACTGGGCCCAATATCAATGACTTGGATGAAGGGTAAGATGTGTTCTCAACAAGATCATTGATGTTACAAAGCTGGGAGGAGTGGCCAATACCCTAGAAGCTGTGCAGCCCTTCAGAAGAATCTCAACAGGCAGGAGAGGTGGGCAGAGAGGAACCTTCTGAAATTCAACAAGGCCAAATGCAGAGTCCTGAACCTGGGGAGGAATAATCTCAGGCACCAGCAAAGGCTGAGGGCTGACATGTAGGAAAGAAGCTCTGCAGAGAAGGATCTGAGAAACATGGTGGACAATAAGCTGTCCATGAGCCAGCAGTGTGCCCTTGTGGCCAAGAATGGCAATAGTACCCTGGGAGGCCGTAGGAAAAACATTGCTAGCAGATCAAGGGAGGGGATACTGACCCTCTGCTCAGCCCTGGTGAGGCCACATCTGGAGTGCTGTGTCCAGTACAAGGGAGACATGAAGCTCCTCGAGCATGCCCAGTAAAGGGCAGCAAAGATAATTAAGGGACCAGAGTATCTTTCTTATGAGGAACAGCTGAGGGAGTTGGGCTGGTTTTGCCTTGAGAAGAGATGACTGAGAGGGAACTTCATTAATCTATACAGGTATCTGAAGGGAGAATGTCAAGAGGATGGAGCCAGAAGCTCGGTGGTCCCAAGCAATGGGACAACAGACAGAGGACAGAAACTGATACACAGGAAGTTTCATCCAAATATGAGGAAGAATGTCTTTACTGTGCAGTGACTGCACACTGAAACAGATTGCCCAGAGTGGGTCTGTAGTCTCCCTCACTGGAGATATTCAAGAACCATCTGATGCAAACTTGTGCCATGTGCTTTAGGATGACCCTGCTTGAGCATGGAGTTTGGACAAGATAACTCAATGTAGTCCCTTCCAGCCTTACCCGTTCTGTGATTCTATGATGCTGCTGGATTTTGTATTCATACTTTCCTGAAGTTAGTTCTCCTTTTTTCTTGCTGCAAAATTCCCATATTATTTTAGTTGGCTTGTGACTTACAGAAGATAAAAAGAACTTACTCTGTATTACATAGTGGTATGTGAAGTTTAGGTGAATTTGTTTTTTTCTGGTGCAATAGTAGAAGTTGTTTAGAGGGAGTATTGTTTACAGATGTATATTTATTTATTGTAGCATTGAAATACAAAGTACAAATTAGATATAACACTGTTATGCATGGAAAATGAAGGGATAGGTACCTGTAACCTCCCAAAACAGATGTCTCAGCTTTGGAAGCTGCACTGTATTTACCTACATGAAGAGTTTGTGTGAAGCAGAACAATCCTTCTACCCTATTGTGCCATAGCTTATAAAGGCTGTGGATTTCTTTTTAATCATATGTGATCTCTCATTGTTGTGGTGTTTGGGCCATTACAGATTCACCATAATATGGATTCTTTGAAGAGCTGTTTCTTTCTCTATAGTGGGAGCTATGGTTTAGAGTTTATCTGGATATCATTGTTTGAAAAAGTTTCTCCAAATTATTCTGAATAAGACTTTTCTCTCTGAATATTACTACACTTCTATGCATTTATCCAGGAAAATGAAAATCAATACTTATTTGTATTAAACAAGACATGTAAGACAGAGGGCATTGTTATTCCTGACCACATAGAAGCTTCTGAAATGCAAACTCACTCTGACGAGTTTGAAGTTTGCCCTTTCTGTACACTTATAAATAATGTTTAAAACTGGCTTTTCGGACAAGCATTATGTATTGTCAAAATGAGAGTGGATGCACTTTTTTGGTCTGTGAAGTACCTACAGGTCAGAATATATGATTCAGCAATGCTGGGAAAAAAAAAAAGGCAGAAACCAAGAGTTACTCTCAAGCAGTTATACTACCAGTTATTAGTTCTGGCAAAAACAGTAATATTGGAAAGGAGGTTTTCTCCTGAATTTTTCCATGCACTATTTCAGAGGGCCTATTAAATTTCTTGTTTGTTTTAGATAGCCACAGAACAGCAATACCTGTTTCACTGGCATCAATCAAAATATCATATGAGCAGATTTCTGACATTTCCATGAACTCCCAGGGGATCTGAAACTCTGCTAGCAGCCTTGGTTTTGTCAATTTTTACTTGGTTTTGTCAATTTTCAAATAGAAAGGATTTATTCTTTCTTAAAATAGTTGCTCACATGGATAATGAAAAGAATGTTATGTTGTTCTGACCTCTGCTGGAGAGAAGACCAAGGTACATGTACTTTTTGGTTTGTTTATTTATTTATTTATTTTCAAGCAAGTGGAAGGGCAAGAAAAAAAAAAAAAAACACTTTTTACTTCACTATAAGTTTTAAAATCATTTTTTGTTATGGAAATGGGTAATAGATTCTTGCATACTTGGGGCCCATATCAATGTGAAGCTAATGGTTAGGTACTCACACCTAGATGTTCACTTTACTAGTAACACTCAAAGATCCAAGTCAGATTTGGAGCAGCTCTGCAGTGGGAGCCTTACAAACAAATAAAAAGTCTAAGCTACCTCAAATTGTTTACATACAGCTCAGAACATGATGTAGTCAGCATATTTGACAAAGTAAAATACCCTTAAAAAAAAAGTGGCTAGGTGCTGCGTTCAGCCGGGGAAAAAAGGATCCGGTCCACACAGGGTGAGGGTGAGAACAGTAGTAAACGGTTTATTAGGAGGGGCATCAGACTTTTATAGGGTAAGGACGGAAGAGTCTGGAACCTGGGCGGAG
>JAWWTY010000410.1:0-11792 GCA_035222235.1 Margarornis squamiger | reverse complement strand
AGGCTGAGCCCCCCCAGCTCCCTCAGCCCCTCCTGCTGCTCCAGCCCCTTCCCAGCTCTGTTCCCTTCCCTGCACACCCTCCAGTCCTTCCATGTCCTTTTTGTCATGAAGGTCCCAAAACTGCCCCAGGATTTGAGGTAGGACCCACCTCTCTGAGCACAGAGGGACAGTCACCTCCCTGGCCCTGTGGCCACACTATTTCGGGTCCAAGCCAAGTGCCCTTGGCCTTCTTGCCCACCTGGACACACCTGGGCTGATTGTCTTTCTACCTCTGTCTTTGCCTCTCTTCCTTTTGATCTTTGCTCTTGTAGACCTGACTCCAGGGCCACCCCAGGCAGGGTATTGATTGAGTTTGGATCAGTCCTGGACACCACAAAGGTTACACCCAAATTTGTGCTTGGATTTATCCCCCACTCTTGCAGTGGGTGGGAATAAAATTAAAAGAACTAAAATAACAGCAGAACTTTCCCTTCCCCAGGGAAAGGAGCTGGTAGGGGTTTCCCTAAGGGTGTGTGGATCACTTGGGGTATAAACTGTGATCCCAAAAGAGCCAGACATGCCATTTAGGGCCAACAAAGAGCTTGGACACCACAGAGTTTCCCTGGAGTCGGTGGGGAGAGGCAGGTTGTTTCCAAAGGGTGATCTGGAGGAGGATCCAAGGGAAAATATCAGGTCATTTTGGGTGCCTCAAATGGCCCTGGGACTCTGGGTTTTGGGAATTGGATTCTTGTAGACCTCATAATAGTCTACAACTTCCTCAGGAGGGGCAGGCACTGCTCTCTGCTCTGGGGTCCAGGGACAGCACCCAGGGAATGGCTGGAGCTGTGTCAGGGCAGGGTTAGGTGGGATCTCAGGAGAAGGTTCTTCCCCCAGAGGGTGGTGGGCACTGGCCAGGCTCCCCAGGGCAGTGGGCACAGCCCCAAGGCTGCCAGAGCTCCAGGAGGGTTTGGATGATCCTCTCAGGGACAGGATGGGATCGTTGGGGTGTCTGTGCAGGGCTTGGATGATCCTTGAGCTCAGTTCAGTCATCAAGACACAGAATTCCCATCTGGGATGCTCCACAGGATCCCATCTGGTGTCTCTGCCAGAACCTGTGCCGTGTTCACTGCCCCTGTGTGGACATTTTGGATACCAAAAGGCACCTCCAGTGCCAGGAATTCCTCAGATGTGGACATTTTGGATACCAAAAGGCACCTCCAATGGCAGAATTCCTTGGATGTGGATATTTTGGATGCCAAAAGGCACTTCCAATGGCAGAATTCCTTGGATGTGGATATTTTGGATGCCAAAAGGCACCTCCAATGGCAGAATTCCTTGGATGTGGATATTTTGGATGCCAAAAGGCACCTCTAATGGCAGAATTCCTTGGATGGAAGCACCTAAAGTGCATCCCCAGGAGCTTCTGCTTTCAAATGTGCCCTGAGTTTCCCTGGGCACAGTCCACTCCTCGAAATGGGATCTCACACAGAATTCCACGCCTGGATTTTCCCATAAAACTGAGACAACCCTGAGTTGGGCAGAGCCCAGTCAGTCCCCCATGGATTCTCCATCCCCATGACCATTCCTCAGAGGTTCTGCAGCACCCCACAAGGGATAATTTTGGGAGAATTCCCTTCACTTCCCCCATTTCATGGTGCTGGTGTGGACACCACTGGGGTTTCTCCAGGTGATGGTTTGCTTGGGAAAGTCAGGATGACTCGTGTCTTTTCCCTGGAAAACAGCCTTTGATTAAAAACTTGGGCACTTGCAGCCCCAGGGATGTGCTGAGAATCCTTTTAGGGCATCATTTGCCTCCCCCTACAAGAGAATGAAAGCCTGAGCTCCGTCCCCCAGATTCAGCCCTTGTTTTTGAGCAGTCAGTGAGGCAAATCCAATTCCCCGCTCACAGCTGAGTGACTTTTATGTTCTCCACCAGCATTTTTTCCACATTTTGCTCCTTCTTTTTTTTTTTTTCCTTCCCTAGTGGAAAATAGCTCCAAAAGTGCCCTTAGAGTAAGAAACATCAATTAAAACCCCTTTGTTTCCAAGGGTGGAACTTGACAGCCTCGAGTTTGCAGCTGGAAAGCCGAAAAGAGAGGCGCTTTTCTATTCCTTTCTTTTTCAATAAACGTAAATTACGGGGTGATCCAGCACCAGCAAAGCTCCCAGTTGTTTCCTCTTCACCAGGGGCTGTTAAAAGCAACGTCCAAAACCAAAGGACATCATCCAGTCCGGGAAGTTAATGGAGCAGAACGTTCATTTGAGCTTTCCTCATGTCTGCTCCGGGAAGGGTTGTTTGGAGAGCCTTTTAATGCAGAGCAGGTGCTGGATGCAGAAATTCGGGAACAAATTGACTCCACAGGCAGCTTGGCAAGGGTCAGAGCACTCCGTGGAGGCAGGAGGTGGGAGAGAGCAGGTTGCAAAGTGTGCTCATCCCGGGGAATGTTCATGCAATGGTTTGGGGAAGGAGGGAGAAAGTGGGCTTGAGGCTTTCCTGACTTTTAGCCTGCCTTTGGACGTGGCTATCACTCGCTGCAGTAAAAGTGGTTTCTTTTCTTACAAACAGGCTCTTTGGAAAGGGAGTATTTCAGCTTTTTTTTTTTTTCTTTTAATCATACCCTTATTCCTCCTTTTGGGTTCAAGAATAAATGTCATTTCTCCTCTTTTTTTATCCCCTGAATGCTTCCAGTGATGAGAAAAAGAAACCGGTGGCAGCCAAACCTGGGGAAGGGCAAACTGGGAAACACAGAGCCATTAAAAAATGATCATTTCAGAGCACTGAGAGGTTTTATTGATTTCCATAAGAGGTTTGGTCGTTTCCCAGGCAGAAGAGGGACTGGAAAATCACCGGGTCAAAAAAGCAATTAAAAAGCAAAGCAAACAATATTGAAAGGTTTTCTGTGACTCTGTCAGAGCTCCACTGGTGCAACAGCAAAGGGACACTGGATATGTGACAAGCCACCTGAAATATGAACTGAAGCTCCTCACCTGCTTCTTCAACCTGATTTCATGACAATCTTCACGAAGCAGCCACAGTTTCAGCTATAAATATTTATATTCTGGGATCTTTTTCCCCCCAATTCAGCTTTTCTGGTGGAAGAAATCAGCATGACCATCCCATTTCTGTCCCAGCATCTCCTTAGTTCTCAATCCCCCAAATAATCAAGACCTTGGACATGATTAGCCCAGATATTTTGTGGTTGTTTCATTCTCTTTAAAACCTACCCAAAGCACAAGGGTGGGATGGTCCTGAAAGGGGAGTTTGGGGGATTCTGTGGGAGGAATTATTGATAGGACACTGTGGATGGAGCTGCTGCAGCGAGTCCAGAGGAGGCCAAGGAGGTGCTCCAAGGGCTGGAGCTCTGGAGCCAGGCTGGGAATGCTGGGGCTGTTCACCTGGAGAAACCAGATCACCTTCAAGGAAAACTGGGTATGGGTATGGGAGATGTGGAGCTGGAAAACCCCTAAAAGTGAACTGGGTGAAACCAGGATCAACCCACCTCTTAAGTGAACTCCTTTGGTGCAGGTCCAAGAGTTAAAAGCCATTTGGAAGGTGTTTTCCATGGATATTCCAGATGGTTTGGCCACACTAGGGCAGCTCAGACACCTCGAGATGCATCTTTTGGCTCGTTGTTATCAGACAATGAGAGTCCTGGGATTTCCTGGTGATTCCTTCAGCTCCATCAAAACAGAAGAGGCCCCCAAAATTCACTCCTCCCCTTTTCAGATCCGTGGAAACGAGTGGGGCATAAAATCAAGGATTTAATCCTGGAATAAACCATGTTCTTAATGCTTTTGGTGATGCCAGTGCAGACAGGGCGACCCAAGTCAAGAAAACATCTGGATTTCTTCTTCATTTAATTTAGATTAGTTAATAAATAGATGAATCCAGGAACTGATTCTTACTAAATAAATAGCAAATAGTTTAATCTAGTTAGAACTGATAGAGAAACATCCAGAATTATTAAAAAACTGTGGAGAACTTTCTGTATTCTGGGAAATTCATATGAAATATGAAATTCTGGGTGGGGCTTGAGAAAGATCAAAGCCAGCACGCCAAAGTGGGTGAGATTTCCTGGAATTGAGTTATTTGTTTGGATTCCAGGTGAAGTGGCCAGGATGGAAAATGAGGGGATTCTGGAGAGGCAGGTTTGGGCACAGAGCGTGCTGAGCCTCAGGTTTGGGCACAGCTAATCCAGAACCAAGTCCCAAAGGGCTTTTCCAGCTAAAGCTGCATCACCTCGGATCAGGATCAGAGGGATGAATTCCCAGGGGTTCCTGATGATGCTCAGCTATGGAAACATGGAGACAATCATCTCACCCTTGACATTCCAGCCTCTACATCCCACTCCCCAGCAGGTCATTCCTCCTCTTCAGATGCAGCCAGGGCATTGATTGATTTCCCTGGGATCATCCCAAAACAGCCCAAGACTTTGGCCAGAGGCCCAGCCCTGGTTACGTAACCATCCCCAGTGGATGGAGCCTGCACTGATCCAGAGGATCCAGGCAGGTTTGGACCAGGAATTTGAAGCACAAAGATCGGGGCACTTCTTGGAATTGATTTTTTTTCCCCCCCAAATCGTTGACAGTTTGCAAAGAAATTTGTGCTGGGGTGAGGGGAGGGAAGAGAGACTTTGGCCAAGGAACACTTTGTGGATTATCTGGGAGCTCTGGAGAGCTTGGCTCCTTCACTGATTATTAGTAACCACCAAGTGATTTGGAATTGTTTTTAAAAAAAAGGGAAAAAAGATTAGAAACCAAATAATTTTCATTTTCCAGAATTTTTGCTCGCAATACACAACCAACATCCAGGTGGGAAATGCCAGTCTGGAATCCTCAGGATGCATCTCCTGCCTCTTTCACCTTCTGCTTCCTCTAGAAAACCCTTTTTTGGGGAGGGAAATCCCCCTCAGCCGTGGCATTCATTCCCTGCTGCTGAAGGGAGCACCGATGGACACACCAACTTTCCAGCTGCCTCCGGGGCAGGAGGAGCCCAGAAGGGAGCTCAGGAATTGCAGGCTGGGAAAGAACCACAGCTCGTTTTTTGGGCTCCTCCCGTCCCTCCCAAATTCCAAGTGGCACGGGCTGACGTCAGCCCTGCGTGTTCCCTGTCACTCCTGTGCTCCAGAAACACCTTGGCTGCTCCAGGAGCTTTCACACTTTGATGCACTTGACCTTTTCATTGCAACACTTGGCCCCAACCCTTTATTTTCCTTATTTTTTCCCCCCCTTTTTATTTTCCTATTTTCCTTTTTTTTTCTTTATTTTTTTTTTATTTATTTATTCCCTTATTTTTTTTACTCCTCTCCCCTCCCATTTTTCCCTATTTCCTCCTTCTTTATCTCTATTTCCCCCCTATTTTCTCTATTTCTTTGCTATTTTTTCCTCTTTTTTTTGGCCCTTTGCTCCTTGAGTGGCAATAAACCCCAAAGCCAAAAAGCTGCCACTGCGAGGAGTGGGTAAAAGAAAACGAGGATAAAAAAAAGCGACTTGTGACAAGCTCTTGGCATTCCTGGGAGCTTTAGATGTTCCTGCAGATGCTTCAGAACATCTTCTGCACACAAGGCTCTGTGGAAAGGAAAGGAACGTTAAAGAGGGGGAGGAAAAGCTCATCCCAAAGCTTCCAGCATGGCTTGGGAATGGTGCTGGGGGTGGGGATTGCTCTCCTGGATGCCCCATCCTAGGCTGGACGAAGCTTGGAGCAACCTGCTCTGGTGGAAGGTGTCCCTGATCCCAACCCAACCATTCCATGATTTTATGATTCCCTGCCCCAGGCTCGGTGCCAGGTCATTTTTTAGGGATCAGAGGGAGCTGTCTCAGCTTGCAGCCCCTTCCCTGCCCCTCGTGCTGCTGACTCTGCAGTTCCAGGGCTGGTTCCTTCCTGCACACAATTGACTCAGCTCAAAATTCCTGCGAGGACCAGCCAAGGGCAAATGCCCTCAGACCACGCCAGGATGCCAAGGGAGCGTTTTTGGTTTGCCTGCTTTTGTTTTTCCCACTCCCCCAAATTGGCAGCAGTGGCTTCCCCAGCCCTTCCAGCTCATTTTCTTTTCCTGGATGATCTATTCTTGCTTCAGGAAAAATACAGGAGTAAGAATACTCCTTTCCCCCCCTCCCTTTTCCCCCCAAACCACACACACAAACACAATTGGTAGATGGGTTTTGGCTTTGGGTTTGATTTTTTGTACTTCAAACTCGGGCCAAAGTTTAGGATGGAGTTTTTATGTTATTCCTGCTCAGTTTAGCATCAATAGAGAGGAGCTGGAATGGTGAGCCCATTGAGAAGGGCTTGGGACATGGAGAGGGAAACGCTCCTGTCACTTGCTCTGTGCAGCTCCTATGGTGCCACCAGGGGTTGTGCTCCTTTGGGTGACACCAGAGCACGGTGGAAGTGGGTCCTGTGGTCTGAACGTGCTGTAGGTGACATCCCATCTTGTCAGAGAACCCCAGGATGGTTTGGGATGGAAAAATCTGAAAAATCCTGGTCTCACCCCCTGCCATGGGCAGGGACACCTTCCACTAGCCCAGCTTGTCCAACCTGGCCTTGGACACTTCCAGGGATCCAGGGGCAGCCACAGCTTCTCTAAGGCAGATCCAGTGACTCAGGATTGCTATAAATGCCTAAGCAGCAGAATCCTTAATTCTCACATTTCCCTGCTTACAGCAATTCCCATCTTTCCCCTCTCCCACAGGCCCATTCCTTCATCCAGGGGCAAACTGGGCTTCAGGCTCAGTGGTGCTTGGAAAGGAAACCTCGGGGCTATTCCCAAATGTGAGCTGAGCTATCTCCCGTGCAGGCAATCAGAGGATCAGGATCCCAGCAGAAAGCCCCAGATCCAGATGCCAAGGAAAGTGTGGGAAGAGCAAGGAGCCAGTGCTTGTTCCCCACACCAGGATCTGCAGCTGTGGATTCGAGTGGGACACCTGCAGTGACCTGGGCTTGGGTTTGATCCCCAATCTCCTGGAAAAGGGCGATAAAAAGCAGCAATCCAATAAAAAGCAACATTCCTGCTGCTCTGCACGGGTTTTCCCAATGAACCCGGAGCTCCAGATGACAATTCCACCTGGAACAGGTAATGGTGGTTAAGGAAGAGCTGCCCAAGCCCTGCAGAGCACGGCGAGGGCACGGTGCAGGAAAACAGCCTGCTCATGTTTCTCTCTGACTCTTTCAGAGCAGCTGCTGCCAAAGAGAGAGAAAAGGAAGGCAAAAAGAATGTGCAGGGAATGGAGAAATTGCAAAGCAGGAGCTCTAAAATGGTGATACCCTGGAGAATTGGAGGCAAACAATGATTTCCCACATGGACAAAGGTCTCTGCTCCCTCACCCGGTGGGTCAGGTCCAGTCCTGCTGGAGTCAATGGATAGACTCCCTTCGACTTAATAGGCTCTGGATCAGACCCAAAGCTCTCATAATGATGGCTAAGCCTGACCTACCTCCTGGGATGTCTTTAGGCTCGACTGAGCCAATGAAAACCTTGTCCTCTCAAGAGCATTTTTGTTTTCACGAGCTTAGGCTAAAGTTGAACCAACACAGCTCCTTCCCATGTGGCCTGATGTCCTTGCAACCACAGGCTTGTGCTGTGCCACAATCCCACTGGAGATTATTTCTGGACACTGGGATGCACAGAAATATTTTGGGATGGGGTGCCGTGTCAGCACAACTGAAGGAACTGAGCATGTGGCCCAGTATTCCAAAGGCTGGAATGAATTCCACCCACCCAGGTGGGAGTGGGGCAGTGACTGGTGTGTCCAGCATGGGGGGAAAAACCTTTCCAGATCTTCAGTAGGACAACAGGGACCTCCTGGCTGATCCCAAAGGAAAACATGGATTTTACAGGTCACAGAAAGTATCTCAACCCTTGGGAAGTTTCCTCTCCTTTTCCTGCTCACTAAGATACGGGGAATGGGGCTTGGAGCCACCTGGATTAGTGGAAGGTGTTGGGGGGTTCAGAGCAGCCTCTGAAAAGGGAGAAATCCAGCAGGATAATGGCTGGGAAAAGCCTGGGATAATCACAGGGCTGGATTTGTGAGTGTCTTTGCTGTAACTGGAGTTGTTTGTTGTATCTGGCTTTTATCTGGAGTGAATTTAGAGGTTTGAACATCCAGATTAGTGCCCTCTGAGTCGGGTGTGAGTCAGAATCCTGAAATAGGACACTCCTTGTGAGGGTGTTTTCAGGAGCTCGTGGATTATTTCAGCCCAAACGTGCTCACCACAAAAGTGTCTGAAGATTTAGCAGGTCAGTCATCTCCTCTGCTCACCTGGGATTAGGAAGGAGAAATTAGGCAGAAAAATAAGGGGGAAAAGAGAGAATTCCACTGGCCCCTGGGCTGGTGCTTAGTCTGTGTGGAGGGGTGGTTTTTTCCTCATTTTCCTAAGAAATAGAGGTTTTTCCCAGTTTCTGTGTGCACGAGGGTAACAGGATTAACTTGGACCATAGTTCTGAATCTCTTTGCTTTGGGTGGTATTTTAGAAATCTGGGAAAGAGTTTTCAGGGGCAAACCCAGAGTTCCTGAAAACATCCTAAAGTTTTACTTAACTGAACTTCTACTAACTTACTTCTACTTCTATTTCTACTTTTATTCTACTTCTACTCCTATTCTACTTCTATTCCTATTCTACTTCTACTCCTATTCTACTTCTATTCCTATTCTACTTCTACTCCTATTCTACTTCTATTTCTACTCTACTTCTACTCCTATTCTACTTCTATTTCTATTTCTGCTCCTACTCCTATTCTACTTCTATTTCTATTCTACTTCCACTCCTATTCTACTTCTACTACTAATCTACTTCTACTCCTATTCTACTTCTATTTCTATTTCTACTCCTACTCCTATTCTACCTCTATTCTACTTCTACTTCCACTTCTACTCCTACTTCTATTTTCCTTCTCCTCCAGCTTTGTTCCAGCTAAACTTCTGTTGAGTTGAACAGTTCTAAATGTGACTCAGGGATGTTTCAGTTGCCATAATGTGCACACACTGGTCCCTTCCTGAGCCATCCCTGATCCCAGCTCGGTTCTGGCATTACCAGCTGGAAGATTTGCTCAGCCCTTCCTGTTTTCCCTGGCTAAGGTGGATAAAATCTTCATCCCATCAAGAGGGAGAAACCAGGAAGAGGTGTCTGTATTCCTGAAACTTGGAGCAACCTCAGGATAATTCAGCAGCAACAACTCCAGCACTAAAGCTGTCACTGCCTTCATTGATGAGTGCATGGAGTGGCCTTCCAGAGTGGCCTGGACACCTGCAGTGAGCTCTGATCCATCTCCAAGGAATCTGCAAATCCTCTTCTTAATGGGCTTGGATTCTCTCTTTAGGTTTCGTCCTCCTCATGGGAAAGGTTAGGAAGCTTTAAGATGGGAAAGGCTGGAAGACCCTGGTGGTGCTCAGAGGTCCCACATGAGAAGGGGCTCTCTGAGGTACAAACCCACTCCCCAAAGGAATTCCAGCCTCTCAGTTTTTGTGGCATTTCACTTCCAGGCTCTACACTCACAGCAGTGCCTTATTCCCTGGGATAAGGGAGTGCAGGGAAGAACAGGCAGCTCCTGAAGAGGAGAATAAGCTCGAGTCAGGAAGGTTTTAATGGAACTGGAAAAAATCCTCTTTGGGATATCAAGTCTGCTGGGTGGAATTGCTCCCTGTGATGACATGGAATCACCACACTGACAGAACTAAGTGGGAAGAACATCTTGTGCCTGGAAACACAAGTTTTAGATGCCTTCAGTGGAGTTCTTCAAGCTTTACTTTATGGTTAAACACACTTAGCAACCAAACTGGGGCCCCAGCCTTAGGACTCAGAGTGATGGGATTTTAGGGAAACCCTTTAGCTATAATTTCCTTCTTTCCCTATCCTTTTGGCACAGGGATAGTTTAGGTTGGTTGTTCCAGCCATTGAGCTTTGCACAGGACACTCAGCTTGGAGCAGGTTCATAAACCCAAGCAGCAACACATCTCAGGTCTGGCACCACAGGTCATCTGGACATTGTGTCTGTATCTCAAATGGATTTGGGGGCAAATTCTCACATCTAAGTGGTGGCTGCCACTTATATCCCTATTGCATGGAGGGAAAAACCAGCTGGGATGCTCCCACTGGAGCCTGGAAAACCACCTTCCATCCCTGGAAGGGATGAGGGATGAGGCAACACACAGCAGTGCAGGTAACCAGGAATTTGGGGATGGGATATGGCCTCTGCCCTCCACCTAATGTGCTTCATCCCCCTCCAAAAAGGAATCTGGGGGGAGATTTGCAGGAAAAGACACAGCTTTGCCATTGTTATTTGAGGAGTCAAAGCAGTCCTTGCTTGTGCCTGCCTTGTGGAACGGGCTGAGGGAGGGCTGGCCTTGGCCAAACGTGGGGCTGTTTGGAATATCCACACCCAGCGTTGGGAGCTGCCTCTCGCCCTGGTCTCCTGGGTCAGGAGAGGGCCAGAACCAAGGGTGGGGTCAGCCACTTTCATGGCTTGGGCCTGGAGGTGGTCATGAAATCAAGCTTGTCCCGGGCTGTGTTTCTGGAGCCACCCACCATCTGAGCCGTGCCTTTCCCCAAACACCACGAGGACAAGGACACCAAAGTCGTGGCTCCCCCGCCCCTCTCCCTCTGGGACTCCTCATCCCTCTGGTCCAACGTGCCCATTTAGAGAGGCAGGATAAGGAAGCTTTTCAATCCCACTGCTGAAGAGCCACGTATTAATAACAAGTGCTCTCATTATTCCTGCTCCGAGGAGTTTTCCAAACACTGACTCTCCAAAGATTTATGTCCACTTAGGCTTCCTCAGCTTCTACTCTAGACTAGCCAGGACATACTTTGGCTTCCTTTATGCTGGAATCCAGACCCCTGTTGCCCTTTGGAAGTTGGGATCCCTATAAAACCTTCCCAAAGCTCTGCCATAAACCCCTACCTGGAAAGCTTCCATGCCAACATCTCTTCTAGAGGAGTCCCTGGGACTTTGTCAGCTGTTATTGATCTCAACCTGGTGAGCTCTTTGTTTGCCTCCTCCCTGAGGAGCTCATTTGTGCTCTCCGGTTCGTTAGAGGGATTGAATAACCCGAGCTGGGACACCACTGCCCTGTCAGCTCTGAGAATGTGTTCTTGTTGTGTCTCTGTCCCAGAAACCACTGACCAGAGGGCAGAAGCCCAGGACATGTGTGTTAGATTATCTGCCTGCTTCACATAACCCCAAAAAACATTGCTGCTCCTCGTAAGGAAGCAGATCTAATCCCTGCCAAAGCCCAGCCGGCCTCATTTAGAGTTATTGTTGCCACTGTGATTATTATCATCAGCAGCATCACTGTTATCACCATTTTTCTCTCAGATGAATCTGATTGAGCAATCTAGGGGGGCAATTTTGGGCTCTGTGCATCAGGACATCCTCATGCTACAGGGCAAGAGGGCTGGGATCCAGCTGCAGCTGAACTTCTGGAGGATCCTGGAGCCAAAACACCCCAAGTGGGAAGAGTTCAGAGAGCAGCCCCGTCATTCAGGAGAACCTGGATGTGGGAATGGCTGAGAGCTGTGGATCCCTTTACCTTGGGCTGCATCTCCCTGCAAGTGGGACCCACTAGAGGCTGCACAGGGACAGGGTTGCACTTGAGCTGCCCCAGCCTTCTGGACACACACCAACACAGTGTGTGCTTAAAAAGGGGCTCCACAAGCCAAAATAATGAGGATGGCTTTGTGGTTTTCCCAGCCAGGAGATCTTGTCCAAAGGAGGGTCATGAATTTCATAAGGGAACTGGGGCACCTCCCCTGTGGAGACAGGATGAGGAATTTGGGGCTGTTCAGGCAGGAGAAGAAGGGAGGGAAGGGGAGGGGAG
>JAWWTY010000409.1:0-11793 GCA_035222235.1 Margarornis squamiger | reverse complement strand
AGGCATGGTGTTCCAGCTATTATCTGACCCTTAAGACAGCTAGCACAGGGTTAGAGGTTGCTAGCTACTCTAAATGTTAGAAACTACATAGAAGTATAAAAATCTACAAATTCATGAAACGCCTAAGGCATCATTCATTTAGATTTATATTCAGAGATTCTGTCTGAAACAGTCTTTTTTTTTATAAACAAGTGTTGTTTTATTAAATGAAGCTGTAGCTTTTAACATTCACGAAACTATGAAATGTGAAATAATAACCAGACCCCAAAGCAGGCTTTAAACTATTAATGATCTGCCATCTGGTGGCCTGACTTGTTTGAGCTGTTGCATTTCTAATTCCCACTGATGTAATTATGCTGAAGTCAATGGCGTTAATATGCTCCTTGTGGTTAATGAGCTTAAGGGGAACAGCATCCAGCCTGCTCCTGTCCCAGACCCTATTGCTGTGATTTAGGCTGGACCTGTGTGATGTGCTGGGGGTCAGGCCACTTGAAAAAGCAGTAGGGAACTCCCTTTTGCTGAAGGAGCAAAACCTGTGCTGACCTTGTTTTGCATGAAATTTCCTTTTAGCCACCCTCATTTTTCACAAATGGCAGTCCAAGGTTGTGTTGCCTCTTGGATATTACTGAGATGGCTAATAATCCACTTCTACCCAAAGCTGTCATGTATTATTCCTATTTATAGCTAAAAAGCATTGACGTAAGTACTGAATAATTGAGATTTGTTTATATTGCTGGCCTGTCCTTTCAGTTCTTCCTTATAGTTCAAAGGCATGGCAGATTTACAGACTGGTTCAGTTCTTCATTTCTGTAAGGGTTTAAGAGACATTGTACAGCACCTGATCTAAAGCTATGATCCTTTATTATTTCAGGATTACGTCTTATCTAAGATTGGAATCATTTAAATGCAAAGGAAGGAGATCAATATGATAGAATAGCTGTATGTTTAATTAAATATTTAGGGGACATGACTTCTATACCAGTAGTATAAGTAAAGTGTAGGTCAAGTGTAAGAGCTGTAGCAGAACTGATGTACCATCTTTGAATATACTTTCTTAAGACTATAATTTCCTTGAATATGCATATTTTAGGCAATTAAGAGAATGCAATCTGTGGTTTAACACTACTGATGTTATAAAAGATCTAAACAATATTCCTCTGCTGTGATTTTTTTCTTGTTGTTTCTTAATATTCAAATACAGTGAGAACAACAGAATTGGATATTCAGGCTGGTTATTGCATTCTGTCTTCAAAAGGACCTTACAAATGTAGACAAACTGATTTCATTTACCTAGGCAAAAGTGGATGCAAAAACCACATCAGCATTTCTACCTACATAACTTGGCTGTATGACAAACTTACACCAAAATGTGAAGGTATTTGGTGATATGGATGTGATTATTTCATTGCACCTGGAAATTTGCATTGTCTTGGCTGAATGCCTCTGGAAACGGTGTACAGGCAGTGTGCTGTCGGCAAAGGTGTATTTTTGTTTCTCCCCACTGGTGTTCTCTCTCCTCAAAGAAGGAAGATTAATATGTGAGCATTTGAAAATCAATACCTGCTGCCCCTGCAACTTCCTTTAGAATTAGGACCTAGACATAATAGCTCCACAAGCAGGCAAGTACAGTCTGATGAAGGTACTTGAACTTTGTTCTCCTGGCCAGCTGGGAATTCTACTCTGTGCAGAAAGAGCAAATGAGATGAGAAGCAATGACATGGAAGCAACTGAATTAATTTTATCTGTCAAGGAAGTAGAAAGAGGGAAGAGATACAAATATAAAGTACTGCACACTCACACACTGTTATCATAATGACTTAGCTCCTTCTGCAGGCTGCCCCAAATGGCACTGCCCAGGTGCTGTTGTCTGTGGAGGGGACCAAAGGCACTTCCCAGCAGCAAAGGACAGCCCTGCTTGGCACATGAATCCTTTTGCTGTATGCATTGCACCCAAATGTGAGGATTAGGATCTTTCTTGATAATCTCCTTTATACTGCAGTTTTGTTTCTTTGGGGGAGAGAGCTATTTAGCAGTTGTCAGCAAATAATTTTTTGCAATCACAGATAAAAATGACCACTGCTGATCTGAGGCTAAATTCTACCAGTGTTCTACAGCTGAACTGAAAAATTCCCTGTCCCCATCCCAGCCAGCTGAACCAACCATCCTCTATAAATACTTGTTGACATGGGTTACTTTTTCCCTGCTAGAGAAAGTTGCAAAAGCAGTCATATATCTGGGAAATGTCAGAAGAAGGCTATAGCTTACCTTTTTATATATATATATATATATATATATATATACACACACACTCCAGTACTCCAAAAGTAATCAGATAAATGAGACTCTTTAATGGCTGATGATTGGATGAAAGCTTCTCTGATTAAAGATCAAAACTGGTGGAGTATCAATCACTGCTGGTTTTGATTAAGTACCTCACTAATCCCTGTCACTGTATAATGATAATCCTGCAAGCAGTCTGATTACTGCATGCAAATCATTTACATTAATCAAGTGAAGGAAGAATGATTCTGATGTACCTCACTGTTCAAGAAAAGGTGCTGATGTCTCATGCTGGATGGACAGGGAAGCTTTAGAAAGAAAAGCCTGATGGAACTGCATTTAATGCTCTGTATTCTGAAAGCTGCTATTACAAGCAGCCACTTTTGCTCTCACTGACCCAGATCCAGATTTCTAAGTTTGCCACAAGCAGTTCATCAACAAGTCAAATTTAGTAGGTAAGAAATTTCAAATGTAAGTAGCAATTAACCTGAAATCGCTCTAAATTAACAGGTATTGGACTTCATAAAAGGAAGAGACCTTTGCTCTTCTGACCAAACAAAAGAAACAGCAGATCTTTTATCCTAGGTATCTTAGTTATTTAATGACTTCTGGAGATTTCTTGCTATTTGAGGTATGGGAAACTAAGAACCTTTACTTGAACCTGTAGTAGAATCTTTGTTGTTAAAATAAAGCCAAGACTAAGACTCAAATCTACAGATACTGTTGCCCTTATACTTTTACCTGTGGATCTCTGAAAAACCCTCCAGCTGTCACTTCCAGGTTTCCAGAAAACACTGAAGCACTGCTGGGATCCCAAAACATGTGTTTCTCTGCAGCAAAAACCTCTTGGGTAGCTGTTTTCAAGGCTTTGTCTTGGAACTTTGGAGAAAAAGCAGCTGAGTATAAAAATTGGTAAATGTACCCCTCATCAAAAGCATTTGGTGGCATTTGCTGGAAGGTGGCAAATGCTCCGGCGTGAGCTCAGCCTGATTTGCAGCAGGGCCTGGCATGTGGCTCTGCCTGAGGCAGGAGAACAGCCTGGCAGCAGCACCCTTGGCTCTTTGAGGGAAACACCTGCACTGGCTGCTCCTGATGCAGAGGAAAGTAGGGCCATTTAGCCCATTGGCACTGGGGCCGAGGGCTGGGAGGGCTGACCGAGGTAATTCAGCACAAAGTGAAATGCAGTGAGACTCTTCCATTCTGTAAATAAATTGTACTGTCCATCTTTGGGAGGTTGGAAAAGAATGTTTTTCTTCTTGGCTGAAATACTTCTCCTGTCATATAATCAGTAATTGTGAGAAGCTCTGTACACCAGTAGTGCAACAGAAATAGTAAATAACCTCTGTACAAAGGATATATGGTCAAAGACTCAGAGAACACAGCAGCTTACTTGAAAGAGCAATATAGTACCAGTCTTTAAATTAACAGTATAAGAAAAATTAACTCCATTTATCACAAAACTTATCTGTCTCAAGTATAATATGTATCAGGCCTTTGTATTATCAGTGAACATTATAAAAGAAAACAAAGGTGGTTTGTCAGTGATAATAAAGCAAGACAAAAAATATTTCAGAGGAACTTAAATTTACAGTCCAAAGCCTTGGATTCCATCACTTCAGAAGCCTGGCTGATTGGAATTGAGTGCCCAACATTCAAGCATAGTTCCTAGAATTTTAGGTGCTAGTTGGACATTTATTCGTGTAAATGGATAGGCAGTGTCCAATTAATCTGTACAAATCAATATTCTATTTGTGTTCAATTACAGTAAATTAATATAACCTGATGCTTTCAAAAATATCAAGCTATTTTTAATGGCAGACTGAGAAGGCAGAACTGGGGGTGTCTAGTGAGCATCCATAATTTAATCCATAATGTCATTTCATGCTGTGGGTAGTCTTGTGGTAACACAGTGGTTCTCTTGCATCTTCTGTGTTTCCTCTCCATCTCCGTGCTCGTGACTGGCATTATATACAGGCTCAGGTTTTTGGCAATCTTGTCAAGAGACTCTCAAGAGAGTGCAATGCAGGAGATTTCTCAGCTGCATCACTTCAGCTTTGAGGATTTTGCTGTTGCATCTGAAGTAATTGTTCCTCTCACCTATTTGATGTAATTGCTATCAGTAGCCACACATTAAATATGTATATATTTATGACAATAATACAGTAGTTTTCAAATGTTATATAAATTGGATATCTGTGCAGCTTCTCCTTTCCAGGCCAAAATAACAATTACATGTAGTTTGGAACTATTATTATAATACATTCCAATAGCGATTATAAGTTTTTGAGGAGTCACCAGTTCTGGAAATTCATGTCTTAATGTATTTACACAGGATAAACTCAGGTGTATGTTAAGTGCCCATGGTGATTATCTGACTTTCGATATTTTGGTGAATTTCAAAGATATAAACTTCAATGACTTGGTTAAATCTCCACTAATTAGTGAAGTTCAGTTATTATATGTATTCCTCTAGCAATTAGTAGATGTACATTGGTGCCAATGTCAAAAACTGGATAGAAGCCAGGCCAGGGCTCATTATCTCACTAGAAATCCTTGGTTGCTAATCAGAATTTGATAAAGATTACACGGTTCCCTGCTGGCACTTGCTATTAAATTCCATTTATACTGTTGCCCCATAAATACTATAAATTCTCTTTTGTTAACAGACTGTCCACAGAATCCTTTGAAAATAAAGTTTCATTTAAGGATGACTGAGCAAAATGGAATCTAATTAGGCTAGAAGACCCCAACCACCATAATTTCTCACAGTGTAATAATGCCAAAGTAATGCTTTTGAAGCTGTCCTGCTTACAGTATTTCCAAATAAATGTGTGTCATTAAATTAGGAAAGCTTAGCAAGCTGAGATGCACAGTTCTGCTCTAAAGGGCAAAGATTTATAGATGTCTATGAAGAGAGCTGGGATTTACTAAGTTAAATTGAACTCATGGTGCATTGCTGCATTTGAAACTGTTTCACTTTACAGCAGTTTTAGAAGAAAATCACCCTTTCAGCAGAAACTACTAGTCAGCTTCCACGCAGAGAAACTGTAGGGGCACAGGCCTTTTAGTAGGATCTGCAGAGGTGAGGATCGTCAATGTGTTGAATACAGGCTGATAAGAACACCTGGAACGTCTTCTGTCCTAGTTATAATATAAGTTTGGGAAGGATGAAAATTTTGACTTGCTCCTGTTTGTCATGTATGTAAGAATAAACTTGCAGAAAGAGGTACTCATGTTTCTAAATTGGTTGGCTCTGGGGTCTAATCAAATGCCACGCCACTGTGTCAGTCTTTGTGAGCATTTGTCTGTAACCAAAGCTTTCTGTAGTACTTGAAAGAATTTTTAGAAATCACATATAAGTGAGCATATTTCCTTGGTATTCACAAGTGGCAATGCTGCATCTCCTATTATTGAGATACTTGTTATTGATAATAAGACAAGTGGTGCTGAGATCTTAAAATCTTCTGCAGAACAAATAGATTTCTGCTAATGCCATGAATCTTTCAGTTATTTTTTTATTTTGCTTTTCTATTCTCTGCTTACTTACCAATCCATTCTTGGCCCCCCTTTTCACAGTTTGGCCTTCGGGAGATTTAGAATTATTGAAAAAGTATTGGATCCTTGATCTCTATACAAAATAATTTGAGTGGAGATGAACACTTGGCACTGATATTTATTTTTAATTTCACTGAGGGAAATATTTGTTTGTTTTTCATAACATTTGTTAATGTGCACTCACTGGGTGATGTGTGTAATGGCAGATCTGTCTTGGGAAATTATACATAGACACTGAGGCCAAAGAGAATGAATAGCCTGGTAAGCACAAACCCTGCTAAGCACAAATACTGTTCAATACCCTGCAGCCAGGTGCTGCACAAAGCCTGCTAAGTACACCTACAGCCAGGTGCTGCATTCCTCCACCGGCTCCTGTACTGACCTGCAGGATTGATCTTCTTCCTTCTTAACAGCAACTTGGAAACAGTCCCTGTTCTTGCACCCATTCTCAGAGGGCTTTGCAGTACTGCTAAAAGGAGGAAGTAAGTTGGGTACTGAACCACAAGGGTATTTAGGGACAGGATTTCTTTACTTAGATGTAGAATTCTCCTTTAAATTATTTGCCTTTGTAAAGGAAAAAGATGAGAAAAAATAAGATATGGTCTAGCCTCTCATAAATATCCTATAATTTTCTATCACTTGGATATTTAGAAAGATAAAAGGATTGTTAAATTAAAAGTTAAGTGTGCAGTTGCAACATGCAAGAAGACATAATTATGCATTTAAACACATTTACATAATTGGATGAGCCTCTAAAGATCTGATACAGAGATGAGCTACTGTGGGTGAATGAATTACCATATGACAACTGAGTAAAACTACAAGCATCCTTCTGGCCTGTTCTAAATATTGACTTAAGAATTAAGTCCCTCTCACCAAGTTTGACTCTATTGATTTATCTCACATTTTTACTGGCTGAAAGCATGCATTTGATAACTGCAGTGTAGAGATGTAGAGTGTGGTATGTATTTCATGGATAGTGAATACTTAAAGCACAGAAAATTGATTCTGTATCTGAGTTCTGAGGAGGGTTTAACCTCCAACATTTCTGGAGTTAATTCAATCAGAATGACTTTGTCTTTATGACAAGGTTTCTAAAGTCTGTGGGGATGCCATTCAGTTTCTTCAATAACTAAAACTGTCTCGCTGAAGCTTTCTGAATATTTCACTTTTTCTTACTGTATTTAGTTTTGTTCTTCAGTAAATGCTCTTTTCCAATCCCCACCCGCCTACCCTGCTCCCTTGTTTTTAGATTCATTCCTACACTAGAGACCATTGGAGAGTTTTCACATTCAGAAGACCAGGAACTGTTGGAACAGGACAGAGAAAATGAGATGCTTCCATTACTCTCCATTTCTCTAAGTCACATCCTTATGAGGAACTTCCTTTGTTGGGATCCCTGTGTCAATAGATGATGCCATCTTAATTTGCAAGAACAGGGAAGCAAAGAGAAGTGAAAATTTCCTGGTCCTTGGTTTTTTAGTACATAACAACTTTTCCACTCTTCTGAAATGAGCTCTGGGCAAACAGTTCAGCTGGAGGAGCTGTTCTGCGGGTGGCATCTCGAATGTTGGCACACCATAATCTTTTGGCAAAGCTTGTTGCAGAAAGAAACTGATCATTTCCAACAACCCAAACAAATTAGAGCTGTTTCAATCTAAGCAGCCTCTTAGAACTGAGCAATGTGTGTTTCCCAGCAATGCAGCTGAATCATTCATGGTGTTTTATAAACAATGGAGGATGCTATTCTTACTAGTTTCTATAAATTCTCAGCTTTCCTGTGAGGTCTAGAAGTACAAAATACTGCCTGGACAATGGTGAAGGCAATCCTAAGCAGCTCCTAAGCACTTCAAATGTATTTTTCCTTTTGGGCTGGTTACCTGGAAAGCTGACATCTGTGCTGTTGGAATAAAGTCTGACAGTGTCCTGAATCTCTGTTGTTAGAGAAAATGAGCTAGCAGAGGCTGCTTCTGCTTGGTCACTCTGGGACCCAAATCCCTTCTGTGATTTCATTTCCTGCCTGAGAACTCTTGTTGGGGATCCCTCTCCTCCTTGCAAGTGTCTTGTGGCTTTTGATAGTGAAGGTCATTACATGCAGCTTATTGTGTACAGAAGACTGATCCCTCTGTTTCTTTGGATTGTCCTTTTTTCATTCTCCACAGATAATACAGGCTTAATGTCACCAGCATATTTCCAGGGTATGGTGTACTCCAGGGCACATACAAGCAAGAAACTAGCCTGGAATGCTTCACCAATTCCTTTATAAGAAGTCTGTAATCACCAGAAATTATGCTGCCTCTGACAACAGACCAAACTTTAGTGATCAAAGGGGCAAAACAAGCTCCATTAGCAGTTCTTCCCACTGAAATGAAGCAGGTAGTAGTATTTTACAATTTTGGCAGCAGCCTCATACATAGACCAGTCAGGACAGGGAAAGGAAGCGGAAGCAAAGCTAAGGGTGATCCAGAGCTTAGGTAAAGGAGAACAAAGGGGTGTCTGCACAGCACGAAGCAGGTACCCGAATTACCACCAGGAAGCTGCCAAGCTTGGCTTGAGAAGCCCTGCTGGGCAAAGCCCTTCTCAACAAGGCTGTTGAGCCCCTGTGGAGAGCCGCACTAATACGATTATGTGACTTCAGCTGTGCAGGATTTCTTGCTCAAAGGTACCTAAAATCTTTACACAGGATTAGCTCATACAGCATAGAAATACTGTTAAGGAATTGCTTGGCTGTATCTGAGGACATGAAAAGCAAGTCAGTGTCCCTGGGTGCTTTGTAGAGCTCAGAGGAGAGCAGTGGAGCAGCAGCCAAGGAGTGTATGCAGTATAGGCATTCTGCTTTGTTGTGCACTCAGACAGTGAAATAAATATGAATTTTGACATTGAATTTGGAAGCAAACACCACCAAAAGGAGACTCTCCTGCTTTATATGTTATATAGCATAGCCTAGAAAAATTACGCCTGTTTTTATTATTGAAACTAGCCATGGTAACACCTTAACTGCTTTCAGAATCTTCAGTGTTGTTTTATTTTATAGGCTTGCACCAACTTTGACTTGGGATTTTTATACCAAAGCACTTTCTGCCATTCATTTATCAGCTTGGGTGGTTTCACAAAAATGATTAATCTTTCCTATATAAAAAGCATAATCTGTAATGATAGTGTCAGAAATGAGTGGCAGTTTGTGAAAAGTAGAATATGTGGAGGGAATGTCTCTATTCCTCATTTACAATGAAATATCTCATGGGAGTAAAAGTGGATTGTCATGTTCTTGTGCATAGTAAATGATAATTGATGTGTCTACCAGTCAACTGCCAGGCCTAGAAATGAGTCTTCTCCATGATCAAACAAGCCTGTGATATCACTCTCTTGGATGTCTGTTGTTTCTTTCTCATGCTGTAGGGATGGAGGCCACTCTGTTTAGTGGAATCCTTAAAAATGCCAAGTGTCTTCCTTCATTAGGAACTTCAGCTGCATAGCTGAAGTTCTTGCCTTTCAATGTGGAAATGCTGTTCTATTCAGTAACTACTAGTGTTGTGGTGATGACAAATAAGTACTTGGATTCTGTGCAAGTGCATTAAATCATATCCCTGCTTGGGATTTCCTCTAACATGTATGTCCAGCTGACATTAACACGGGATATAGTGTCAGTAATTTTCCTTTCCAAAGGAACATGGATCATTTGTATGGCTATATACATGGCTTATTATAACATCAATGTAGCATTTCACATGGATGTATCCAAATTTAATACAGAACTGTAACTGTAAAAGTTACATAAATAAAACCCCAAACCAACAACAAAAAAAAGAATTGTAAAATTTGGAATAGGTGTGTACACTGACAAACATATGGAGTATGTTAAATGGGCACAAGTGTATGGCTGCTGGTGTGTGAGTGGCTGTGGAAGCATCCAGGTTGTTCAGTATATGCAGTTCATACAAGTGCTCAGGTGCACTGAGTTTGGGGCTTATGGTCAGCACTGCCCATCTGAAGACAACAGGGTGGCAAATTAAGGCTATATTGGTTTTACAGCAGGTGGGCTTTCTTTCTGCCTAGAAAAGATCTTCCCCCAGATATTTTATGTGTGACCACAAGACGATCATCTTAAGTATGATCATATATCAAAGCTATGGCTGTTGGTTTTCCACGGTTTCCTGTGACTGATTTGACAAGGGAGATATGATACAGTCCAGTACTATATCTGAGTTTTTGTCTTGCCTTGTGGGAATGTCATTCTGCTTCTAGTTCTTCTCAGCCTCATATGCTGACTTCTCTTCCATCCCCACCAGCAGGAATGCTAATGGGAATAATGCTGAGGACATATATAAGTCCTGACAGGATTTTAGTCCATGTAGGCACAAGATACAGTGAACGTAAGTCCAGGCATTCAGCATGTTAATTTTACTTGGTGTTTGAGCAGGCTAACAAATTCTGACTTCTGATTCCACTTCTCAGACTCAAAGGCAACTAAAATAGTAGCAGACATGACTTCACAACCTGGGTAGTGAGACCTACTCAGGTTGTAAATAATTTGGGACTACACTGATCTATGTGTGAACTAATGCCTACCAAATTTATCAAGTAGTTTTGCAGTACCTAGAGGATGGCCACCTCCAGCTCCTTGATTCTTGTAGAGGATCTCTATTTGGTTATAAAGCTACAGCATCTCTTTTATTCAGCAATTAAAATTAGAATCCTCCAGAATCAGATTAGTACAAGGATTTAGAATCTGTACTCAACCTGCAAATGTAAGTGGTATCCTTAGCTGGTTTGTTGACCACAAAATATAATAATAAATTTATTTTTTTCTAATTTAGCAGTTGTAATTTTTAACTTTTGGGATTATCAGGAAACAGGCAGGAGTTTTTTTCTATTTTTTTTTTTTTTTAAGATACAAATATTGAATCTTGGAAGATTTTAGCAATTGTATATAAGTAATGTGGTTCCTTCTTCCCTTCCCAAATATTTCTAAAAATAACACTAGTGAAAAAAATTTATTGTTTTTCAAGAAAAATGCCCTTGCCTGGTTAAAGTGATAATCTGCAGATGCAGTTTTTCTCACAGCTTGGGAGATATTGATCACTTTTGCATTGCACCATTACGATATCATCCAAAGAGATAGCAAATATTACAGATTCATGCTGCCAAAATTGAAGTAATTACTCTGTGAAAGTGGCAGGCGAGTTCCTAAGGCCATATGGTGTTATCCATAGTTGGGATGATAACTAATGGAAAACAGCAGTATTTCTAGGGCATGAATGTTTGGCAACATATACTTGACTAAGAGTCTTACTATTGTAAATATATGCATTTCTTGCCAGGAAACCAAGGAAACCACCTGACCTGCGGGGAGGAATTGCATCTCCTTTTTAGCATCAGAAAATATTTGTGAGTTAGAGGTGAGAGTGACATTTGCCATCTCTTTTCTGCTCCATTAGGACTCAGAATGGTCTTACCCCCACAGACACTGGAAAGCTACGAACAACATCCCTGCAAGTAAATTTCGCAGGGAGCTCCCTGTGCCTCTTAACTTCTGTTCCGCTTGTACTCGGAGTGTGCACAGCGTGTGGAGCGGCACACAATGGCCTTTGGTGGCCTTCGGGGCAATCGCGGAGGGCTCTGGGGAGCTGGGCAGGCAGGGCCACGCACCGCGGGGGGACAGGGCTAGGGACAGGGTTAGGGACAGGGTTGGGGCAGGGACAGGGTTGGGCACAGGGACAGGGTTAGGGACAGGATCAGGGACAGGGTTGGGCACAGGGACAGGGTTAGGGGCAGGATTAGGGACAGGGTTAGGGGCAGGGACAGGGTTAGGGACAGGGTTAGGGGCAGGGTTTGGGACAGGGACGCGCCCTGGGCGGAGCCTCTCCGAGCACGGACAGGCCCTCAGTGAGCACGGACAGGCCCTGAGCGAGCACAGGTAGGCCCTCAGTGAGCACGGACAGGCCCTCAGTGAGCACG
>JAWWTY010000408.1:0-11819 GCA_035222235.1 Margarornis squamiger | reverse complement strand
TGGTTTTAGTGTCCTTTTCTGTCAACATGTTCTGTTCCCTTAGACAATTTATTACCTCCGTGTTTTCCTAATGCTAGGCTTTTCTGTAGAGCTTTACATTTTTGTGTTTTAACCCCTGGTTTCTCGGAGACTGCTTCCTTTTGCGTGGTTTCAGCTGGAATGTTCCCTTTTGGGAATGAAGCTGCACTGACAATGTCAGTCACCTGGATGGTGACACTGTCTGGCTCAGCCAGGATCTCCTGACACTTCAGGAACTGAGAGGGGTGCCAGCCAGTGATTCCCTTTCTGTTCCAGCCCTGCTGACACTGTGTGGGACACCAGCACAACCATCTTCTGTCCCACTGTACATTTCCTGGCTTCTTCTCTGTTTATGGTCACCTCTGCCACGTCCCTCAGACAGCTGGGCCATCCCTTACTCCATCCATCCAGCTGCTTGGAGAAGTCAGCCACTGCTCCCTTGTGTGGCCCCAGCTGCTGAGCCAGGACCCCTTTCACGTGAGAACAACCAAAAGGGCTTCGTCATGGTGGGCAAACCCAATGCAGGAGCCTCTTTGAGTTTTGGCTTTAACAATTCAAAGGCCTCTTCAGCTTCGGGGTTCCAGGCTGTGCTGATTTCAGCAGCCTTCAGCAGGTCATACAATGGCTGAGCAATCAGTCCATACTGATGGATCCACGAATGACACCAGCCTGTCCTTCCCAGGAAGGCTCAAAGCTCCATTCCTGTCCATATCTGGGGGTCTGGCAGGTGCCTTTTACTCTGTCACCAGCCTGTCCTTCCCAGGAAGGCTCAAAGCTCCATTCCCATTTGTGGTCTGGGGGTCTGGCATGTGGCTTTTACTCTGTCTGTCCCTAGGGGACACTCTGTCCACCAGAAACTTGATATCCCACGTGTGTCACCTTCTCCTTGACCAGCTGAGCCTTCTGGTGAGGAACTCAATAACCACTTAAACCCAAGCAATTTAAAAGATAAATAGTCCATTGAACACAATCTTCTTTTGGTTCAGCTGCCACTAGTAGGTCACCACGGACTGCAGAGGAGCTCCATGTCCCCCGTTGTTCTGGCTCCCTGGCGAGCTGTTTGCCAAACAGGGTGGGACTGTTTTCAAACCCTTGAGGCAACACTGTCCGAGTTATTTGCATTTTCCTGCCACTGTTTACAGATTCCCCTTCTAAAGCAAATATCTTTTGGCTTCCCAGAGCTAGGGGCAGACAGAAAAAGGCATCTTTTAAATCTAACACTGTGAACCAAATCAAATTATCCCTTAATTTTGTTAAAAGCATGTAAGGATTTGCAGCCACGGGGTGTACGGTTTTAGCTGTCTCATTTACTGCCCTCAAATCTTGAACTAGTCTAAAAGTCCCATTTGGTTTCTTGACTGGGAGAACTGGAGTGTTAAAGTCTGATTCACACTCTATCAAGAGTCCTAATTTCCAAAAGTTTTGTATTATTGGTGCAATCCCTTTTCTACCCTCTCACCTCAGTGGATGCAGTTTCTTAGCTATTGCCTTAGCTCCTGGTTGGAATGCTGTTTGAAAAGGAGTTGTCCACTTTGATCTACCTGGAGTGTCAGTGGCCCAGACTAGTGGGGATACTTGATTGATAATTTCATTAATATCTTGATTGTTTTGCTCCAGTTTTGCACAGCTCATAGTCAAACTCAAGGCTGCTATTAATTGTTCTTCCTTTAACTTAAATTCAGCCTTGCCTTGTTCAAATTAAATTTTGGCTTCCAGGTTTTCCAGCAAGTCTCTGCCCAACAGAGACTTGGGTGAATTTGGTAAATACAGAAACTGATGTATCCCCTCCCCATTTGTTTTCCAATTTTATACTTTAAGGGTTTTAAAAAGAAGGTTTTTACTGCTTGGCCTGTTGCCCCAAGGACTTGAACAAAGTTATCACTCTTAGGCACTAGTTCCTGATTTAAAACAGAAAATGCAGCTCCGATGTCGATTAAAAAGTCTCATTTTCCCTTTTCTTCCCCAGCTCCATTTTAACCAGCGGTTCCACCCGGGCCAGACCTGCCTGTCCCCCTCATTCGGTGTCCCGGTGAGCGATGCCAGCCCTTCCCGAGGTTCTCTTTGCCCGTTCGGGGCACTCCCGTTGCCAGTGTCCTGTCTGCAGGCAGTGGGCACACTGGTCGTGTCCCAGCCTCGCTTGGGGGGAGGGCAACCCTCCCCTGCCTCGTGCTGCCTGTCCTCGCCCACGGCCCCTGACGCTTTGTCCTGACACCTTTGCATTTTGAGTTCTAGGAGCCGCGACAACCCTTGCCAACCTTCGAGCTCTCATTTTCTCCCTGTTGTCATACACCTCCCAAGCCTTGCTCATCAGGACCTGTAAATCCTTGCTGGCAGGATGGTCGATCTTAAGCAGCCTTTTCTTGATGTCAGGGCTGCTTTGTTGTATCAGCAGCTCCACCAGCTGGTGTTTCCCTTCATCTGACGCCGGGTCCAAGGCCAGGTATTTCCTCATGGCAGCTCGAAGCCTGTCCAGGAACTCAGTCGGGGTCTCGTCCCTCTCCTGCCTCACCAAGTACAAGTCAGCCCAGTTCTTTTCTTTGGGTATGGCAGTTCCTAACCCGAGCTCGACAAGCTTTCTATACCAGACCAGTAAGTTATAGTGGTCCGGGTTATCTGGATCCCACCTGGGATCTGATAGTGGGAAATGGTCATCCACTGTGCCCTGTAAAACACCCCTTGTGATCAGAAACAGCACGTAATCCCTCGCTGTTTCTGTTACGAGCTTTTTTTCTGTCCCTGTTAGTTCGGACAGCATTATGTCTATGTCCACCCAGTCGATATCCTGCTTCCTCCTGATCATTCCAAACACCCTAGCCACTTTATTCGGGTCTTGCCTGAAGTCTCTAGCCACTTCACTCCAGCTCTTCAAATCACTTAATGAAAAAGGTACTTTCAATTTTACTGGTTTACCGGTGGGTGCAATCACGTGGCCAGCCTCGGATTTAGCTTTTGTTTCACCCCCAGCCTCACCCTCAACCTTCTGTCCCTCCTCTGGGTCCTCTGAGCTCTCTGCTGTGCTCTCCAAATCTGTTCCCTCCCTGGATCTGACCGGCCTTTGGGCATCCAGTCTGGACCTTTGTGGGCTGCCAGGTCTCTGCCTGGCTGGCTCTGATCTTCTCCTAAAACCACCCGACTGCAGCTCTGGGGAACTCACAATGGTCTCTTCATCACCTTCTCCCTTCCCTGACTGCAGACACTGCAGGCCAATGCTGCATCCATTGCAGCAACACCTCCTTGCCTTGTTATTTTTACTCTTCTCTAAGTCCAGGGCTAAAGGATCTTGGGGTGGGATATTTATCCCACAGCTCCTCTGCCACTCAGGCTTATTTCTCAAAGTGAAAAACAGCTCTGCATACATAACCTCATCCCACTTCTGCACCCTGTGGAGAAACAGCATAAGCTGTAAAATGGTATTATAATTAAGACTCCCTCCAGGTGGCCACTTCTCACCATCATCTAATGTGTACAGCGGCCACCAATTCTGGCAGTACTTTAAAAAGGTCTTTTTACTCAGATTCACTCCAGGGGTTCCACCCAAATCCTTCCAGTGCTGCAAGATACACCCCACAGGGGTTTTGGCATTTCTTTCTTTACTCGCTTTGGCCCCCATTATTAAAGCAGCCTATTAATTATACCGAGATGGTCTCCACTCTTCAAAATCAGATATCACTTCTCGATCAAACCCCTGCTCTTCCAACTGAGAAACTGGCCCCTGTTGGAAATCTTCAAGCTCTCCAATAATTATAAGCCCCTGTCTGTGTTGTCTTTCTCTATCAGCTCTCCAAATTGTCTCACAAGGATCACTGGTGTGATAGACCGATGTCCCTGACTTCACAAGTTTCCACAGCACTTCTGAAAACACTCTCTAAATCCGTTAGAAGTTATCCCAAAAATATATGCTATTTTCACTCCAAGCCTGCGTAACCACCTAAATCCAGGGGGTGTCTCCCTTTACCAGAGCCTGGGTGCTCCACCACCACCACCACCACCACCCCAATCTCCACAACAATTATCGTGTATCCAGCAAGGCATCCAGTTCTCTAAATCATAAACAGCCTCTCGCTCAAACCCTCGTTTTCCCAATTTCTTTGCTGGCTGGGCTCTGAACTTCTCAAGTTCTTCAACTATTACCAGTCTCTGCCTTGCGTGTTTCTCCTCTCGTTGTTCCACAGTATCTCTTTCCAAAGCCTGTCTTTGGAAGCTTGGCTTTTCCCAAAACACCCCCAGGCAACTCCTGGGATTCCCTGGGTATTTCCTTACTTCACAGAACGTTTGCCTTTTACAACAACTTTTATAACAAATTTACACAAACACAGGATATCTGCACAAGACAACGAAATGTCACTTTACACCACAAAATAGACCTAGCCTTCACAGCAAGCTTGTTCCCACAGAACGGCTTAAACACAAAAGACTCTTAAAATGATTCTGGACGATTTCGTTTCCAACACAAGACAAGACATAAGGACAAATGAAGCACAGAAAACGCAGAGCACTCTCACAGCTGTTGGATTGCAGGAGCTCCCGCCAAGGGGGGCAACCAAAAGGAATCTCGGAGCTTCCTGAATCCTCACGTTAAACAAGAGAACAACCAAAAGGAATCTCGGAGCTTCCTGAATCCTCACGTTAAACAAGAGAACAACCAAAAGGAAACTCGGAGCTCCCCAAATCCTCACGTTAAATAAGAGAACAACCAAAAGGAAACTCAGAAACTCAGCTTCCCAAACCTCCAGGTACCAGCTCTAGGGGTTAGTGGTCCTTTAGGAAAGGTGTCCTTTCCCGTTACCCTCTGAGACGGGGTCCCGTCACCGACTTAGGGGAAAATGCAACCCAATGAGACAACACCACAAATATAAATACCTTGTAGTGCCGCGTGGAGCTCCTTGTCCCCCCGTGTGAGAGACCAAGGGAAAGGGGAGTCTCGCCGACCGACAATCCAGCCGGGGGCCCCCGAGGGTCCCCAGACCCCCGAACTCTGGCACTGGCAGGAGCAGCTCCTGCCTGGCTCACCAAAGGGATGCCGAGCAAGCTCGGAGTGAAGGAACTGCTTAGAGACAATTGATCTTTAAGCAGCACAGGTATTTATGGGCAGCGCTGGGGAAGCAGCCCGTTCGCACCGGGCAAAGCAGTTCCGAGCGAGCCTCCAGTGAAAGCAGGGAATTCATCCAGGCTGCACACACGATTGCAACCCTTAACATATATATTCACACAACCTCAGCTCCTAATCAGCATATTCATATCAGGCGGGGTTTAGGCGGGGCTTGGGGCGGAGCCTCCCAAAATCTTCTCTTGGCAGGACTTTTAGGGGTCATTCTGACCTTCAGCCTCACTCTGGGAGTTGTTCTCTCCTCTTCCCTGCCCGGGGAACTTCTCAGCTTTCTCTGTTAACTGACTCGTTGCTGAAGTTTGCAAGGGCTTTTGTCTCCTGTCCTCTCTTTGTCAAGTCTCCCCCTGTACCTAAATCCTGGTCTTGTGGCCTTCACCAAAGGTCCACTTTGTCACCCCTAGGTAGTTTATGTGGCCTTCCTAGAATTCTCCAGGAAGCAGAGCCTGGGACTCAGTTAACTCCTTCAGGCCTGGCTCTCATTTCACCGGGAGCAGGTCCCTCATCCCGGGATGCTCCCAGACAGAACCTGAGGGATCCACGCCCCGAGTTCTCTGAACCTGGGATGGTGGAGAAACAAACCCAAACACGCAGCACTCCAGGGACCAGAGTTTTCCCAAAGAGCTTGGCTGAGCTGGAAAAGCTCCAACCATCAAAAGGATTCCAGAGGGATGAAATCCAAAGTGTCAGGGAGGGCTATAAAAGGAGGTGCCTGGATGCTCTGATGGCTCCAGGCACCAGGACGGGCTGGGCAGCTCTGCCACGGTGGGATTTGAGGATCATCCCCCTCAAAGGCCACCCCGGAGTCTCCAGGAGCATCCCGGGACTTCCAGGTCCAGAACCCGCCAGGGGAACCGGGATAAGGAAAGAGGTAATGGTCAAAGTGCTGATCGTGGAATCACTGGGGCTGGAAAATCCCTCTGGGATCATGGAGTCTGACCATTCCCAGCACTGCCAAGGCCACCACTGCCCCGTGTCCCCAAGTGCCACATCCACAGGGCTTATAAATCCCTCCAGGAATGGCGACTCCACCCTGTGCCAGGGCTGGGCAGACCTTTTTGTTTCTTGGGATGTGCTTTCCAGAGCTGCAGGAGACCCCCAAACACGCAGCTGGGAGTGTCCAAGGCCGGGTTGGACGGGGCTTGGAGCAACCTGGGCTAGTGGGAGGTGTCCCTGCCCATGGAATGGGATGATTTTGAAGGTCTCTTCCCGCCCAACCCATTCTGGCTCCGACGATCCCCCCCGGCAGAGATGTCAGGGATAAGTGACCTGTTGCTTCCTGCACTGTTCCCACCCCCCAGCACGTGCCATTAATTAAGTCACGCTCGGTGCTTTGCAAGCGCAGGTTGATTTTATCCAGACCCAGCTTAGCAATTCCCTGGAAAAACACCTCAGCCACTCCCCCACCCTCTCTGCTCCCAGATCCCCACCCAGGCCCCCTGTGGAAGGTGGGATCCCCCTCTGGAAGGTGGGATCCCCCTGGCTGATCTCCACCAGCTAAAGCTGCTCCCGGGCCCCCTGCACTCCCTGCCGTGGTTTTCCCCTATGGAATTGGGCAGGTGGATATTTGGAGCATCTTTACAATCCCTGTTTAACCTTTCCACTCTCCAGCTTCCCGAGCCTTCCACAGCAGCCTTTCCCCACCTTTCCCTGTGCACCCCGGGTCTCCTTCGTGCCAGGGCTGTGTTTTGTTGTGGATTCCCGGAGCCGGCGGCTCCAGCCCGGGTTATCCACCCAAATAATCCGGGCCGGAGCACGGGAGCTGCTCCTGGAGCCTCCCGTCCTGCTATTCCGGGAGCAGTGTTGTCTTTCCCGGCTGTTGGGAGGGATAAGGGCTGTGGGAAGTGTTTTCCAAAGGCAAAGCGTTGGTCTGAAACAACCCCCGGCCACGCTCCGCCTGACGCCGGGAATGCCGCGGGAATAAACGGGGAGGGAGGCACAGCCCGATCCTGCTGCCCGCGCTGGTTCCAGAGAATCATGGAATTCAGGCTGGGAAGGGACATTAAGGATCGTCCATTCCCATCCCCTGCCACGGGCAGGGACACCTTCCCCTAGCCCAGGTTGCTCCAAGGGAATCCAACCTGGCCTTGGACGCTCCCAGGGATGGGGCAGCCACAGCTTCTCTGGGCACCCTGTGCCAAGGCCTGCCCACCCTGCCAGGGACAGCTCCTTCCCAATATCCCACCTGAAACGGAGCAGGAGCCTAAAGAGTTAACTGAGAACGCTGATCCTGAGACCTTGCTCTGAGAGATGCTTGGCTAGAGACAGAAAGCAGGGTTTGGGGCTTAGCCCAGACGGTGCTGTGCACCAAAAGAATGCTCACACCCCCACGTACATGGAGACTGAGTAGGAACACGAGGAGATAAGGGGCGAACTGGGGGCTCGAGTCCAAAAGCCTTGCAAAATCCACCACGGAGTCAGCGAAATCAAGGAAAGTGGAAAAGTTCGTGACAATGAGGAGAAAAAAAGGGACCACCTGGAGATGAAGAAAACAGGATCTCCCACCAAGAACCACCCCAAAAAGGAGGATTCCATCCCGGACTCTGCCCAACCCCGCCTATAGTGAATATTGTAACTAGACGTTGCAATTATAGGAATATGCCTGTAGAACTGTTGTAATCACTCCCGAAAATTGTATAAATAACCGGACTTTTCACTGAAGACTTCGGAGCTCTTTGTCTTCCCCAGCGTTGCTCAAAATAAATCCCTTGCTGTTTATGGACTAAAACTCTGTCTGTAAACAGTTTTATTGCACCTTTTTGGGATTCACATCCAGCCCTGCCCTCTGGCACTGCAAGCCATTCCCTGTGTCCTGTCCCTCCATCCCTTGTCCCAAGTCCCTCTCCAGCTCTCCCGAAGCCCCTTTAGGCTCTGGAAGGGGCTCCAAGGTCTCCCTGGAGCCTTCCCTTCTCCAGGCTGGCCATTCCCAGCTCTCCCAGCCTGGCTCCAGTGGTTCTCCAGCCTCCCCTGGACCTTCCAACTGAGGTGATCCCTCTGCCCTTCCTATCCCCACTTGTCCTTGGAACTGCCCGTCTTTCAGGTCCCTTCCCATCCAAACCTTTCCCAAAAGGAGGATTTCAGACCTTCCCTGGGAAGCGGCACATTGCTGGGGGTGTCGCACTCGGGACACTCCCCGATCCCGGAGGGAATCCTGGGGGATGGAGAAAGCCCCGAGGCTGCTCCGTGTTTGCAGAGCCCCAAATGTCGGGTGGCCACGGCCGAACCAGCGGAGAGGGGAATAAACCCGGGATAATCGGGACGGTGACAGTGGTGACACCGAGCGCGGGGTGACTGGCACTGGGAAAACCCATCTGGAGCGTATCCCGAGGGATTTTGGCATCCCTGAGCTGCGTCCCCCTCCCCAGCTGGTGGATCCCACCCCTCCATGCCCCTCCAGAAGGCAGAAATCCTCCCCAAAACACGCCCCTCCCGCACCCCCACGCGGATAAATCCCTCCTCCCGCTTTGTCCCGGGTTTCTTTGAACTTTGGACACCTCCGAGAGTTCCTCCCTCTCCAAGCGTTTGTTCCTGGAGCTTGTAAAGACGAGCTGGGAGCTTTGCACAGCCAAGAGCTCCAATTAAACCCGGGCAAGTCAAACACGCTCGGTGTAATCCCGGCTGACACCGGAGCCAAAGACACTCCGATCCCGCATTTTAATTAAATCCTCGGGAGCAATCGTCGGGTTCTTTAAGCACAGCTCAGAATTCCTCTTTTTGGCACTTCTTTGGGCTGTTCCCCGGCACGGAGGAGCACGTTTCCCGCAAGGATATTTGGGGTTGGAGGAGTTTTCACTTGTCTGGAGTCCCAGGCGGGTGATGGATGCTCCTGATGTCAGGAGGAAACCTGGATGGATCCCAGGGAGAGACTCTGTGGCTGCGGGAACAACGAGATGGTTCAATTCTTTGCCTCTCACAAAAAAAACAATCAATTTTCTTTGGGTTCATAAATATGCCCCAAACGAACCACCAGCACTGAAAATCCTGCAGGAGCTCCACGAAGTCCTGAGATGAGCACGAGGGATGGAATGGTTTGGGTGGGAGGAGACCTTAAAAATCATCCCGTTCCATGGGCAGGGGCACCTTCCACCAGCCCAGGCTGCTCCAAGCCCCGTCCAACCCGGCCTTGGACACTTCCAGGGATCCAGGGGCAGCCACAGCTCCTCTGGGAATTCCATTCCAGCCCCTCCCCACCCTCCCAGCCAGGAATTCTTTCCCAATATCCCACCTACATCTCCCCTGTTTCAGTTTTGGCCCTGCCCCTTGTCCTGTCACTCTGCCCATGTATCTCAGGGGGGTTTGCTTTGGTCCATGGCTGGGGTGGGATGAAGTGTGGACAAATCCCCCTGGAAAGGGTCTCCACCCCCAGCCACGGTGCCCAGGCTGACCCCAGATGCTCCTCTCTTCCCTCTGACAGGAAATTTATGGAATTAAGGGAAACAGGGGCATTAAGAGGAACACATTTCTTCCCCTTTGCCTGTGCCCTGCTTTTCCCTAATCCCCCTAATCCCTGTAATTGCACATTTAGGACATTAGAATTCACTCACTGGCAATTTCCCGAGCCTTCCCAGGGTTTCCTGACTCCAGGACAGGCTCATCCCACTGGGATCTGGACAGACAGATCCCCTTTCCCAGTGTCTCCCAGTTCCTTCCCGTGGCTGGGGCTGGGACTGGGATCGCTGTGTCCTGCTGGAGAACCACAGGGAACATCTGTGTGCCACCCCCTGGGGCCATCTGTGCTGCCCGCGGGAATTAATTAAATGAGGCTGCTCATTAAGGTGTCCTTGGTGCTGCAGCACCCTGGGAGAGGAGGGATCTGGTCCCCGAGCAGGGATGTGACACCCAGAGAGGCTCAGCTTTGTGGGCCAGGCTCCCAGGAGTGAGGAAAGCTCGGGGCCACATCAGCAACCTTTTAAACCTCATTTTATATCCTGTTACATTCCTTTTATAGCCCTTATCCCATTTTATAGCTCTTATTACCAGCATTTTATACCCTTTTAGATCTCGTATCACCACCCTGTTATAGTTCTTATCACCCTCCTTTTACACCTTTTTACCATCCTTTTGATACCTCTCATTATGCTCCTTTTATCCCTCTTATTATCACCTTTTTAGACCCCTTTAGCCCTCATTTTACACCTGTTTTACCATCTCTTTACAATCCCTTTTACACCTCTTATTGCCCTCCTTTTACACCTCTTTTCCATCTTTTTATACCTCTCTTTTCCATCTTTATATACCTCTCTTTTCCATCTTTTTATACCTCTTACTGCACTTCCATTACACGACTTTTACCATCTTTTTACCATTTTTTTGCCTCTTATTACCCTCTTTTTGCCACTTTCTCACACCTCTTTAGCACTCATTTTACACGTATTACTATCTTTTTATAGCTTTTATTACCGTCTTATACCTCTTTTACCATCTTTTTACACCTTTTACCACTTTTATACACCTTTTATCATCTTTTTATACCTCTTTTACCCTCCTTTTACACCTCCTTTACCCTCCTTTTATACTTCTTTTATCATCTTTTTACACCTCTTATTACCCTTTTCTACCATCTTTTAATACCTCCTTTACTCTTTTACACCTCTTTAACCACCTTTTTACACCTCTTTTACCAACATTTTACACCTTTTACCATCTTTTTATACCTCTTACTACCCTCCTTTTACACCTCTTTTACCCTCATTTTACACTTCTTTTACCATTTTTTGTCTTTTATTACCCTCGTTTTACACCTTTTATCTTCTTTTTATGCCTTTTTTCCACTTTTTTTATACCTCTTATCACCTTCCTTTTATACCTCTTTTACTCTCCTTTTACACTTCCCCTCCTTTTACACCTCTCTTTACCAACATCCTTTTACCATCTTTTTATATCTCTCATTCCCCTCTTTTACCACCTTTTTACACCTGTTTTACCATCTCTTTACCCATTTTACCCTCCTTTTACACCACATTTACCATCCCTTTTTACACCTCTTTAACCCTCATTTTATGCCTCTCATTCCCCTCCTTTCACGCCTCCTTTGCCCCCTTTTTACCCCCCTTATCCCCCCATTTTGCCCCTTTTCCCCTCCCAGCTGCCCCTGAGTGTCACCCCCACCTTTTGGCTGCAGGTGACACCAGGCGGTGTCACCCCCGAGGCCACAGCGGGAGGGGGAGCTCAGGGAGCCCCAAATGATGTGGAATTTGGGCTCCCAAGCTCCAGGAATGCTGGTGGTCTCTCCCAGGAGTCTCCTGGAGGAAGCTCTGCTGGAAAGGACAGGTTTGCCGGAGGTGGGGAGAGGGAAATCAGAGCTCCAGCAGGAATTGCAAGGTCAGGATTGACCCAGGAGGATGGAGGAGGCAGGGGAGAGGAAGGAAAACCCTCTAAAACAAGTGGATGGGCTCGGTTTTGTCTTTAAGGAAGGTTCGATGGCCCCTTTCCCAGAGATGGACAGGATCCAGAGCAGGAAAAAAACAGGAAAAGAAGAAAGGAAAAGAACAGAGGGGAGTCTTCAGGGGATTCACCTGTACTGGGAGACCAAAAATTGAGAGAAAATTCCAGTAAATCCTCCCTGGGTTTGACAAAAGTTTTAGGAAAGCCACAAGAGGCCCTGGCACAGGTTGGACAGGGAAGCTGTGGCTGCCCCTGGATCCCTGGAAGTGTCCAAGGCCAGGCTGGACAGGGCTTGGAGCAGCCTGGGATAGTG
>JAWWTY010000407.1:0-11826 GCA_035222235.1 Margarornis squamiger | reverse complement strand
GAAGAGAAGAGAAGAGAAGAGAAGAGAAGAGAAGAGAAGAGAAGAGAAGAGAAGAGAAGAGAAGAGAAGAGAAGAGGCTCCAGGGAGACCTTATTGCCTAAAGGGGCTCCAGGAGAGCTGGAGAAGGATTTTGGACAAGGGTATGGAGTGGTAGAAAAAGGGGGAATGGCCTGAAGCTGAAGGAAAGTAGATTTAGATATTGGGAAGGAATTGCTGGCTGGGAGGGTGGGGAGGTGCTGGCACAGGTTGCCCAGAGAAGCTGTGGCTGCCCCTGGATCCCTGGCAGTGTCCAAAACCAGCTTGGTTGAGGTTCTGAGCATCTTGGAAGGTGTCCCTGCCCGTGGCAGGGGGTGGAATTGGCTCATCTTTCAGATCCTTCCAACCCAAACCATTCTGTAATTCTATAAAAGGCAGATCCCAAAGTCTTCCCGCCTTGTTTTCCTTTCCCCTTCCCTCTCCCCCAGGCACACCCAGCTCCCCCAGCCCTGTGTCACCTCTTCAGCTCCTCACCAGCAGTTTTTGGGTGCAAACATGTCTTTCCATTGTGCTCTCAATGCCCAGAATTTCCATTGTGTGTCCTGTGACCTCCCTGCGAAGGGCTCTGCTGTGACAGGCAGTTTTACGGTCAGAGAAGATAGGAAGTCCAGGGAGGCCTCACCACTATTATTTTAGATCAAGTCCCCGGAGCATCTTAAGCAGGAGATGTGCCCAGAGCCCTGTTTCACAAGATCAGCGCTCAGGTCCCAGCCATTGTCCCCAGCTTCGCCTGTGACACGAAGCAGAGTGGCTTTGGTGACACTTGTGAGCCCGCAGGAGTCCCGGCTCGGGGACAGCAGGGACTGGGCACACGGAGGGGATGGGGCTGGAGGGGGACCACAAAAGTCTGCGTGTGTGAACGAGGGCAGTGCCACTCCAAATGCCATGTGCAAGTCGGGCTGATGCAGAGCCACAGTTATGTCCCCGTTATTGTCCCAGGGGTCTCCAAGACACCAGAGGGATTTGGGAGTTCTGCTTCCTAAGGGGGTCTGGTCGGGGTGGTGGGACATGCTGAAAGGACCACACCTCCTCCACCCCTCCAGGAGAAAAAAAAACACAAAAGGAGAGAAAAAGAGGGAAAGGAGAACTTTTACAGCTCTTTATTTCTGCCAAAAAAAAAAGAGAGAAGCCCTTTTCTTTCAGTCTGCAAACCTAAACCTCTTCAAAAATTGCCACCCCGTGTCAGTAACACAAAGCCCAACCTGATCTACAGAAAAGCTCCATCTCCAGTGCAGGAAAGAAGGATTGAAAGCTCCATGTTCAGGAAAGAAGGATTGAAAAGCTCCATGTCCAGGAAATAAGGATGAAAACTCCACATCCAGGAAATAAGGATGAAAAGCTCCATTTCCAGGAAATAAGGATTGAAAGCTCTATCTCCAGGAAATAAGGATGAAAACTCCACATCCAGGAAATAAGGATTGAAAGCTCCATGTCCAGGAAATAAGGATTGAAAAGCTCCATGTCCAGGAAATAAGGATTGAAAAGCTCCATGTCCAGGAAAGAAGGATGAAAAGCTCCATGACCAGGAAATAACTGGGGAGTTGATCCTTCTCTTTTTTGGCCACTGGAAGGGGGAAGCGCCATGTCTTTAACAGCTCTGCCTCAGGTTTGGCTCTCTGGGGGCAAGGGGAATCTCCCACTCCCTGGGATGACCTGGTTGGGTCTCCATGGGTTTAACCAGGTGATCCCAGTTTTTTCCAAAGGGAGCTGGGCCCACACACTTTATTCTCTGAAGGCACAGCCAAGATATTTCCAATATTTAGGTCTGTGTTATGAGATCAGTCAGAACCAGCAGTTCTTACAGTCCCACTGTGTAAGGAAACACATAAAGAGAGGGGAAAAAGGCCAAGTTTTCCCTTGAGAGCCTCTGGGGCAGCTGGAATTGCTGCAGAGGATTTCACCCTTTGGAGAAATCCTGGCACTTGCAAGCAATGGGTGCACCTCTGTGTGGCATCTCCTGGCAGGTCAGCACGGACCCTCTGCTGAGTTTTCTTCTCCTTTTCACTAACACTGAAAGCAAAACCAGGAAGGAAAAGGGAGCAGGAGGAAAATAAAGGAAAATCCAAATATAAGACATCATTTCCAGAGGCTTCTTTCCCAAATAAAGCAGGAATGGAATTAAAAAATTCAGCTTTACATCTCCTCCTGTTGACCTGCTCATCCAGGCTTTGGAGTCCCACCAAACTCCTCAGAATGATTTAAGTTTTATCCACCAAAGACAAGGACGATTTTCTTGGTGTCTTCACATCAGTGGTGACTGAAACCACTGTCAACTCAACTCTTACTTCTTTACCCAGTGGAAGAACACTGGGGGAAGCTCTGATGGCTCAGGTGGATAAACCAACAGCAGGGAAGTGTTCTTTGGGCAGAAGAAGAGATGTTCCCAAAGCCAGGCTTGACTTCTCACCACAAACAGGCACGGACTGCCTTTAAAAGTGTCTCCTGATATTACAGAGGCAGAGCTCGGTCCCCTCTAGTGGAAAGCGATGGAATATGTGGAGCAGGAGATCCTGCAAGTTACTCCTTGTCCTGCCTCCCTTGGTTTGGTTCCTCCATCCCACCCTTGCCACGAAAACACCACCAGCTTCACCCAAACAAAGCAAAGATACTGAAATTACTGCCTGGATACCTGAGCTGGGGTCTTAAATCCTATTTTTTTGGCTGGAATTATGTTTTCAGACGAACCACTAATTCATTTCACGACGTTTCAGCACCACGGATTTAATTTTCCCAGTGCAATTTCTCCACCTGGTGGTGCAGAAGCAGCTCCCAAACTGCTCTCGCTCGGGGTGTCCCCCTCCAGGGGTGTTATTTGACACCCATTTGGCACCTTCTGGCTTTCACATCCTGGGAAAACACACGTGGATTTGGGAGAATAAATGTACTTCTCTCCATGCCCTCTTCAGGCACCAAGGACAGGTTTGGTTGGGCAGGATGAATCCCTGTGATGGATTCCCTGCTTTCCACCCCCCCACTGTCACCCTGATAACCCACAAACGAGCTGATCTACCCCTCGGGTGACCCTCCCCAGAGGATAAATAAGATATATTTTTAACACAACATCTACTTTTTTATCAGTCAAAAATGCCCTCCAACTACTCCTGATCTGATCTGATCTGATCTGATGTGACCTGACCTGATCTGATCTGATCTGTTAAGACTTTGAATTTATTTGCTGCCTGATGTTGGCAGAAGGGAATCAAGGAGGGTTGTAAAGGTTCCAGTGACCCCAAAATAGCATTTTATTTTTTTTATTTATCTTGTCTTTTTTAGTGTGAGATGGGTGGGGTTGGTGTTAGGGAGGAGGGGGCTGAGGAAAGAACTCTTTGCCCCTGTGATAATGAGGTGAGAAAGGGAAAGGGCAGCTTTTCCCCAGGGGAGCTTTGGGCTCAGGAACAGACCTGCCCCTCTTCCTCCTCCCCAGGAGGCATCGAGTGGAGTGCCCAAAATCCATTTTCCTTTATTTCCTCGGTGAGTGCTGAGCAGAAGGGCGAGGACAGCAGGACACAGGGAAGTGGGATGGGATGGGATGGGATGGATGGGATGGGATGATTGAGAGATATCATGTTCCTCTGTGATGGGAGCTGGCACTGACTGGCACCCACTGGCACCAGGAATGTGTGCAGTGCCCTGGGTGGAAGGGTGTTCACATGAACTGGCTCCAGGACTGTTGTTTGCCCTTTGATTCCAACTGAACAGGTGGATAAAAGTCCTTTTCCTTATTTTGTGTACAGCCCAGTAGTTGTCCTGAGCCACAACCTGGCCATCTGAGACCTCTCGGGCTGAGGAGGGAATTAGAATTCCCCCTGGAAGCTGCAATTCCCACTCACCTTCAGCCTGTGGGAAATTGGGCTTGGGCTGAGGTTTGGAATGAAACACAATGCCTGCGTGTCCATGTTCCCACTCAGGACCGTGTGGGGATGGATATTCAGAGCTCCAACCCCTTCTCTCTTACAGGGACGGAATTCCCAAGCCTGAATTCCCTCCTCCATGGCAGGTAATGCCGGGAAGCATCAATGGGATGAAGTGGCAGTGCTGATGCTCTTCCTAAACAGCTCTGTGGTTGCCACCATCACTCCCATCCTCGCTCCTCACGCCTTACACCACCCCTTGAGTAGCTCTGGTCTTTTGGGGGCCTTTTATGAGCTCTTTGACTTCGTGTCGGTGGGTCCATTCCCTACAGGGTGGGTCGGGTGGGAGAGAAGGGAAAGGAAAGTTGGGGCGAGGGAGAAATATCTTTGCAGGGATAAATCAATGCTCTGTCTCTCTTAAAACCACAGGGGGAGTAGAAAACGCTTGGATTCCAATAAATCTAATCCGTGAGGCCTGAGCAGAACAAAAGGCTGGATGTAATTCCCTCCTCACCCCACAGAGCAGATAAATCCATGCCAGTGGGTTACTCAGAGTTGGGGTATCCAGCATGGGAAACAGGGAGAGTTTTACTCATCCCAACCCCTTGTAATCTATCCCCAATTAGCTCTTTAGCTAATTACCCCATGGCTGTTAATTTGAAGGCATGAACTGCTGAGATCTTTAGGAAACACACCTGGAAAAGCAGTGAGAAGTTTCCAGGGGGTGAGAGAAACAACAGCACAAAAAAATGGAGCCAAATCCCTGGTTCCAGGGCAAATCCAGGGATTCATGCAGGGATTCATGCAGGGATTCGGCCAGCCCTGCTCCACTGGGCCACCGAGTTTGCAACATGCTGAGCAGCTTCACATCCCACTGGGATCATTCCCAAAGGAAGGATGACCTGAGGGGCAGCCTCTCCCTGCCCAGCACAGGGGGAGGCTGCTTTGTTTTTCCTCCCAGAGTTTGGTTTGTGTCTTTATCACCCCCAAAAAAGAGGAAAAGGTGGATAAATCTTCTGGAAGAGCTGCAGTTCTCTGTATTCCCTCCAGCAGTGCAAAGGGGCAGCTGAGAAGGCGGGAAGGAAAACTCCTCCCAAGTGTCCAAAGCACCTCTCAGAAGCCACACGAGCCATGACATGGAGAACTCCATTCTTTGGGTTTGAAGCATCCAGGATTTAGGTGATCCCTAAAATCACCCCCATGCAAATCCTGTTGGGGAGGTGGGGAGCGCAAGGAAATATTTAGCAAGCTCCTTCAGGTCCTCCAGAAGCACAAATTTGAGCTGAATCTTCTCCTCCCATTCGCTTAGAGCTTCATCTCTGTGCATGTCCATGTTTATCCCCAGTCCTGATTCCCATTCCACGTTGGGATCCCGTTGTTCCCACAGAGCTCTGCACCGGGGGTTTTATTTACAGGACAGCTTTTCCTTTGGGGGACCAAAACCCAGAGCCTTGGTCTTCCAAAGGGAATAGCTCCATATCCAATGGCACTCAGCAGCTGGAGCACATGGACAACCGTGTCCTGGCTGCTCCCAGGGCTCCTCCCACAGCAGTTTGTCCTCCCAAAAAAGGGTGTTCCAGCAAGGTCACTTCTTCTTTGCCGGGGCTTTGGCATTCCCAGCAGCCTTCCCGTTGCTTTTGGTGCCTCCTCCCGATTTTCCTGCTTCACCTTCTTTCTTCCCACCTTGTTTCTTGTCATTTGTGTCCTTTCCTTCCTTTTCTCCTTTTCCTTCCTTTTCTCCTTTTCCTTCCTTTTCTCCTTTTCCTCCTTTGTCTCCTTTTCCTCCTTTTTCTCCCTTTTCTCCTTTTTCTCCCTTTTCTCCCTCTTTCTTTTTGCCCCCATCCTTGCCTTCTTTCTTGGATCCTTCTTTCTGGTCCTTCTCCCCATCCTTCTTGCTTTTGGATCCGTCTTTCTTATCCTGAGCCTTGTCCACTTTTCCAGATACAGTGTCAACTTCTTCCTTTTTTTCTTCTGCAGCCTGAGCTGTGTGGAAGGATGGAAAAAGACAACAGGCAAGGAGTTACCTTGGGTTGAAAACAGGCAGAAAGAGCTCAAAACTCCTGCTCCCTGCTGGCAATCTAGGACAAAGGGAAAACACTTCTACTGGGGCTTTTTTTTTTTTGCTCCCTGATGAGCAGCTTTTCACATCTTTGTTGGTATTGGGATAAAGGAGAACTGATAATTTCAAAGGTGATTTATGGATCTGTTGGAGGAAATGGCTCCTGTCAGTAGGAACTGATCCATGGACAATAAAACACAGGCCCAATAATGCCATTCAAGGTGGAGTTTTCTCCTCCCACAAGAAGGAACAGAAACATCTCTCCTGAGGCTCAGTACAGACCTGCCTTGCATTTGGGGTTTGGGGGCTTTTCTGTTCCTTTGTCTCCTACAGCTGGCAGTGGGGCTAATCCTGAAGATTAGATTTGGAGTAGATATTAAGATGGGATTCTTGATTATAAAGGTGGGCAGGCCCTGGCACAGGGTGCCCAGAGAAGCTGTGGCTGCCCCTGGATCCCTGGAAGTGTCCAAGGCCAGGTTGGAGCACCCTGGGCTAGTGGAAGGTGTCCCTGCCCATGGCAGGGGGTGGCACTGCATCATCTTGTAGGTCCCTTCCCACCCAAACCACCCTGGGATTCTCAGATCTTGCATTCAGTGCCCACATTTCAGCTGAGAAGGCTCCTCAGTGTCTCTGGCTCCTCAGACTTCAATTCATCTGCCAAAGGGTTCGGGAGCAGAAAACTTTTCCTCATTTTTCTTATGCTCCTTCTCCTAGAAGTGGTTCAATTTCTCTCAAGTCCCTCTCGAGTCAGAGATTGATGCTCTGAACTCTCATCTCAAGCACCAATTTGACACTTAAACACTGGTCATATTTCATGTGTTTCTTACAGTTTTCCCTTTGCTCAGGGCCAGCAGAGTGTGAAGTTTTGCTAAATCAAGGGAAAATGTGGTATGACCTTCAAGGGAAAGGGACTTTGGACAAGGAATGGAGGGACAGGACACAAGGAATGGCTTTAAACCAAAAGGAGGTGGCATATTGGGAAGGAATTGCTGGCTGGGAGGGTGGGCAGGCCCTGGCACAGGTTGTCCTGTGGCTGCCCCATCCTTGGGAGTGTCCAAGGCCAGTTTGGAGCAACCTGGGCTAGTGGAAGGTGTCCCTGCCCATGGGAGAGGGTGGAATTGATGGGTTTTAAGGTCCCTTCCAACCCAAACCATTCCATGATTCTGCAATTCTCTGGATTTTTTTTTACATTCCCCTAAAATACTCCATTAAAATGGACTTTAAAATGAAGTGTCATCCTTTCACCTGGGGAACTGGCAATTCCTTTGTCCATACAAATGGGAGTAGGACAACACAGACCCTTTCTTACAATCCCAGAAGAAATCCTGGCATCTCATATTTTAAAAAAAAGGGAAGAGAGGGAAGAAAACCCAATAACCAACCCACCCATTGGCTGCTTTGTGGATAAACATTGTAGGAACCAGGTGAGGTCCCAAAAACCTCAGCTGGAGATCTCCCAGGACATGAATGGAACAAAAAATGCATGGAGAGCCACGTGGCACTTCAAATATTCCATCATGTTCAAGGTGAAGGGGGAGGGGAGAAATAATGGCAAGGAATGAGAGCATTTAAGCAGCTTAATAAATTCCTGATTAACAACAGTTGACACTCAGAGGAAACCTGAAAGCATTTAGTGGGCACTGGGGAACAAAAATCACTGCAGTCACCCCTGGGGGAGTTCAGGAGGAGATGGCAACAACTTCCAAAAGGCTGAATGAGATCAGAAATCAAGGGGAGTGGCCAAAGTGCACAGTTCCCACTGGAATGCCTAAATCCTACAGGGAAGTGGCTTTGGGGGACAGGATGGGCACTCCTGGCAGGGGGACTTGGTCACACAAAGCCTCGGTCAGCTCAGCCAAGTGAGCCCCTTGGGGTTCCCAAGGTTGGAGCCACACAGGAATTTCATTTCCAGGAAAGGAATCACATCCTTTCTATTTCCCACCTTGGCTAAAGGGCTAAAGTCTGGACAAATAGTGCTGGCACACATCTGTGTCCCTAGATATGGACAACATACCCATGGAGAGGTGATTCCCAGCCCAGGGCCAGTTCCTTCAGGGCAATTTGGGAAGGTTTAGGTCTGCCAAGTCCCAGAGGACCAGGAACTTCATTATTATGTTCATCATTATTATCATTATTTTCAAATAGCAGCAGCCACTCAGCAACACGTTATCCATCAACGCCCTGCTCTGCAGCAGGACCACAATTCTGGAATTCTCCAAGGCTGCTGGACATTTGGCTGGATAAGAGGTGGTTTAGGGAAGTTTCATGGTGCGACTGATCCCGAACAAATCGATTTCTCGTGCTCACTAATCCATAGGTTCCTGTTGTCATAATTTACAACAATCCACACCCAATATCCGACCTTTGGATGGAGCCCGTGGATGTGTCTGTGGGATGCAAAGGCTGCTTAGAGGAGATCAAAGGTTCTCAGCATTCTGGGCTGAAAAAGCCATGTTTGCTGCCCAAACACCCTTTCTGTCTCCTCTGGACATTCTTCTCCTTAATTCATTGGGTTTCCAGAAGAGGACGGGGCAGCAAAGGTGGGAATGTGGATCTCTGCCTTCTACAGGCCTGTTCCTTCACATCCCTTGGGATCTGCTGAGAGCTGGTCTTTAAGGACCCAGAATTTGGTCTTTTGGGCAGTGAATCAAAAGATCCTTTGATTTCCTGCCCCACCTGTGGGCATTTTCCAGGTGTGATTGCTCAGACAGGTAAGACTGAATTAACCAGACCTTTGGATGACCTTGGACTTTAAAGTAGGTCACATTTAACTGGGTTCTGCTCCAGAGAGGGGTCTGGCCACCCTCAGTGTGTCACCAGGTGGCAGGACACCTCTGGAACCCTGAGCTTGGGGTGAGTTCCTGCTGTCAAGCTCTTAGCAATGCTTTTTGCTGCTGTGGGACTAAATTTCTGCAATGGTTTTCTCTGCCTCTTTTCCCACTTCCACGGACTGAAAAATCCAATTTTAAAACGAGGGAAACTTGCAGTTTTTAGGAAGCTACAGGTCACAGGGCTTGCAGAGCCACAGGAAAGAGAGGAAAAACAAAGGTGTGGAGCAAACAGAGGGCAAATGCAGAAAGGAGAAGCAGAGAGTCCAAGGGCTGGTGGATCCTATGGGCAAAGAGAAGCCAGGCAGGAAGGCAGGTCCCTAATTTCCTTGCAGGACCATTTCATCCTCTTCTTTCACCACGGGCAGGGAGTTGAGAGCTCGGGGCTGGACATGGCCAGAGAGAGTTAGGAGAGTTTCAGCAGAGCCTGTGGCACAGAAGCAGGAAAGGAGAGTGAGAGCAACAGAGAGAAGGGACAGGAACGCTCCTGGCCATCCCAGCAGGAAAAACCATGGATGGGGAACATGGAACTCTGACAACTCCTTTTTCCCCCAGCCCCAGAACTGGCCCTTAAAACTAATCAAAACTCCCCTGGAAATTTCAACGTGAATTTGTTGTTGTTCTCTCCAACTCCCTGGAAGGAGGTTAGAGCAGGGAGGGGGTCGGGCTCTTCTCCCAGGCAACGAGAGATGGGACAAGGGGAAATGGCCTCAGGTTGTACCAAGGGAGGTTCAGGTTGGATATGAGGGAAAAATTCTTCACTGACACGGTGGTTAAACCTTGGAAGGGGCTGCCCAGGGCAGTGGTGGAATCACCACCCCTGGAAGTGTTCAGAAATCAAAGAGATGTGGCACTTCACGACATGGGTTAGTGGCAATGGTGGGATTTGGTCAGAGGTTGGAGGTCTTTTCCAACCATAATGATTTTGTGATTCTGTGATTCTAAAGGACTTGGACCAACAGAGAAACTCCCTTTTATCCAAATATCTGTGCCTGCTGCCACAAATGCTGCAGGGTCAGGTTCATCTTAGCTTTGGGAGGGCTTTATCTTCACATGGCAGGGGTTTATCTCGACGGCTGCGCCCGAAGACCAACAGTGACCTTTGCCTCCAGCACAGGAGGCAACCCCAAAGGAGGAGGTGGGTCTGGTGAGGGTGTGGGCACGGCAGGTACCTCCAGGGATCTCGGTGAGCTCGTTGAGGGGTGGCACAGTGTCCAGCTTGTCTGCGTAGTTCTTGGCCGCCTGGCGCTGCGCGTAGCGCGCCTCGATCTCCTTCCTCGTCCGGGGAATGCGGCACTTGAAGATGCAGCACAGGGTGATAACTGGGAAAGGACACAGGGAAGGGAGAGCTTGGGTGAGTCAACAGGCTTGGCTGGTCCACTGGCACCAGGGACACGGCAGGAGAAGACCCACTGCAGGAGAGGCTCCCAGTAGGGAGCTGTAGGAGTTTCCATGGGAGGCTGAGGGATGCGGTCACTGGTTAAGCCACCGAGTCACCTGAAGATAAAGAGTCACCTCTTCAGCTGAGCTGGGGCCAAGGACTGGCTGTCCTTGCCACCAAAACCAGTGCCTTGAAGCAGGGCTTGCTGTTTAGGGTAGGGGGGTGGTTTGTATGGGGAGAAGGGGAGTTAGGGTGAAAAAATTGGTGAGGCGGTGATGTTGGTTGGGTTAAAATATTTAACTGAGATACTCCTGGTGTTTGAAGCAAAGCAAAGAACAAACAAATAAAATGTGATATTTTTTTGTTGCTGAGATGGCAGGGGGAATAAATGTTTGTAAAGTGTAAAAATGGTGAAAGAGATTGGATGTTTATTAATTTAGTAATTAATCACTGCTCATTGCCTTGAGCATCAGCAATTAAAGCTCAGCATGTCCTGGGCCACAGCAGCAGCGATCCAGGTGTGCTGTCACCCTCCAGCTGGGGGTCAGTGCTGGGTGTTCCTGGCAACACATCCCACCCATTGCCACCTTGGGAGGGATATTTGGAGCTGAAGGAAGCACTGAGGGGTTTGCCTTGGGAACACCACGAATCCTTCAGAACAGAGCCAGACCAGGAGCTCAGGATTTATCTTCAGTGACTCTCAAGCAAATTCATTTAGTGCAGGACAAGAACTGGGTCTCTGAATCACTAAATTCCCAATCTCCTGACTTTCTCCTCCGTGCACTTACCATTCCATCGTGATTCCTTCCACGATTAAGGATGCCAAAGATGTTTTTAGTCCTGGGAAGAGATATTTCCCTTCTTGCTTAGACCTACCCACCACTTCAGGATTTCCATCTCCACCTCTAACGATAATTCAATTACTGTAATGAAGTCACTACGGTTTGGTTGCCTAGGCCAGGAATTCACAGCTCCATCAGAACATGGCCCAACCTCTGCCAACAACAAAGCAGCTTCAGGGGAAGGGTTGATGACATCCCAAAGCTGTCAATGACAAAATTAGGTGGCCCACAGGGCATAAAGACATCACAAGCCACCTGAGATGTCACGGTCTCTGTGAACTTTCAGGTTGCTTTTCATGAGCATCCTTCAAACAGTTCGAGGGATTCTTCTATTCTAAATAGAACCTCAACTTTTCAACCCGCTTCAAATCTTCACTTAATTTTTACTTCATGGAAATGGGGAAAATAACCTGCACTTTTGGTTCCAATTCCTCGTTCAACAGGATTAAAAACGTTTTGCAGACACCGGCACATAAACCACTCCCTGCTGTAAATTCTACTCCCTAGAAGTTTGTCCCCAACTTGTCCAGCCTCTCCCAAGTGAAAAGGGATCACATGAACCAGGAAGAAGCTCTGCAGGACCTTTCCAGGTTACAAAAGAGGGAAGAGAAGTAGCAAAAAAAGTAATAAATCACTTTTTTTCTGGGTTTTGGTGTAAAGGCACCAAGTGAAGCTGCTCCTCTCTCATGGAATCCCAGGAGGGGTTGGGTTGGAAGGGACCTCAAAGCCCATCCAGTTCCACCCCCAGCCAGGGGCAGGGACACCTTCCACCAGCCCAGGTGGCTCCAACCTGGCCTTGGACACTCCCAGGGATCCAGGGGCAGCCACA
>JAWWTY010000406.1:0-11864 GCA_035222235.1 Margarornis squamiger | reverse complement strand
CGCACGCGCGTCAGCCAGATGTTAGTTTTTATAACTCTCAGTACTGAACATACTTGATATCTACAGCCATTGGGCCACTTCCTCTGGTGCCCACCCTCAGAACTCCTCAGAACTGCCCCTTGAAGCCCCTCCAAGGGCTCTGAGCTGACTCTCCTGTTTTGACTACAAGCTATCTTATAGTCTCAGTTGGAGTTCTTGCAGGTGTTCTTCAAAACAGCGTGTCCTTGATAACGTGTGTCTAACAGAAGTTCAGGAACATGTGAGAAAGTGCCCAATATCACCTAAAATGTGAGAAGCTTAGAAAATCTTATTTAACTTATAAAACTCTATGAAAATCTACAAAATAAACAGGAAAATCCTTAGTCATCACTATTACAACTACCCTTCTTTTCCTCTTAACAGAGGAGGTCTTGATGCAGGGTACAGGTTGTGTTGTTTTAGGAGGCCCCATTACCCCAGAAGGACCTTCACCCATCTCATCAGTTGTCTGGTCTTCTAGTTCCAGAGCCTCATACCTGTTGTAGAAGATGCCAGTCCCACCTGTCAAAGTGTGAGAAGGGGGAGGAACCTTCATCCTGGTATGTGGAGTGACCTGCTTCCAGCCTTCATGTTTAACAGACTCTTGACTAACAGTCTTTTAACTAATTACCTGCTTCTCCACTACAATGGAGGTTTGAGACTCCCAAGAGTCTTGAGACTGTAGTGTCTCTGAAAATAATTGGTCTGTCTTTTGCTCATTCACCCAAATACTACAAAGCCTGTTCACTTCTTCCTGTAGCTCCTTCACCTGGCAACACAGTTCTTCAACCACAGCTCACCTTCTGCAAAATAACTGTTTGTCGGCCCCAGCCTCATGAAGAAGCATCAGGCACTCCGTGCAACCCGTGACCTGGAGAGCTGAGTCTACCATCAGCAGGTCTATCTGGATGGAGGCCTCTGGTGTGGTTGGTACAGTGACTCCTGAAGCTACAAACTGGGGAGGGAATATTCAAATGATTATATCATCTGAAGGGAGACTGCTCCCACATCAGTCGGCTGGGGAACAGCAGAAAAAGCTGGAGAGGGAATCAGAAATTCCCCTTCTTGCTTCGGTTGTGGCAGCCATGTGAACTCTCCCTGAGGTTGACTTAGGCTGAAAGGATCTCTTTGGTCTTCCTTACCAGCTACTGACGTGCCACACCCCTGTTTGCCTGCTCCTGTTCACCACACTCCTGGTAGCTCACGCTCCCTGGAGCCATTTAAAAGTCCCTTGATTGCTCTCGGCACTGTCCCCCCACCACCTGCTTGGCTGCCGAGGGCTTCCAGCTCCTCACGAGGCTGCTGCTTGGTGCTGCCTTGCCCAACAGTCAACTGTATTGGAAGCTGAAGTAACTTGACTGGGAAGAAGTGACACTACATTGTGACTGGTCCATAAGCCCCCTGTATCCTTGGTATAGGTTACCTCAAGAACGGGTATTTCAAAGACCCAAAAGGGCATTGGTGGGCTTTTGGGAGAGTTGCTGTAGAGACAGAAGGGATTAAACAGTTGAACACTTTGCCTGGTCTCTCAGAGGACCCTTCTGCTGTGGGACTGCTGAGAGTTGAGGAACAACGAGTACAGATATCCACCGCAACAGTGCATCGTTGGCAATACCGCACAAAACGAGACTCCGTGATTCCCATCCATAAGATAATTCATGAGCTGGAGACCCATGGAGTGGTCAGCAAGACTTGCTCACCCTTTAACAGCCCTATATGACCAGTGTGTAAGTCCAGTGGATAGAGGAGATTGACAATGGACTATCGTGGCCTGAATGAAGTTCCTGACTACCTGAAAGAAAGTGGTTGAAGGGTTGCATCCAGAGGGTAGTGGTCAATGGCTCAGAGTCCCAACGGACATCAGTGACCAGTGGTGTCCCTCAGGGGTCTGTACTGGGACCAGTGTTATTTAATATCTTCATTAATGACGTAGATCGAGTACACCCTCAGCAAGTTTGCAGATGACACCAAGCTGAGGGGCGTGCTTGACACACCTGAAGGATGGGATGCCATCCAGAGGGACCTGGACAAGCCCGAGAAGTGGGCCCATGGGAATCTCATGAGGTTTAGTAAGACCAAATGCAAGGTGCTGCACCTGGCTCAGGGCAACCCTCGGTATCAATTCAGGCTGAGGGATAAACAGATCGAGAACAGCCCTGCCAAGAAGGACTTGGGGGTGCTGGTGGATGAGAGGCTGGACATGAGTCGGCACTTGCAGCCCAGAAAGCCAACCATGTTCTGGGATGCATCAAAAGCAGTGTGGCCAGCAGGTTGAGGGAGGTGAGTCTGCCCCTCTACTCTGCTCCGGTGAGACCCCACCTGGAGTACTGCATCCACCTCTGGGGTCCTCAGCACAAGAAAGACATGGACCTTTTGGAGCAAGTCCAGAGGAGGCCACCAAGATGATTAGAGGGATGGAGCACCTCTCATATGAGGACAGGCTGGGAGAGTTGGGGTTGTTCAGCCTAGAAAAGAGAAGGCCTCAGGGTGACCTAATTACAGCCTTCCAGTACCTGAAGGGAGCCTACAAGAAAGACAGAGAGGGACTTTTTACAAGGGCATGTAGTGACAGGACAAGGGGAGAATGGATTCAAACTAAAAGAGATTAGGTTCGCATTAGCTATTAGGAGGAAGTACTTTGTTGTGAGGGTGGTGAGGCACTGGAACATGTTGCCCAGAGAAGCTGTGGGTGCCCCATCCCTGGAAGTGTTCAAGGCCAGGCTGGATGGAGCTCTGAGCAATCTGGCCTAGTGGAAGGTGTCCCTGCCCATGGCAGTGGGGTTGGAACTAGATGATCTTTAAGGTTCCTTCCAACCCAAAGCATTTTATGATTCTATGATTCTATTATTTAAGTTGGAGGTGATTAAAGTCTGTGGTACAGTGGCTACTCTAAGCAATAGCAATTTTTATATTGTAGCTATGGGACTGCTGTCACCAATAAAGAAGGCAAACAGCAAGGTTTCAGGACCTTGTTCAAATGTGACTGGAAATTGAAGGTTAGCTTTTACTTTGAATATGTGTGAATTTGTTGCAGGAATTATGCAGCTGCCACCTAGTCCATGTTAGGAATTATGTGGATGCCACCTCCCATCTGGGCTGCCAATTCTGTTGCAGGAATTATGCCACTGCCTAGACCATAGAAGGAATTATGTGGCTGCCATTTGTTGTATGATTTAGTATACTACTTATATGGAACCTGTTTAACATAACTTGCTTAGCATTAATAGCTAAAGTTGCTGAAACCTTAGGGCACAAGCTGTGAACTTTCACCTAGATATATTGAACTTTTACCTAATCAAGTAAAAGAGCTGGTTCAAACCAGAAGATAAGGAAACTGCATTCATTAACAGAAGCTGCAACTTGAGAGATAAGAAAAGAAAGGACCCGCCTAGAGACGAGGAAAAGATCCAATGAAGAATGGGAAGACCCCAGACCCTAATATTGCTACTCATCCAAACAGCCACATGAGAGGTGGGAAATTTAGATTGTAAGGGTATAATTGTCCAGGGATTTCTTTGTTCAAGGTCCCTCTTTGGAGGCACTCAGCTCAAGCTGTAGCACTGTTAATAAAAGGACTTTATAGATGTTTCTCTTTTCTGCTCAAAGAAGATGAGTTGCCAATCCACTGAGTAAATAGGTGGTTTATTTATCCAAGGTGCAGAGCAGCTCCAGCGGGGTATCTCTGAAGAGACACCCCTACTGCAAATTGCACACACCAATTATACCCATACCACCCAGCACCTGAGCCCCAAGGCCAATCACTTAATTCTGGTTGGTAGTCTCTTGATTTCTTAGTGGGTTTCAAGGGTCGCTGGGCTGATCTTCTTCTGAAGGTTCCTCATTTTCTTGGAATTGCCACCTTAGTCCTTATCTTCTTCTTCAGCAGAACTTGGAATGGTCCTCTCCACTTATCTTGTAGGGGGTCACTGTCTCACCATCGAACATAGACCCAGTCCCCTGGTTGGTGCAGATGTGCAGGAGTATCCAATCCCAAGGGTCTGGATAGCACGACAAATTTCTGGAGTTTCTGCAAAGCAGAACTCAAAGCCATTAAGTATTTTTGCAAATCTATTTTCCCTTTCATATGAATTTCTCCTGGAATATGTGGGATTTGATATGGGATTAGATGTCTCTTGGCAGATTTTATTTATTTGGGTTTTGAGAGTACAATTCATGCGTTTTACTTTACCACTTGCCTGAGGTTTGTAAGCAGTATGCAAATCCCATTCAATTCCCAGAATTCGACTAATCTCCCCCACCACTGCTGCAACAAAATGCTGTCCCCTGTCTGAGGACATTCCCAAAGGAACCCCAAATTCTGGAATTACATTATTGAGCAAAGCTTTCACCACCTCTTTTGCTGTATTGGTATGACAGGGGTAAGCTTCAGGTACTTTTAGCTTCCACTAAAAGTATCAACCAATACCAGTATGTACCAGTATCCTTCTTTACGTTGTAACTCAACAAAATCTACTTGCCAATAATCTCCAGGAAGGTCCCCAACTTTTGTTACCCCTAGCACCACTCTTTCAGTCGTATCAGGGTTGTTTCGGTGGCAGATTTCACACTTGTGTACTACTGATTGTGCTATTTCAGTCATCTTCACTCCTATTACTATTTTCTTTAGATGTTTCACAAGATTTTCTGTCCCTAAATGGGTGGCTTCATGTTCCCTCAGAGCTATTTCATGAAGGACTTGAGATGGAACTACTACCTGACCTGTAGGTGTAACAGCCCATCCCCTTTCTTTGATTTCGACTTTAAGGGATTCAATTAATTGGTGGTCTTTGCCACTATAATTTGGTGTATACTCTGAGAAATCAACCTCCTTTTGTGGTATTGCTGCTAAAATACCTTTTTCTGCAGTCCCCTTCGTTGTGTGGTCAGCCAAGTGATTTCCTAATTCAGAAGTTGTTTTCCCTTTCTGATGAGCTCGGCAATGCATAATAGCCACCTCTGTAGGTTTCCAAATGCTCTGCAGGAGTGAGTGAATTTGTTCAGCATGTTTGATCCTGTTGCCCTGATTGGTCAGCAGGCCTCTCTCTTTCCAGATGGCTGTGTGGGCATGTACAACACTGAATGCATACTTAGAATCAGTCCAGATGTGCACCTCTTTCCCTTCACTCAGTTCTAGAGCTCTCGTGAGTGCAATCAGTTCAGCTTTTTGTGATGATACATCTGATGGTAGGGCTTTTGCTTCAATTACCTTGTCTACGGTAGTTACTGCATATCCCGTCATTCGCCTACCATGTCGAACAAAACTGCTTCCATCTGTATACAATTTCCAGTCTGGATCTTCTAAGGGCTTGTCCTTTAGATCTGGTCTGCTGGAATAAGTCTCCTCAATGGTGAGTATGCAGTCATGTTCAGGAACAATGTCAGCTGAGGTTGAGGACAAAAACATAGTAGGATTGACAATCGTTGTTTTCAATGTAACATCATCTTGTTCCAACAGTACAGCTTGATATTTAAGCATTCTGCTAGGGGTCAACCAATGGCCCCCCTTTTGTTCAAGTACTGTCAGAACTGCATGAGGGACATAAACAACCATATGTTGTCCCAGGGTATGCTTTCGTGCCTCCTGAATCAATATGACAGTTGCTGCCACGGCCTTCAAGCATCCTGGCCATCCTTGGCTGACACTGTCTAACTGTTTTGAAAAATAAGCCACAGGTCTTTGCTGGCTACCAAGGAATTGTGACAATACTCCTAGAGCAACATATGTGAATTGTTCAAAAGGCTTTGTCAAGTCGGGCAGGCCCAATGCCAGGACTGACATGAGAGTACGTTTCAGTTGCTTGAATGCAGCCCTGGTATCATCTGTCCATACCAGATTTCCCTTTCTCAGCTGTTTTGAGTGCTTTATACAGGGCTCTTACCAATAACCCATAGTCAGGTATCCACGGATGACACCAGCCTACCATTCCCAGGAAAGCTTGCATTTCCCTTATTGTACGTGGCTCTGGGAGACCACAGATGGCTTCTTTCCGTTCTGTGCTGAGTCGTCAATGTTCACGGAAGATTTCAAGTCCCAAATAGATTACTGTCTCTTTAGCAATTTGTGCTTTTTCTTTTGTACCTCTGTACCCACTCTGTCCCAAGAAGTTTAACAGACTTACAGTTAGCTGAATGCATTCGTCTCGATCCTTGGAAGCAATAAGGATGTCGTCCACATACTGCAGAACCACTCCTTCTGGACTCTGCCTTCTCCAGTCCTCTAGCTCTTTTGCCAACTGGTTTCCGAATACTGTTGTACTATTTTTGAAGGGTAAAACCGCCCAGGTTAGCTGAGTTCTTCTCCCTGTCTCGGGGTTGTTCCATTCAAAGGCAAAAAGTTCTTGACTGTCCTCATGCACAGGGATGCAGAAGAAGGCATCTAGTACAGTAAACCACCCCAAATCATCTGTCAATCTGGTTAGAAGGGTATAGGGATTGGCTAAGACCGGGTGAATATCCTCTGTGATTTTATTAATGGCCCTTAAATCCTGCACCAATTGATAACTTTTACCATCAGCCTTTTTCACTGGCAAAATTGGAGTGTTATACTTTGATTCACATTCTACCAGTAACCCAAATTTAAGGAACTTTTCAATTATAGGTGCTAGCTCTGTGTGATTTTCTAACTTTAAAGGCTATTGTTTTTGTCTTACTGGCTTTGCTCCTGGTTTTAATGCAATGCTTACTGGCTCTGCTCATTTGGATCTTCCAGGGCAGTCACTGCCCCACACAACAGGAATGACAGCGTTCTCAATCTCTGTGGGGATCCCACCATGACTTTCTTGTATGAAAAGAGTAGCCACTTCAACATATTTAGTTTCTGGAATTGTGACCTGTATTTCTCCCCCCTTACTGAATTTAATTTCAGCCTCTAATTTTTCCAATAGGTCCCTACCTAGTAAAGATTTAGGAGAGTTTGGCATGTAGAGAAATTGATGTGTTGCCCAGTGTTTACCTAATTTGAACCTTAAAGGTTGAAAGAAAGGCCTTGTTTCCGTTACCCCTGTAGCACCAAGAAATCTGCAGGCCTTCTGCAGTTTCCCACAGAACAACTCTCCCTTGTGCTGCCAGTCTAGATCTATCTGCGACACTTTGACTTGGGCAGCTTGATCTGCCTAGTTATTGTTATGATGTTCTTTGTTATGATGCCTAAAATCCTGGAAAACAGGCACTCAGGATGTGTCCGTTTTACCCTGGCTGAACACCCGGTGGCCACCAAAACGACTTCAGGCCCCCCTCCCTCTTCCAGAGGGAAAGGAAACAAAAAGACCAACCAGCTAAGAATTTACGAGTAGAGATAAGAGCTAGGAGAAGGTCTGATTAACTTTAGCAGGCAAAACAGACTCAGAATAATGCTTAAATTTATTACTAACAGGCTAAGAGCTAAAAGTAAGAAATAAAACAGCCTTAAAAATACTTTTCCACCACCCCTTCCCCCTTCCATGCTCTCCCTCCTTCCCCCAACGGTGCGGGGGACAGGGAATGGAAGGTTTGCAGTCAGTTGTTGCTTTCAGCCACTTGCAAATGTAAGGCCAAGACCCTTTGGGTAGCAGTTCTTCCAAATCTGCTGTCCCATGGGTCTGTCCATGGGCTGCAAGGGGGAAGCCCCTTTCACCACAGTCTTCACCACGGCTACAGGGGATTATAGCTATGAGTCCTTCCCCTGCTTTCTGTGGGCTCCCTCCCACAGGAGACAGTCCTCTGCTGTCTCGTGGGTCACTCCATTGAATGCAGTCTCTTATGGATATGCCGTACCTGCTCCAGCATGGGTTTCTCTCTCCATGGGCCACGGCAACAAGTCTCTTGCAGGACCCTGATCCACCCTGGGCCTCCCACGAGGCAACAGCCTCCTTCATGCATCCTCCTACTCCAGCATGGGGGTCTCCGCATCCCGATTGCCTCCATGGACTTCGGGGGGACTACCCATTTCACCATGGTTTGCACCACTGGCTACAGGGGATCATAGCTCTGAGTTCTTCCCCTGTTCCCGTGGGGTCCCTCCTTGTCTTAGTTCAGAGGAGAACTAAGATATCTATGTTGGCTGAGAGAGAGAAAAAGGAAAGGCCTTCTTTCCCCAAGAAGGCCAGCCAAAAAAAATAGAAATAGCCCCTCTCTTTAAATTTGGAACAAAACTTTAATAAGAAAAAATATATAGAAAAGGATAAGAGTTCTTAATCACAATCTATCTATATATGTCCAGAAAAGGACCAAACAAACAGTTGGTAATAAACCCTTTGAGCAAAAAAAAGTCAGTTTTCTGCTCCCCTAAGGGTGCAACTATATTTACGGACAGCAGGTGGGGATGTCACGCCTCGGCTGGCTGCGGGTCCTTTGTCCGGCAGCGGCCCCTCTCTCACCATTGCTGGGCTGAGAATGGTTGTGGTTACCAATGGCTGACACAGCAGCCTTGATTCAGTCCCGTAGGATCGATGTGCAGAGAGACGACCTCAGGCCCAGTGGAAATCGTTCTTCTTACGTGTTATGAAGTAGTGAGAACTTACAATTTGTCTGTATTCTGGAATATGCATCCTCCAGAAGCCTACGGTGCGTAGGAAAGCTTGTGTTTTCTTCTTGATGGTTGGTGGGGACATTGCTGTTATCCTGTTAACCACTTCTGTTGTGATCTGATGATGTCTGTCCTGCCACTTCACTCCCAGGAACTGTATTTCTCAGGCAGGTCCCTTGATCTGACTCCATTTGATGGCAATCTCAGCTTTTAGGAGAATGGATAATCTTCTCTCCTTTCTCAAAGACTTCTTCTGTCATATTCCCCCATACAATGATGTCATCGGTGTACTGCAAATGTTCTGGACCCTCACACTTCTAGTGTGGCCTGGATCAGTTCATGACAGATGGTGTGACTGTGTTTCCACCTCTGGGGCAGTTGGTTCCAAGTGTACTGCACACTCCTCGAAGTGAAAGCAAACTGTGACATGCACTCTGATGCCAAAGGAATGGAGAAAAATACATTTGCAATGTCAGTGTGGCACCACTTCACTGCCTTGGACTCAAGTTCGTACTGAAGCTCCAGCATGTCTGGCACAGCAGCACTCAGTGATAGGGTAACTTCATTCAAGCCACGATAGTCCACTGTCAATCTCCATTCTCCACTGGATTTACACACTGGCCATATAGGGCTGTTAAAGGGTGAGTGAGTCTTGCTGACCACTCCATGGGTCTCCAGCCCATGAATCATCTTATGGATGGGGATCATGGAGTCTGGATTGGTGCGGTATTACCAATGATGCAATGTTGTGGTGGTGATTGGCACCTGTTTTTCTTCAACCCTTAGCAATACCACAGCAGAAGGGTCCTCTGAGAGACCAGGCAAGGTGTTCAACTGTTTAATCCCTTCTTGTGTGGCACAGGATTATATTTTTGGGTAGGAACCAACTCGAGGGGGGGGTGTGGGTGTGTATGTGTGTGTGGAGAGGGGAAGGGATGGGTTGAACCTCATGGAGTTGGGTATCCCACATACCAACCCCTGTGAACCTTATGAGGTAGCCCTGGGGCAGCCACCAATCAATGTCAGACCAGGAACACTTCAACATACCACACCCCCTGGAGCCACACCCCAGTCTCAGATTGGCTGGGACAATGGGTACACTGCCCCTCACTCTGTCCTGGAGCCCCAGAATGGACAGTGGGCTGGAAGTCCCACCAGGAGGGGGTGTGGCCACAAGGACCAGAAAAGGTAAAGCCAAAGGCATATGCTCTCCCTTATTATCAGTAAAAGTATCTCCTGAGAAAAAGTGCATGGTTTTTTTCTTCTTTGCACTATCTCAAGGTATTAAAGAACCTAATCCTCTGCAAAAGTTTGGTGGGGGAACTTGTGAAACCTTGCATGTTTTTAAAAGTAAAACACCTGTTTGAGCTTGTGGCTTCGAGACTGGGGTCTTACACTTCTGTCTCTACAGAAGCTATCCCAAAAGCCCACCTTTGCCCTTTTGGGTCTTTGAAATACTCGTTCTTGAGGTAATCTATACCCAGGATACATGGGGCCTCTGGACCCATCACAATGGAGTGTCATTGCCACTCCTTCCCAGTCAAACTCACTTCAGCTTCCAATACAGTCAATTGTCGGGACTCCCCTGTGTTGCAATCTGCTTAATTAGGTTGCAGAAAGAACTCAGGTTCGAAATATTTTCCCCAACAAAATCAAAACTCAAACCTATTTATCTGTTGATTTGAAAAACTGATTTTTTTAATTAGTTAATTAATTGCTAAGAGGTGCAGAGAGGGGAAATAGGGAAAGATTGGGAAAATAACAAGATTAATTTTAGAAGCAAAGAGAAAGTTTTACCACCACCAAACTACCTTTTTTTACCAAAATATCGATGTGTGTGCGGGGGGAGAAAAGTTTCTACCTCTCTTTTATTTTCTTTTCTGTCTGTTTCTTGGTTGCTTTCAATGTTATTTCTGTAGCTCCAGAGGGGGTTTGGTGCAGTCTTTAGATATGTAAATTTGCTGATGTTGTTTTGAAGTGTTTCGCAGCTGTGACAGTCCTGGTGTGGTTGCGGCTACTCTGCTGGCGATGGACCTGGACTGCTCTTGGTGAACCTGGACTGCTCCCGGTGCTGTTCAGGCTCAGCGGCGGCAGGCAGCTTGGTGGTGAGAAGAGATGAAGAAGCATGAGAGAGAGAGGCAGAGAGATTTCCTGTTATATGGAAACAGTTTTCTCTCTTCTCTTTTCCCTCTCTGATTTTCCAAAATTTGTCTTGAGCCTTTATAGCGTTCAAAGGAGGTTCTGCATGGTTTCTTGGCACATAGCCCTATTCAGATGTTCTAAGAGATATGATAGCCATAAACAATAGCAGGATTTTCTGGCAGGATGTTTGTTTATAGGAGCTTCTAGCAGACTGCTTTAGCTGAAAGTTTTGTTTGTGAGAACCTTCTCCACCAGGATATCACTTAGCAGAGCTTTGCTGACACAGTTCTTTATGAAAGGATATTTTTTTACAGGGAAGGGATGTTTGGAATAATGGCGGAATATTATTTATTACATTTCTGTGTTATCTGTGTGCAACACCCTGTCACCCCAGAAATGGAAAAAGATTCTGTCCCCACATGTCCCAACAGCATCAGAGTGCATTGTGTGCCAGTGTCAACCAAGGCCTTATATTCTTGTGGGTCTGGTGTGCCAGGCCATTGGATCCACACAGTCCAATAGACACTGTTATCCCTTGCCTGTACCTGGCTGAAGGCAGGGCTCCTCTAGTGCTGTTTATGGTTGTCTGGCTTTCTCCCTGTGCATACATCTGCGAGGTCCCTTCCAGAGGATTGGACATGTCATTGTCCCTTCTGTTCTGCCCAGGAACTTGCCCATGGGAGACTGGAGCTACATCTATCCTTGATGAATTTCCTTTTCCCTCTAGTAGTAATTTTTTCCTTTAGCTCCTGTGCCTGTGCTGCTAGAGCAGAGGTGGGTTTTCCATCCCATCTCCTCATGTCTTTCCCATGTTCATGTAGGAAAAACCACAGGTTTCCTTGTGTGGTGTACCCCCTCTCCCTTGCCAGGGGATGCCAGCCGCTTATAGCAGGGACTCTAATTTGCACCGGCAAGACATAGACAATGCTCCCTTTAAACTCCTCTCTGAGTTTCTGGTGGCCATCTCTAACTTCCTCTGTTAGAGTCTAGAGGTCCTGTTACCTTAGAATTTCATATATTTGTAGGTTTTTATATAATTATGTAGTTTCTTACATTTAAAGTAGTAGCTAACAGTTTCTAACCTCTGTGTCACATTCCTGAACCTCTATGTAAAGGGGAAGGTAGTTGTGGTGGTTTAGTTTTCTTGGTTTTGGTTTAGGCCTTCCTTGGTTACCAGGTGATAACTAAGGAAGTATTCCAC
>JAWWTY010000405.1:0-11869 GCA_035222235.1 Margarornis squamiger | reverse complement strand
GACCCTGGTTTAGGGGTGTCTGGGGGGGGGAGGGGGTCCCTGGTCTGGGGGTGTCCAGGAGACCCCGGTTTGGGGGTGTCTGAGGGTGGGGGGTCCCGGTCTGAGGGACCGCCCAGTTTTGGGGGGATAGCGGCATTTGGGAGGGGGGTCCCGGTTTGGGAGAGGGGTATCGTGGGTTTGGGAGGGTTATCCCGGGTTTGGGAAGGGTATCCCGGTTCGGGGTGGGTTATCCCGGTTGGGGGGGGGGGTTATCCCGTTTCGGGGCGGGGTCCCCCCGTGTTTTGGGGTGCCGGTACCTCTTTCAGCTCCTTCTCCAGCTGCAGGGCGCGGGTGACGATGGGGCCGCGCACGGCGTACTCCACCCGCCGCACCGCGGGGTTCATGGTCTCCAGGGTCAGCACCGGGCCCCCCCGGGGACCCCCGGGAGCCGCCGACGCCGCCGCCGCCATCGCCAGGAGCCTGCGGGGCCGCAGCGCCCTCAGCCCCCGCATCCTCCGCCCGTCCCACCCGGGAGCACCGGGACAGCACCGGGTCACCGGCACCGCCTCGGGCACCCCGACACCCACCTCCGGGAGCGGCGACACCCCAAAAAATAACCCTCCCACGGGCAAGCGGCACCGCCCCGGGGCAACGGGCAACGGGCGAGGGGCAACCGGCGGGGGGCAACGGGCAAGGGGCACGGGGAGGGCAGGGGGCAACGGGCACAGGGAGGGGGCACGGCGGGGAGGGAACAGGGAGCGGGGCACTGGGAACGGGGAGGGCACCGGGAACGGGGAGGGCATCGGGAACGGGACACTGGGAGCGGGCACGGAGCCATCGGGAACGAGGGGGGCACCGGGAACGGGACACTGGGAACGGGACACTGGGAACGAGACACTGGGAACGGGCACAGAGCCACCGGGAACGAGGGGGCACCGGGAACTGGCACAGGGAACTGGGAACAGGGAGAGCACCGGGAATGAGACACTGGGAACGAGACACCGGGAACGGGCACAGAGCCACCGGGAACGAGGGGGGCACCGGGAACTGGGAACAGGGAGGGCACCGGGAACGAGACATCGGGAACAGAGGGGACACCGGGACCGGGGAACGGGTTTGGGTGTGGGAACACCAGGAACGGGGCACGGGGAACTGGCACATGGCACCGGCGACAATTGGCACGGGGATCGGGGATGGCACCGGGAACGGGGCGCCGGGACTGGCACCGGAGCAGGGGACACTGGGAAAGGGGGTGGCACTTGGCACGGGACACCTGGAAAGGAGGTGGCACCGGGAATGGGACCGGACTGTCCCCAGCCGGCGGCCCCGTGCGGAGCTGCCGCTCCCGCGTGTGACACCGCAGGGGGGGACACGGGGACATGGGGAGAGAGGGACACGGGGACATGGGGAGAGAGGGACACGGGGACACGAGGAGAGAGGGACACGGGGAGAGAGGGACACGGGGACAGGGGGACATGGGACACGGGGATCTGGGGACACGGGGACATGGGGATCTGGGATATGGGGACACGGGAGGACAAGAGACATGGGGGATATGGGGACATGAAGATATAGCGGATATGGGACATGGGGACACTGGGGACCCTGGGGGAAGGAGGGGACACAACTGTCACCGGGGGGGGGTGTGTGTTACAACAGTCACAGGGGTGACAACAGCCACAGGGAGGTGAAAACTGTCACTGTGAGGTGACAACAGCCACAGGAGGGTGGCAACAGCCATAGGGTGGTGACAACAGCCACAGGGGGGTGACAACAGTCACAGGGGGGTGACAACTCTCACAGGGGGGACACAACTGCCACAGGGGGGTGACAACTGCCACAGGGGGGGACACAACAGCCACAGGAGGGTGACGACAGCCACAGGGTGGTGGCAACAGTCACAGAGGGGTGACAACAGACACAGGGGTACACAACAGTCACAGGGGGGTCCCAACACTCACATGGAGGACACAACTGTCACAGGGGGGTGACAACCATCATAGGGGTGATGACAGTTACAGGGGAGTGCGAACAGTCACAGGGGGGTGACAACAGACACGGGGGGACAAAACTGCCACACGGGGGTGACAACTGCCACAGGGGGGACACAACACTCACATTGGGGACACAACTGTCACAGGGAGGTGACAGCAGTGCCAGGAGGAGACAGCAGTGCCAGGAAGTGACAGCCCCCCCAATTGCCCCCCAGTGCCCCCCGGGCCCCCCAATTGCCCCCCCCATTCACTCCCTGCACCGGCCGCTCCTCCGGCCACGCCCCCCCGCGCAGCCAATCAGCGGCGAGGCCACGCCCACCCAGCCCCGATTGGCTGCGGGCGGGACGGGGGCGGGGCCGGGGGGCACGCGACATTGGGGGGGAGGGGGGGCTCGATGGGGGGACCCCCATTGACCCCACACTGACCCCAAATTGGGGACTCCCATTGACCCCCCCCAATTGACCATCCCCATTGACCCCCCCATTGACCCCTCACTGACCCCCAAAGGGGACCCCCATTGACCCCACATTAACCCCAAATTGGGGACCCCCATTGACCCCAAATTGGGGATTCAGTTACACCCCCCCCCCCCCGCTGGGGACCCTACTGACCTCCCACTGGGGTTCTTATAGACACCCCCCCTTTAGGGACCCCAAAGACCCCCATTCGGGACCCCACACACCTCCCCTATTGTGGAACCTGCATTAGGGACTCCATAGACCCCCTGTTGTGGGTTCCCCCCTTCAGGGACTCCATAGACCCCTATTAGAGACCCCATAGACCCCCCTGTTGTGGGTCCCCCCCTTTAAGGACTCCATAGACACCCTATTGTGGGTCCCCCCCCTTTAGGGACCCCATAGACCCCCATTAGGGACCCCACAGACCTCTCCTATTGTGGAACCTGCATTAGAGACCCCACAGACCCCATTAGGGACTCCACAGACCCCCCTGTTGTGGGTCCCCTCCTTTAGGGACCCCACAGACGCCCCTGTTTTGGGTCCCCCTCAACTTTGGGACTCCATAGACCCCCCTATTGTGGGTCCCCTTCTTTAGGGACCCCACAGACCCCCCTGTTGTGGGTCCTCCCCTTTAGGGATCCCAAAGACCCCATTAGGGAGCCCATAGACTCCCCTATTGTGGGACCCCCATTAGGAACCCCATAGATACTCCCCCATTATGGGGTCCCCCTTAACCACCACCCCAACTTTGGGTACCCCTTAACCCCCCCCGCTATGGGGTACCCCAAATCCCCTCCTGTTCCCCCCCCCATTCACCCTTTTAGGGTGCCCCCCACCCGCCTCCCCCCCCAAATTTAGGGCCCCCTCGGAGGGTGGGGCCGCAGCACCCCCTTATCAGCCCCTCCCGTGTGGGGCCCCCCCAAACCCACCCCCTCTGCCCCGTAACGGCTCACCCGTGTCCGTGGGGCGCTTTCGGGGTGCCGGGGGGGGGCATTTTGGGGTCGGGGGGGCACTTCGGGGTGACCCCTCTGAGCTCTGACCTTTCCTGCAGCTGCCGCGGGGCCCGAAATAGCAGCGGGGGGGGCGGGGGGGTGGGAAGGGGGGGATTTTGGGGGGGTCCCGCCCCGCTGGAACCCACAAAGGGCGGGGCAGGGTAAAAAAAGGGGGGCCCACCCCAAACTGGAGGGGGGAATTTTTGTCGTGGTTTGGGGTGGGGACATGGGACACCCCCTGAGCCCTCTACTGGGGCATTGGGGGGGTCCCAAGTGGGGATTTGGGGGTCCCTGGACCTCCCAGTAGGCGTTTGGGGGGGCCCACGGGGGGTTTGGGGTCCTGGATCCCCCCAGTGGAGGCTTGGGGGGTCCCCAGGGTGGGTTTGGGGTCCCTGGACCCTCCCGGGTGGGTTTGGGGGGTCCTCATTCCCCAGGGTGGTTTTGGGGCACTTGGACTGTCCCCAGTGTGCGTTTGGGGGGTCTCTGGACCCCCCCAGGGGGGTTTGGGGGTCCCAACACCACCAGTGTGAATTTGGGGGTCCCTGGACCTCCCAGTGGGGGTTTGGGGGGGTGCCCAGGGTGGTTTTGGGGTCCTTGGACAACCCCGTGTGGGCTTAGGAGGTCCTGACCCCCCCAGTGTGTGTTTGGGGGGGGTTCCTGGGCTCCCTTGGTGGGGTTTGGGGGTCCCAACACCACCAGAGTGAATTTGGGGGGTCCCTGGACACCTCCAGGCTGGGTTTGGGGGAGTTCCCAATAACCCACTGTGGTTTTGGGGGGTCTCAACACTGCCAGTGTGGGTTTGGGGGATCCTGACCACTCCAGTGTGGGTTTTGGAGCCACCCCATTTGGTTTTGGGGGTCCCTGACCTCCTCAATAAGGATCTGGGGGGGTCCTCGACCCCCATGGTGTGAGTTTGGGGGGGTCCCGACACCCCCAGTGTGGGTTTTTGGGGGGTCCCAACAACCTCACTGTGGGTTTGGGGGTGTCCCAACACTCCCAGTGTTGGTTTAGGGGGTCCCAGTGTGGGTTTGGAGAGGTCCCCCCATGAGTTTGGGGGTCCCTGCCAACACCCTGTGTGAATTTGGGGGGTCCCCAACACCCCCCGCATGGATTTGGGGCGGGGGGGACCCCCAAAAACACAAACACATCGATTGGTGCAAAATAAACCCGCTTTGATTCCACCGACAGAGACCCCGCCCTCATTTTGGGCCCGAAAGAGGCAAACAAGAAGAGGCCAAACCCCCCAAACCCAGAGCAGGGGGACCCCCCCAGAGTGGGGAGGGTACCCCCCAGAGCGGGGAGGAGACCCCCAACCCCCCGATTTGGGTGGGGGGACACCCCAAACCCGCCCCGATTTTGGGGAGGGGTCACATCACTTTACAGCAGCGCTGCTTCTCCGCGGGCGCCTCCTCGGCCGGCGCCGTGAGCCGCAGCAGGGGCGGGTCCCCAATGTCCCCAAGGTCCCCAAACTCCGCGGGGGGGTCGGCGGGCGGTCCGGGGCCGCCCCCGAGCTGGGTCTCGGGGGGTCTCGGGGGGTCGGCGGGGCGCGGGCGCTGCAGCTTGGCGGCCGCGCGGTGCCGCTTGAGGTCGGCCAGGGTGTGGTGGTGGCACCTGTCCCTGTCCCTGTCCCTGTCCCCGCCCGGGGGGCGCGGGGGCGGCTCGGGGGGGCGTGGGGACAGCGCCGAGCCGTTGCGTTGGGGAGGGGGCTCGGGGGGCTCCGCAGGGCTGGGCACGGAGGGGTCCTGGGGGGGAAAGGGGCACACGGTGGCACCACGTGGGGACCCTCGCCCGGATCCTCCCAGTGTCACCAGGGACATGGGGACCCTCACCCTGCCCCCCCCCAGTGTCACCAGGGCCATGGGGGCCCCCACCCCACTCCCCACATTGTCCCCACCCCCTTGGGGACCCTCACCCCAATGTCCCCACCCCCTGGGGACCTCCATCCCATTGTCCCCATTGTCCCCACCTCCTGAGGACCCTCACCCCAGTGTCCCCATTGTCCCCACCCCCTGGGGACCCTCACCTCAGTGTCCCCATTGTCCCCACCCCCTGGGGACCCCCACCCTGCTGTCCCCTCCATGTCCCTCACCCCAATCCCCCACTGGTGTCCCCACACCCCTGGGGACCCTCACCCTGTTCCCCTCCCAGTGTCACCTCAATCCCTCCCAGTGCCTCCCAGCGTCCCCACAGCCCTGGGGACACTCCCCACGGTGCCACCCCTGCCCCATGTCCCTCACCGCTGCCACTCTGTGCCTCTGCTCGGTGCCATCCCTGTCCCTGTCCTCGTCCTCGCTGTCCCCTCTGCCGCCGCGCTGCCACACGATGGCCTCCCGCTCGTGCTCCCTCCGGTACAGGCTGGAGCGCTCCGACACGCTCACCCTGCGCACCACCTTCCTGCCCGCAGCAATTCGGGGAGGGGGTCACACCCTCCAAGTGCCACCCTGGAGCTGCCACCCTGGAGGTGCCACCCTGGAGGTGCCACCCCGGAGGTGCCAGCCGGTCCTTACCCGCGGCTGCCGGCGCTGGACGTGCGCCGCTGGAGCAGGGATTTGTGCTTCTCCTGGGATTTCATCACGGCCGCGTGCTTGTGCTTCAGCTCCAGGAGCTTGGCTCGCATCTCCTCGTCACCGCACACGTCTGGGATGACACCCCGGGGTCACCCCGTGTCACCCGGTGCCACCAAAGCCACCCCGAGCCCCCAAAAAACCCACCCAAGGGCGTCTCGTCCAGCAGCGATTTGGCACCGAGGTCGGCACCGTGAGCCACCAGCAGCTCCACCAGCTGCACCTGGGGGGGAAAACCGGGAAAGGCGGGATGGTGAGAGCTGGGAAACCGGGATGGGCCCCCCCTGGTGGTCCTGGTGACACACCTGTCCCCAGTACCCCTGGGTGGCCCTGGTGATACACCTGTCCCCAGCACCCCCTGGGTGGCCCTGGTGACACACCTGTCCCCAGCACCCCCTGGGTGGCCCTGGTGACACACCTGTCCCCAGCAGGCCGCGGCGTGGAGCGGCTGCCAGCCGTCCTCATCCCGGCAGTGGGTGCTGGCGCGGTGCTCCAGGAGCAGCTCCGCCGCCTCCAGGTATCCGTTGGCTGCCGCCACGTGGAGCTGGGGGAACGGGGGGGACACACCAGTTGGGGACGGCTGGGGGGGTTGGTGGCACTTCGGGGGGTGTCACCCGCGCTCACCAAGGTGGCTCCGTGTCCCCGCGGCGCATCCAGGTTGGCGCCCGCCTGCACCAGCTCCCGGATTTCCCAGATCATGGAGCGCTCCGTGGCGGCTCGGGCCTCCTCGATGCGCTCCTGGGTGATCCCTGAGGGAGCGAGGTGGGCACAGGTGACAAAGGGACACGGTGGCCGTGCCACTCTCGAGGCTCCCGGGTCCCCCCTGACCTTGCCCGGCCATGGCGCTCTCCAGGAAGTCCAGCGTGGCCTCGTCCTCACACAGGTCGTAGGGCATGTTCCCGTCGGAGTTGACGGCCAGCAGGTCAGCGCCGCTGTGCCGGGACAATGGCCGGGGTCAGGGCACACTGAGGACACACCATGGGCACTGTCCCCAGCCCGGGTCCCCCCCCGGGCACTGTCCCCAGCCCGGGTCCCCCCCGGTACCGTTGGATCAGCAGCTGCACCAGGTGCAGGTGGCCGCAGGTGGCGGCAGCGTGAAGGGGCGTCCAGAGCTCCGTGTCCCGGGAATTGACGTCGGCACCGGCGTCCAGGAGCACCGACACCACGGAGCCCGAGTCGTCAATGCAGCACTGGGGACGGGCAGGGCTGGGATTGGGATCGGGAATGCCGTGGGATGGCCGGGATGGAGGGCTGGGACATGTGGGGATGGTTGGGGAGAGGAGATGGGATAATGGGATTTGGGATCACCAGGTGGGATGGGAGGGGAGAGGAAATGGGACAATGGGATTTGGGATCAGCAGATGGGATGGGATGGGAAAGGAGCTGGGACAAAGGGATTTGGGATCAACAGTTAATGGGGTGGGAAGAAGCTGGATCTGGGACATGGATTTGGGATCAGCAGTTAATGGGGTCGGAAGGAGCTGGATCTGGGACACAGAGCCCGAGACATCAATGCAGCACTCGGGATGGGCAGGGCTGGGATTGGGATGTCTTGGGAATGCCATGGGATGGCCGGGATGGAGGGCTGGGACATGTGGGGATGGTTGTGGGGAGGGTGGGAAAGGAGCTGGGATAATGGGATTTGGGATCACCAGGTGGGATGGGATGGGAAAGGAGCCGGGACACTGGAATCTGGGATGACCAGGTGGGATGGGATGGGAAAAGAACTGGGACACTGGAATCTGGGATGACCAGGTGGGATGGGATGGGAAAAGAACTGGGACACTGGGATTTGGGATCACTGGATGGAGCTGGGATGGAAAGGACCTGGATCTGGGACACTGGGATCTGGCATCACAGGTTAACAGGACAGGAAGGACCTGGATCTGGGATCACCAGTTAATGGGATGGGAAGGACCCAGATCTGGGCCCAGGATCACTGGATGGAGCTGGGATGGAAAAGAACTGGTGTCACCAGTTAATGGGATGGGAAGGACCTGGAAAGGGGACACTGGGATTCGGGATCATTGGATGGAGCTAGGATAGAAAGGACACGGATTTAGGACACCAAGACTCCAGTTAACAGGATAAAAAGGACCTGGATCTAGGGACACTGGGATCTGGGATCACTGGATGGAACTGGGATAGGAGAGACCTGGAACTGGGACACCGAGACTCCAGTTAATGGGATGGGAAGGACCTGGATCTGGGACACTGGGACTCCAGTTAATGGGATGGGAAGGACCTGGATGTGGGACTGGGACTCCAGTTAATGTGATGGGAAGGACCTGGATGTTGGCCACCAGTACCCTGATTAATGGGATGGGAAGGACCTGGATGTGGGACTGGGACTCCAGTTAATGGGCTGGGAAGGACCTGGATTCAGGAAGGACCCTGGTGAACGGGCTGGATCCGGAACACTGGGATCTGGCACGGCTGGGTAAGGGGATGGGAAGGGCCTGGCTGTGGGGCAGGGATCTGGGATCCCCATCTGGAGCCGGGACGGGAGGGATGGAGGACAGAATTCCCAGAGCTCTTCCCCAGTACCTGGTGCAGGGCCGTCAGTCCGTCCTCGTTGCACAGGTCGGGGCTGATCCCGCTCTCCAGGAACTGCCGCACTGCGGGAATGGGGGAGAGGCTGCTGGCACCTGGGATCCCCATGGCACTGCCAGGGATGCCATGGCACTGCCAGGGATGTCAATGGCAGTGCCAGGGATTCCTGCCATGCATCCCCATGGCACTGCCAGGGATGCCATGGCACTGCTAGGGATCCCGATGGCACTGCCAGGGATTCCTGCCATGGATCCCAATGGCACTGCCAGGGATCCCACCAGCAGTCCTGACCATCCCGATGGAACTACCAAGTAACCCCATGGCACTTCCAAGGATTCCAATGGCACTGCCGAGTATCCCACGCATCCCAATGGAATCATGGAGCATCCCAGTGGTACCACTGATCATCACCAGACATCCTAATGGCACTTCCAAGGATTCCAACAGCACTTCCCAGTATTCCAACAGAACCACGGAGCATCCCAGTGGATTCACTGAGTATCCCAGTGGCACTTCCAAGGATTCCAGTGGCACTACTGAGTATCCCAAGCACGTCACCAGCATCCCAATGGAATCACTGAGTAACCCACTGGCACTTCCAAGGATTCCCATGGCACCACCAGGTATCCCAAGCATCCCAGTGGCCCCACCAAGGATCCCGGCACTCGGGCACTGCCACATTCCAGCTGCCCCTGTGACCTGCCCGCCCCCGGAAGAGCGGGATGCAGGACTCCCCCCTCATTCCCGGGAGCAAAACCTGGGCATTCCCACCTCAGTCCAACCCCAAACCCGCCGGATTTCAGGGAATTCCGGGCACCTTCGTCGGCATCGTGCCGGGCGGCCGCTTCCAGGAGCCGGACGCTGGCCGGGAACGTCACCCTCTTCCCTTGGCTGCTGCTCTTCCTCCTCCTCCTCTTCCTCTCGGCTCCCGCCTTCGCTCCCGGCAGCTCCTTCTCTGCCTGTGCCCACTTTTTGAGCTGCTGTGCCCGCCGTTTCTGGGCGTGTTTGAGCCTCTCCGGGGTGCTGAGCCGCGCCACCGCCGGCATCTCCGCCAGCAGCTCCGGGTGCTCCGCCATGGCCGGGAATTCCCGCCGGGAATGGCAGTGGGGATGAAGGGTGGGAGCAGCAGCTCGGCCAGCAGCATCACCCCCCCGTCCCGGCGGGGGCCTATCCCTGTATCCTGAGCTTTTCCCGCAGAGTCTCCGCGCCTTCCGGGGACAGGAGCGGGAGTTTGGGAAGCATCTCCCCTCTCAGCGGCCGGAATTCCTGCCGGGCTGAGGGCGGAGGGTCCCGTTAAGGCTGGAGGGGCATCCGAAGGCACGGGACGGTGATGCCGGATCCGAAGGCACGGAGAGGCGATGCTGGGAAAATCCCTCCCGCTCGATCCCGAATGCTGGGTTTGTGCTGAGCTTCTGCCTTCCCACCCTCTGGAAGCGTTTCCCGCTCATGCAGCAGCCCCGGGGTCAGCGGGGAAGGTCCTGGGACGGCGGGAGCTCTGGGAGAAGGCCGGCAGGGCCGCGGCGGGATGAGCTCGGCACGGCCGGGATCCTACGGGGAGAAGGGATTGTTAAATCCAGGGAGAGGCTCCTGCCCAGCCCACAGCCGGTTCTCCCGGTTTTCCTAAGCCGGGATTGACCTACAATCCGAGCGGGAGCGAATTCCCGACTCCCGGCCCTGCCGCACACCTTGAAGGGAGGGGGTTTTATTGGGAAAGGATCACCGGCACGCCAGGCTGGATGAGGAGATCCTGGCACGACCCAGAGGATTCCGGATGGGAGCGGAAAAACCGGGAATGCCGCCGCCCCCGTGCCTGCATCGGCCCGCGGGCAGGGCCGGGGCAGGAACGGGTGGATTCCGCCCCGCGATCCCCAAACCGGCTTCTCCTCCCCTTCGGAATCACGGCCGCCCCACCGGGCAAAGTCCAGAGGGGAAGGGAAAGAATTCCGGCGTCTTAATCCCGGGGTAAATCCCTTTGGAACGCTGAGGGAAAGGGCAAAGCCTCGGCGAGGGTGGGGGGGGGTGGGAGGGTGGGAGCGATCCCGCTGATCCCACCGGGGTCGATCCCACTGGGATTGCCGGAGCTGGGCCGGGAGCACGGACGGAAAACCAGAGCCAGCACAGCTCCAGCCCCTCAACGACTCCATGAATCCACCCCAAAATACCCGACATGGCCCCAGAAATTCGGGAGCTGACCCGCCGGGAGCCAGCTCTCTGGGAATTTGGGAGCTGGTTCTCCGGGAATGTGCCACCGGATCCCGGCACGCGCCCGGAATTTCCCTTTCAAATTTCTTTCCGACCGTCTCAAAAAAACCCAACCTGATCTTTTATTTATTGGGATTTGTGGGAATCCAGGTCAGAGCCTCCAGAGGCTCCCGAGGGAGCTTGGAATGGGGGGACACCCAGGGGGTCACCACAGACCCTCAAGGGGACCCCGATGTCCCCAAGGTGGGGGGTTTTGTCCCCTGGGGACCCTCCAGATGACCCCGATGTCCCCAAGGGACACTCAGTGGGACCCCAATGTCCCCAAGGCCTGGGGGTGGGGGGGAGGGGAAAGCTGTTCCCAGGAGACCCCCAAGGGGACTTCGGTGTCCCCAAGGTGGGGATTTGCCCCCTGAGGACCCTCAATGGGAGCCCCCAAGGAAACTGCCCATGTCCCCAAGCCCCTGGGCCTGTCCCCAGGGTCCCCTCACTTGGACCCCCACAGCCCCAAAAGCCCCTCATGGGACCCCCCGACACCTCCAGGACCACCCCACAGTGACCCCCATGTCCCCAGATTCCCTCCCAAGGGGCCCCCATGTCCCCATCCCCTCCAGAGGCCCCCACTGTCCCCAGGCCTGTCCCCAGGGGTCCCTTGTGGGACTCCCCCACCTCCAGGACCCCCCCACTCCCCCCACACCAGGACCCCCATGTCCCCATAGCCCCCTCTCCAAGGACCCCACACTCCCAGCCCCCCCCATGTCCCCAAAGCCCCAGGACCCCCCTTGAGGGGACCTCCATGTCCCCAAGGTGCCCCCAAACCCCTGGGCCTGTCCCCTCACACCCCCAACCCCCCTCACAGGGACCTGTTCTGTCCCCAGGATCCCCTCACAGGGACCCCCCCTGTAACTCCACAGACCCCTCCCATGGGACCCCCCTGTCCCCAGGGACCCCCTCACAGTGACCCCCCTGTAACTCCACAGACCACTCCCATGGGACTCCCCCCCTGTCCCCAGGGATCCCCCAAACCTCCAGGCTTGTCTCCAGACTCCCCCCATGAGACCCCCATGTCCCCAAGTCCCTGGGCCTGTCCCATGACACCCCCAAGCCCCCTCTCACAAGGACCCCTAGGA
>JAWWTY010000404.1:0-11872 GCA_035222235.1 Margarornis squamiger | reverse complement strand
GACACTTCCAGGGATCCAGGGGCAGCCACAGCTTCTCTGGGCACCCTGTGCCAGGGCCTGCCCACCCTCCCAGCCAAAAATTCCTTCACATTATCCCATCTGACCCTGCCCTCTTTTGGTTTGAAGCCAAGGAATTGTAATGCAAGCCATGACATGGCTTTTGGAAGTGTCAGAATAATTAAAACTTTGACTTCCCACCTTTATTTCTTTGGGTTGAAATCACTCACCACCCATCCTTACGAGCTAAAGGAATCACTCTGGAATAGCTTGTCATGCAATCAATAGTTCTCAGAATAACTGGCCTCTAAAAAGTATATCAAAAAATAATAAAAACGGATTTCCAAATTAGAAGATTCAGACGAATGCAACACAACTGGTGGAGCAGCAATTGGGACACATGGACTTGATTTGTGGCCCCAAACCAACAGAACTCACTGGGTGGTTTGAGCTCAGCGACTCCCCTATCCCAGCACCACGAGCACCAGACACTTGTGTGTAATTGCACCTCTTGTAGTTCCACTGAAATGACACTCTGGGTTTCTTCACCCATCCCAATGATCCTGCAACCTAAATATTTGAAAGCAAAACCAAGCCCAAACCCCTCTCTTTTTATAATCAGGTTAAACATTCCTCGTGAAGACACATCTCCTCAAGCGTTTATTGTGAACTGATCTCAATTTCTGGAGAGCCATTTTCTGCACCAGTTACCAGCAAGGTCATCCTAACAATGCCACAGGGCTGTTCCTTACACAGCAAGTGCACACCAATCATCAGCACAGAGGATGGATTTCTGGAGTTAAATAGTCCACCAAGAATCTACAAGAATCTACAAGAATCTAATACAAGAATCCACCCCTGTGCTGCAGGCCATGGAAAACCAAAGCACAGGGCAGCTCGTTAGGAGGAAAATATGAAATCTGCTGTAAAAATCGCTGGTGGCTGGAGGTGGGCTGGGTCAGGTAATGACAGGGGGGTGTCATTGCCACTAATAAAAGCCACCAGAAATAACTGGCAGAGCTTTACTAGGAAATCACAAGTAAATACTCCCGTTCCTCTCAGCTACAGGTCACTGCCATGGGAGGGTTTCCATTCGCCAGGCAAGTTTAGTCTTTCAAAAAACCCCAACCAAACCTTCATTAAGTTCATTTATGAGCAACACAGTTTGTGCTGATGGCGAGGTCTTAACGATCGTCCCTCTCAACATAAAAAACTACTCAGCTGCTTAAAACTTGGGCTAATAATGCCAAGGTCACTGGTTCAATCCCCTGGAGGGCTTTTTGCTTCGGAGTTGGACTCAACGGTCCTCGTGGGTCCCTTCCAGCTCAGATATTCTGTGATTCTGTGAAAAATGTCACTTTTTAACTCTCATAGTCCAACTTAGTGGCATGTTTACAGCTCAGGTAACGCTGTGTAATTAGCACAGATGTCTGTGGGCTTTGCTGGGGGATAATTGTGGCCATGGATCTGCTCAGAGAAGCTGCAAGAGAAATGGGTTGTCTTTCACTCCATCCCTCCTTGGTTATGGTGGGTGAGTTCCCCTCTCTCAAAAGGACTTCTTGCCTGCTGTGGATATTGCTCACCTCAGGGTTGGTTGTCTCGGTCCCTGTTGTCACACAGGGACATTTCTCTGCCAGCCCTGATAGTCATCATGCACTTTTCCCCAGGAGCCAGGAGATAGTCTGGGCTAAAAGAATGATGCAGCCATGAGAGGGGCAGAAGCTGCTGTGCACTCACTGTGCTCCTGCACAGGGTCTGCAAGTCACATATTCAGTTCATCTTGTGAAGAGAACATGCAGAAAGCTTCAGCAGCACTTCAGGCTGGGAAATATATACAGTCCATATGAAAATTAGGCATTTAAATGCCTTTATTTCAGACCCAATGGCTACAGCTACCTGAGGAATGAGGGAAATCTCATTCCCTCTGCAAAGAAAGGAGCTTGGCAGTGACTGCAGTTTTGCTGGCTGAATTAGTCATAGCCTGTCTGTGTTTGCAATGGTTTCCTTAAAACAAGAAAATTTCTGCCTTCCCAGTAAATGAGACATTGGAGAGATTCTTCTGCTGGTAACTGCACCTTCTGCACCTCTGGGAAAAGAGCACAATTATTGGGGAACTGAAGGGAATTCACTTTGTTATGGACTTAGTTTCCCCTGTAATTCAGAGTCTCTACTAGTTCCCACAATGAATCACACTCATACATACTGCACAAATATATATATATATAACAATAAGAGTGAGTCTTCCTCTTAATGGGTAAATCAGGGAGGTGAAAAACTGCCTTCAGGACCTGAAACCAGCAAAGGTTGTGGTGTGAAATCCATCCTTGTGAGTCCCTTCCAGCTCAGCATGTTCTGCCCTTCTGGGATTAGGCTGCTGGTTTATTTTCCATAAAGGTGTTTCTTCCCCCCCACCAAAGAAAGGTCATTGCTGGACATCACAAATATTTAACAGGTGAGCAACAATTAGAAAGGCCAGCTCATTTTTTATTCCTCTGTGTTTGACTCAGAAGGGAGAGACCTTCTGGTGGACAGTATAGCAAAAAATCCTCTTTTCATCCAGCAATCCTAAATGGAGAGTCCTCCCAGTGCCAGCAGAAATCCAAGGAATCCTCACAAATCTTTGCATCTCCCCATTTTACTCCTGTGCTGCTCTCTCACCTGGGAACAGAACTCCTAATTTACCTCTTACAAGGTTAACAATGACTTATTGACCAGGATAAAAGCACAGAGAAATGATGGGAGTCAATGTGAGTCCCAAAAGGCTCTTTCAGATTTAATTTGCAGCTTGACCAGTAATTGTATTATGATGTTTATTATATCTTTGACATAAGCAAACTAGAAAGCAACGACAAAGCACTGGTAGAGCTGAGGACTTCCTTTGTGTGTGAATTATTAGGGAAGATTTTGCTAGCATGACCAAGAAAAGGCAAAATCTAGCAAATCTAGCACTTAAGCAGGTGTTTTAAGGTGGCAAGTGGTCTGTAACAGATCAGTTTTTCAGGTATCTCCCCGTGCTTGGAATGACTGAAATTCATCCAAGAAATTACTATAATATACCCTGACAGGGGGAAGTTCCAAGAGTTGCCCTCCAAGATCCTTGTGGATCCCTTCCAGCTCGGCATGTTCCGTGATCCTGCAATAATTTCAGTTTACATTGCAATGGCAAAGTTTTGTTTTGCTTCAAAAACTTGCTCTTGAACACCCCGAAACTGAACGGGGAGGGGGTAAAAGACTTTTTTGCCCTTTTTGTGGTTGCAGAATTCATCTGGTTCTTTCTGCTAAAAGAGAAGTCAAGCAAAAAACCAGTCCATTGAAACTCAACCATGCTCTTTTGAAGCATTTTTTATTCCTTTTATTAAAGGGCAAGAGCAGGGCTGGGTTTTCTCACACATGTGTTTACAGATGCCAGCCCAGTGAGCTCCTGGAAGGGTTTTTCTCCATTGCCTTCACATCACAACAAGAATTACTCACCTGAAAAATTGCTCCCACCATGAAGATGTTGATGCATCCTGAAATTCATTCTCTGTTCTGCAGAAGGCTGTTTATAACATTTGTATTTTTCTCAATAGCGTGCTAATCATCTCCCAAATCTGGTACATCAGGAAGAGCCTCAGGGCCCATTAGAGAAGATAATTCAGCCTCAGCCAGAAACAATCAATAGGATGTTCAAGCCTTTCTTTTCCTTTTTTGGCTTGTCAGACAGCATTATTATGGAAATGCTTCCTCAGACCTCAGCCGGGCTGAGCAGATCTCTGTCACAGCAATTGGTCACATCACAAAAAGGCTCCTGGGAGGTGTCCGAGGTCTCTGACCTGGAGGTCTCCCCAAGAGCTTGTCCAACATTCCCTGCTCCTGATGGATGTGCAGGAGCTGTGGTTTGTGCTCCTGTTGCAGCTGCTGGCTCTCAGCCTTGTGCTGGGTGGCTCCTTCAGCTGGGGGTTTGCCAACACATCCCTGTGCCCACTGCCCCTCTGAGGCTGCCCCCACACATGGCAGAGCCAGGACTGAGCGAGGTCCAGGGCTTAGGAACATAACCATGCTCATCTGCAACATCCTCACTCTCAACTGATCCCTTTTAAGCTCTTATCCCTCTCTTGTCCCCCCTTTGCTCCTGCCCAACCAGCTTGGTCCCTCCCTTCCCACACCTTGGATCCATTCTCGGAATCACAGAACCAGAGAGACACAGGATGGTTTTGAAGGCACCTTAAAGCCCATCCACTTCATGCATGGGCGTTCCAAGCACCACCAGGTGGCTCCAAGCCTCATCCAACACTTCCAGGGATGGGGCATCCATATATCCCATATAAAGCCCCATCCATCTCCACGACCCCACAGTGCCTTTTAGGCACTTCCAAAGGTTCTTCCCTGGCAGCCCAGAAGCCCCATCACCTGCAGGTCACACCTCGGTGAGTTTATCTCCTGGCTCTTCTGGAAGGATTCCTTCTCCTTTGAATAATCTGGGTTATTCCAGCCCTGAGACCAATCCTTGCCATCTGTAAGGAAATGCAGAACCTTTGATGTCAACAGAAATTAAGGCAGAATAATTATGTGTCTCAAATGTGAGCAAAAATGACAGTATTTGATTTCAGAGCCTACAACAGTGAACAATAAAAGAACCCCCTTCACAAAAATGGCTTTTAAAAAAAATAATGTGCAACATGCAATGATTTTCTTTATTTAATAGTCAGATTTGTAACACACTAATTCAATTTTTGTGAATAATGGAAATGGTTAACTTAGACAAGAGCATCTATAAAACTCCACAGAACTATTTTGGTCTCAAGCTAGAACTCTATTAGCTTTGCCTGATGAATTAGCACAGGAGATTATTTTTTAAATGAATCTCTAATTAGACTTCATTAATGGCAATGTTATCTCTTGCAAATTCCTTTCCTTCGTTAAGGAGATGTTTCCTACTTCTCCTGTGAAAAATTCAAGCTCATTATTTCCAAAGGAACACAACTTGAAAATAATCCAGCCTGAAGATGGATGGTGTGTTCAAAGTCAGAGGAAGAACTGGCCTTGCACTTCCATTACCAAATGACCTGGCTGATTGTTTTGTCCTTAGCAACGGCCTCTTGATCTTGTTTAATATTAAGAAAGTGGAGTGGAATTCACTAAGATAAATGTCTAGGTTTGCCTCAGGTCTGTGCTGACCCATAAGGACAAAGGCCACGGGGTGGGGGAAGGTTTGGCAGAGCCTCTCGCTTTGAAATCCCCAGCAACCCATTGCAGGACCAAGATTTAGGAGTGATTTTTTTGGTTTATGTATTTATTTCTGTATTTATTCTTTTATGTATTTGGTTATTTAGTGGAGGGAATGGGGTGAGAGGACTAAGAAGGAAAAGAGGTAGTAAACTTCTTTATTTCCTGGTAATAATTCCCATGGAGCTTTGAGCAAAACATAATACACCCTTGCCTTAAGAAAAGCTGATTTCCTCAATTGGTTTTTCAGCGTGCAAAGTGGGAGGAGATGTTGTCTAATCTATCCAAGTGAGCTGTGCAAAGAGCTGCAATTACCTGAAGGAACAAAGGTAGAGAAACAAAGGATTCAGGGCTGAATATGCAGGGCCCTCAATGCCAGACTGGAGAATATTCTCTCTTCTGCTGACTCTGAATATTCCTGTTTGGACAGTTGGATGTTCCTCACCTTCTGCCATCCAAATAATGTCAATCAGCTCTCAGGATTATTCTTTAAAGATGTTACAGGTGAAGGATTGAAAGTTTCTTTGGATTTTAGCCTTTCTGTGGTTTTAGTTTTGCTTTGTCTTATTGGATTGGGTTTCTTTTGATGAGTTGAATTCTGGTTTCCTTTTGTGTTTCTGTGGCCTCTTTTTAATGTTGTTTTGTCCAATCCTGAACCTGAATGTGCTGATGGTCAATGTCAACATTTTAGGAATAAAACATAATAATTTGACAACAGGATGAGTAAAATCCAGGGGAAACTGGAATTCCAACCATATTTAGGCAGGACTAGGTCATTTATCTGCCCACAACTTATTTGTTTCTCTCAATTAACTGATTTAGGAGAATGTGAACTGTTTCAGTCTCTCTAGCCCCAACTCATGCAGGGTCCTGGGAAATGGTCATGGAACTACCAGAGCAAAGAAGGAAAAGAAGACTGAAAAAACCTGGAAAAAGGTTAGTTTTAAGCAGCCCCCCCCCCCCACCTGGAATTCTGTTGTCCTTCCCTGCTCCACAGAGCTCAGGGACCTTTTCAGAACATCAGCTTTTCGTTATTGCTCCCATCCCAAGTGTGGTTTTTATTAAAGAATTCGTCAAGGAGTTGGTCCAATTTATTTGCAGGTAATTCTGGTGCCTCTCACTTTGGGGAGAGGAGCCTATTTTTCAGTGGAATGCTTAGTTAAGGCTGTTTTTTACCTCACAGGGTTAGTGTTTCTAGAACCTTCCCAGATGATACTTCTTGTTGAGCCATAATTACAGTACAAGTGACATTCAGGTGTGTTAAATGCTATAGTCCCTTTTGTGAGACAACATTTACTACTGGGTAAGAATCTATTCATTTTCTATTCTAGAGCCTGACAAATCTCTGAAATGTCATAGAAAAGGGGAGAGATTTTATTAAAATCAGAATAACAACATTGTTTTCTGCACTGAAAGCCTGGTGAACGTCACTCTGGTGATTTGTACACGCACTTTCATTCTCTAACACAGGATTTATTCTCATGAGTTTTTAAAAAAAGCAGTTTTCTATGATTTTTTTACAGAGAAATAAAGTGGAGGAGGGCATGGAAGAGGAATGCTCTCTTGAAAGTCACCATCGCCCTGCTGGCACCACAGAGACATTTGGACAGCAGCTTTTGGAACAGATTTTAAAGAGGAGCCAAGAAACAGCACTTCCCATTTTTGGCTGAGCAAGAGGACCAAACTGTGCACATCAGCACAAAATTAAGTCTTAAACCGGGGGATACAGAATTTCCTGTGGTGGCTCAGGAAGATCAGACAGCTCAGACACAGAAGGAACCCAACTGGTCGAGGGAGGGGATTGTCCTGCCCTGCTCTGCACTGGGGGGGTCTCACCTCGAGTGCTGGGGGCAGTTTGGGACACCACAATGTCAGAAGGATCTAAAGCTGCTGGAGAATGTCCAGAGAAGGGACATGGAGATGGGGAAGGGTCTAGAGGGGCCACAGAAGGAGCAGCTGAGGGCACTGGGCTTGTTCAGCTGGAGAGGAGGAGAGCAGAGCTCAGCAGGGCTGCAGCTCCATCTCTGCTCTGTGTGACAGGGACAGCACCCAGGGAAGGGCTGGAGCTGGGTCAGGGCAGGGTCAGGTGGGATCTCAGGACAAGCTCCTTCCCCCAGAGGGTGGTGGGCACTGTCCAGGCTCCCCAGGGCAGTGGGCACAGCCCCAAGGCTGCCAGAGCTCCAGGAGGGTTTGGATGATCCTCTGGGTACAGGGTGGGATTGTTGGGGGGTCTGGGCAGGGCCAGGGATGGGACTGGATGGTCCTTGGGGGTCCCTTCCAACCCAGCATATTCCATGATTCCATGAATTCTGTTCTCCTGCTGCCTGGATGAAGACTCCTGATTTTATTATCAGTTGCTAGAAATTGGTCATAAAAATGGCCAAAGTGGGTGAAGAGCAAAGTGTTTTCTCCTCCTGGATCTCACCTTTCAGGACAGGGACCAAACTGGTGCCTGAGGAAGCTCCAGGAAAAGTGTGAGCACCGAGGGATGTCCCACTGGTTCCTGAGCCAGAAGAGGACTGTGCAAACATCCCTGAAAGGGGAGTGTCTGCTCCTTTAAGGGCATCACACCAAGGATATTTTTCAATTAAAAGGGTGTAATAAGAGAAGGACAAAGCCATCAACAAGAACATGCCAGGGACACAGACAAGGGACAAAGGACAAGGGAGGCAGAACAAGCTTGGTCAGTCCCACTAACTGATGGGGCTGTGGGGTGTTTGTTCCAGGGAGGTTATCAGGTCAGAGACACTGAAACTGGGGGGGAAAAGGAGAGAGGGGAACAGATTAAACAGGTTAAACCCACCCAAACGGGCATGGAGACAAACCCCAGCCCTCCTCAGTGCCACTGAGGGGCTGTGGAGGAGCTGCACGATGCCCTGGTCCCCTGGGGGTGTGTCTGTGTGTCCCTCAGTCTGTCCCCACAGCACTCCTCCTCCATCCCTGTTGGCTTCTGGGCACGCAGCAAACCCAGGCACCAGTAGCTACGGTCTCACAGTGCCACAAATGACCTTCTGTTGGCAGTGGACCTTGTCTTCTCCTCCACCTTCTTGATGCCTGACATGCAGCAGCTTGAATGAGAGACCCTGCTTGGAGGGAAACCTTGGAAGTCCAGGGAGACTGATCAGTTCAGTCTCTTTCATCCAGAGCTCTTTGGTTTATTCTCTGAGATCAGCCAACCATTTCACTTCCACAGGCTCATCCAAATCCCACTTTTTTTTCTGTGATGAGTCAGAAAAGTATGAAAAGGCTTCGCTGTTGTTACAAGAAAATAATCACAGGACCATCAGCTCCTCATCTTTCTGTTTATTCTTTGTGGAACTCTAGAGGTCCCTGCTTTTGATAAAATTTTATTGACAGGATTTGGTTATTTCCTCTCTCTTCGTCTCCTCCAAATCAGAAGTGACTTTATTTTAAAAAGCATTAGAATTCCACACGCTAGGACCTCCTTATCTCTTCAGGGATATGATTTCTAAGGTGTGCAGGAGAAGAACTTCCTACCATGTGGTTGTGCTTCTCGGGGCTGGAAAAGCCCTGCCAGCCCACGGAGCCCACCCTGTGCCCGATGCCCACCTTGTCCCCCAGCCCAGAGCTCTGAGTGCCACGGCCAGTCCTGCCTTGGGCACCTCCAGGGCTGGGCACTCCAACCCTCCCTGGGCAGCCCCTGCCAAGGCCTGACCACCCTTTCCAGGAGGAAATTCCTGCTGATGTCCAACCTGTCCCTGCCCTGGCACAGCCTGAGGCTGTTCCCTCCTGTCCTGGAAGGAATTAGTCCATAGGAAAGGGTTTAAAATGAATTCTCCCCAGTAAAACCCTTCAGTGTTTGGCTGAAGTCACTGAGCAAAGGCAGCAGATACTGCCGGCTCTAATTATTGTCTCTGTCAGATTAATTGCCATGGGGCTGGCTAATTATGGGACCTTAAAGCCTCATTGCTATTGACTTTTCCTTTGGAGTCAGGCTAGTTTATGTCTTCTTAGATTTGAGGTATTTCACAATACACTGTGAATCTGCAGACTTAGAGAAGTGTGGGGAAAATAAACTAAGATTGGAAGTGTTTTATCTCTTTTTTTCATAATGAGTGACACATGAAGATTAGAAGGCAACAGAAGTTTCTGTGAGAGAACCAGGAACAAGGAGAGTTTGTGTTGGCCCCTGTGTACTCCAAACTACAGCCTGCATTTATTTACAGTCATGTTAGGTGGTTTCAGTGTGCCAAAAAGAGTGTTTCGTGCTCCTGAGTGAGAGTGAAGTGTATGAAATGAGACAGCTCCAGATGGGGGGAGAGAAATGTGGGTGTTGAAACTGCTACCTGGAAAAGAAGGAACTTCTGAAAGCATTGCCTACAACTTCAATTATCAAAAGTGGAAAACGCAGTTTTAGCTCCTTGGTACTGATAATCTTCTATTAAAGATTAAAAGAAAATCCTTATTTGATTCCTTCTCCAGAAGAAAGAAGAAATGGGAGGCAAGATTATAAATATTGCCATTATATAATGCTGGGGTAGTTTCCAGGGCTGATAAGGCATAAAAGTGTTAGCACACTATAAAATATCAAAGGGAGTCATTCTTTCCTGGCCAGTTTTATTATTCTAATAAACAGAAACAATTTCAAAGAGCAATTTTATGCTCTTTGATAACCAATTGATAAACCAATCATAATAATTACCTTTTTATTCATAATGGGAAGGCCTCATGAAATCTCCTGTTAGTAAATCTTACATCTCTGAGGAAGCAATCCCACCATCCCTGGGCCCAATAGTGGCTGTGATAACCCAGAGCCTGCTTTAGTTGGGCAGCTGTGCTCCAAAATGCATCCCCTGCACAAGCACCCTCCTGGAGATTTTGAGAAATTCCCTATCTGCTGAATGGAAAAAAGATAAAAATGAATGAAAAAAAGGCAAAGAAGCCCCTTCTCAAAACCCATCTAAGCAGTCCCTTGATGCAGAATGCTTTCATTCCTCCTGTTTGCATCCTTCCTCCTACAAATGCATGTCGAGCCAGCAAGGTCATTCATTAATATCTAAATGCATTGTCTTTAGGCTGGCTATTGATGGGGAGAAATTGTGGTGGCTGAGGAAATAACTACAGGAGGAAGGAGATTTCTGAATTCATGCAAATATTGAGTGCCAGGCCCAGGTTCCAGTTCAGCTGCTCACCTTGCCTGAGGAACAATGTGGGGAATGTGAAGCTCTCCTGTCAGTAGGTGCAGAAGGAGCTGTTTGCTGACATAAACACTGCAAATGGGGTTGTTCAAGGCAATAAATGATTTTAGAGTAAGGATGGCACAAATTGAACCTGAATGCACAGTCTGGTATCACGGATAAAACATTACAGTCACAGGATAAAACATCACAGTCACAGGATAAAACATCACAGTCACAGGATAAAACATCACAGTCACAGGATAAAGCATCACTTGCAAGAACAACAGGAAATCCACTAATTAAAACATATTTTCAATTAATTCCTAAAGCAGGGAAATGTCAGTAGGCAGGGAAAGAGAGGGAAAAGGATACCTGGAAGGGGATTTCCTTCAGTGTGGGTGAATGTGCCCTCGTGACAGTAAGACTGTGGGGAGATGTTAAGGGAAAGAGAGATGTCAAAGTAATTGAATTTGGAAAATAATTTGTGAAATGCCCACTGGAAATGTTCAAGGTGCATGCAAAGTATGTTTAACATTTATGCATAGAAAGGGATACATTTTACCCCTTAGAATGCAAGGAAAAAAAAACCCTCTCATGTCTATTTATGCACTGAAAGAGAATCCGAGGTGCAGAAATTCAAATGGCACTTGTTAACATGAAACCACCTCTGTTTCCCATCGGATATTCTCGAGCTGTGTCAGTACAATTCAATGTGTGCACTGAGCCAGTGCCTAATGAAGGGCTCAGGAGAGCAGGACAGGTTCCCAAACGAGCCCTGCTGTCCTTTCAAGGCCCAGAATGAATGTCATCCCCTGAGCACAGCCCTTTGCTGCAGGGGATTTGCAGCAATCTCCCTTTCCTGAGCTGCACAGCTCCTGATTGTTTCCCTTCCTCACTATCCATGTGGTTGGTGTCCAGCAAAGCTCAGCCCAAGGGCACATCTTGGGAGGTCAAGCCACATTTCTGTTGGTCCTGCAGGAAAATGGCCCTTTGCATTTCATACCTTTGTTGTGTTGCCTGGGACTGGAATTAACCCCAGAAGAGAGCACGTCTCCAAAGGGATTCCAGTTCTGCAAGGGCAGCCCTGACCCCAGCACAGCTCACTGAACTCATCCTTCCCACCCCATCCCTGGAAGTGTCCAAGGCCAGGATGGACGGGGCTTGGAGCAACCTGGGGCAGTGGAAGGTGTCCCGGCCCATGGCAGGGGTGGCACTGGATGGGCTTTAAGGTCCCTTCCCACCCAAACCATTCCATGGCTCCATGCCCATGCTGTCCTCTGCACTGTACTCCTTCCTCCTGAACTATCAGAGTGTGGGGATGCTCTTCTGTCCTTTTGGAAAAGTGGCAAATTGAAAAATTAATGTCTCCTTGTCGGAGATGACAAGGAACCTGGGAGTGAAAGCTCCGAGGTTTCAGAGAATCCCAGAATCCCAGGATGGTTTGGGTGGGAAGGACCTCAAAGCCCACCCAGTGCCACCCCCTGCCATGGGCAGGGACACCTTCCACCAGCCCAGGTGGCTCCAAGCCC
>JAWWTY010000403.1:0-11876 GCA_035222235.1 Margarornis squamiger | reverse complement strand
TGCTGTTCAAGATCAGAAAGATTGGCCTTTTGTGGTCCCATCTCTGTTTCACAGCCTTCACTGCTCTCTTCATTCTGCTGTTTTTAAACAGTTTCTGTGGTGCCTTTTTTTTTTTTTAACTGAGATCAAATTATCTGATAAAGGGAAACTCAAACCCAGACCTCAACCCTCTCAGTAACCCTGGCAGCTGAGAACTGTGAACCCAGAAGGAAAAAGCTGAAATCATGCAAAAAATTTATTAAATGAAAGGGTGGTGGCCATCACAAGAGAGGTCTGTGCTCACCTACTATTGCCTTCACAAGCCCTCAGACTCTGACTGGCACATGATTCTAAATGATTCTCAATTATTAATATTATCTACAAACTGCAAGGGAATGAAAAATTCTGATTTGGGATTTTGTGGAGTCCCCACCCCTGGAGGTGTCCAAGGAACTTGTAAGATTCCAAACACCTTTCAGGGTAGGAAAACCTTTTATCTCTCACTTTATGAATAAACCCTGAGATGAGCTCAGTTGGTTGGATCTTCCACCTCTTCATTTAATTGCTCATTCCTAAGGTTTCCACACAGACAGCTGGGTATAATACCTGTCCCTATTGCATTCTGTCCCTGTTGTACAACTGAAACAGCAATCCCTATTTTCTGCCCTAAAATCCAGTGCCATTCCCAGGATTGCAACACCCTGGACACGTTGGAGCTCCTCCTGCCTCCCTTTGGCACCACACGGGGCTGTCGCAGCCTGGGACAGGCTGAGTGGGGGCTGCACCTTGGGCTTCCCAGCAGGATCATCGAGCACCGTAAATTCAGCACTGGAGCAACAATTTATTCCTTTTTTGGGAAGCTTTTTTGTCTCCTTCAAAACACCCCCGCTGCAAATCCTCCCCCTCCAAAGGCAGAGGGGAACCCAACCCGCCAAGGCTGAGCCCGAGTCAGCAGAGACTTTATTTGTAAGTTGCTTACTATTTATGGGGAGCTTAATTAAGTTTTCTAGTGTCACTTGATAAGCAAGTACATTTACTTTTCTCTAGCTCCCCAAGGAGGATCTCCAAGGCAGAGCAGGCCAGTGGTTCACAGAGCAAAGCATGGTCACAGGTCACCATTCTCTGACATTGCCTTGCCATGCTGAAAAAATATATGAGAAAGGATAATTTTTTTTCCCCCAATCTCACCTCCTTTTTCCCTTTTTCTTTGCCAGACTCAAGTGTCTGCTAAGGGCTGTGTGAGCTCCTTACATGTCACTGCTGGGAGCAGAAAGCTGCTGCTGGTGGAGGAGCAGCAGCAGGTTTTTCCCTCCCACAATGTCCCACGGCCTCAAAGCCACTCAGGAGACAAAGCAGCTCAAGGGGCTGGTTAGGGAGGTTTGGGTACCTGGAACAGCATTCTGTGGCTGCAGCTCAGAGGCACTAAATCCTTCAGCACTGGCTCCTCGTGGCACAACACCTCGAGAGCCTGCAGAATCCAGCTGGGGACTGCTCTGGGAAGAGGAAGGATGAGCACAGCCCAAAAAAAGAGAAAGAAATATTTTTTAGAAAGTATAAAAAGGCAGAAAATACCCTCTTTTTGCAGTGTTGTCTCACCTCCTGCTCTACCTCCAGTCCCAACTTTTGTTTTACATTCTCCAAGTCATCAGAGAAGCTCTGAGCCTTGGGGAGTGTTTTCCAGGAAACCCAAGGGGGGAACCAGCCATTCCATGGCAGATGGTGATTCAGGATCCCAGAATCCCAGCACGTGCTGAGCTGGAAGGACCCACCAGGACCATCCAGTCCAACCCTCAGCCCTGCCCAGGCCCATCCCCAAGAGTCACCCCCTGTGCCCCAGAGCATCATCCAACCCCTCCTGGAGCTCTGGCAGCCTTGGGGCTGTGTCCACTGCCCTGGGGACCCTGCTCAGTGCCCACCACCCTCTGGATGTCCTGAGGGTTCCTGAGAAAAGCCACTGCAGCCTCTGCCTTCACCACCAGCCCACGTGGAATGTGCTGCCACCTCAGGCACTTCTCCCCACACGCCTGGGTTGGGTTTGGTTTCCTCCCCTCATCCAACCCCCCCAGGTTCTGCAATCCTTGACATTTTATGGCTCTCTATTGTTTCTCTGGTCTTTCTTCAAAGACTTTTCTGCAGGGAGAGCTGGACTGCAGGGCCTGGGAAAGCTGCTGGCTGCTCCCTGAGGGCAGCACTTGGAGCCTCCAGCCCAGGGTCACCCACCCAGCACCACCTGTGGTGGGATGGACATGGGACCCTGCCCTGTTCCATGGGATGGACATGGGACCCTGCCCTGTTCCATGGGATGGACATGGGACCCTGCCCTGCTCCGTGGGATGGACATGGGACCCTGCCCTGCTCCGTGGGATGGACATGGGACCCTGCCCTGTTCCATGGGATGGACATGGGACCCTGCCCTGCTCCATGGGATGGACATGGGACCCTGCCCTGTTCCATGGGATGGACAAGGGACCCTGCCCTGCTCCTCCCGACCTCCTGGCTTTGGCAGAGAGGCCAGTGTGCCCCACGGGAGGGAAGGAGCTTGGCAACTCCACTTCCATGTTCCAGGCAGGAAGGGCAGGGAAATACAGCCCCTGCTCAGCTGAATTATTCCTTTGGGCTGCTTTTTACAGCCTGGGAGAACACAAATAGTACCTTGAGCCCTATAAAGCCATCAATAATTCCAAAGGCAGGAATCTGAAGGGTGTTTCTTTTATTCTAAGTGTTTGCAGAGTGAAATTAAACCAGTGTTGTAAGCAGCAAAGAGAGATAAATTGATAGTTTTCTCTTCATTTTCACTTTCAAACATTGCATTAAATATTAACTGGAGTGTCTTTTACCAAGCACATGTATTAGTTTCCTGTGAGGGCAGACAGGAACAGCCTTTAAAAGAGCTTTGATGCCCTTCCTGGAACACTGCAGTGGTGAGAGCAGTGGAGCAGCACCAGGGGAGGGCAGAACCCCCCATGGCCACACCGACCCCACCAGCACCCAGCACTGCCCCAGAGCTTCCCTCCTGCCTTTCTCAAACCTCATCCCTTGCCTGACTTGCACCTACATTAGGGGGGCTGAAATCTGTCTTTTCAGTGTGTTTCTCCACACCAGGGGCACACGAGCAGCTCCTGTTGCAAGGCATCCTCCCAAATTACAGCCCAGCCCACAGTGGGGTGGGCACGTGGGCAATAGGGGAGAAATTATCATTGGTTGTAGAAGAAACAATAAGAAAGAAAGAAAGAAAGAACCTGCTAATTGACAGAATCCCAGAATCAGTGAGGTTGGAAAAGCCCTCTGAGACCACGGAGTCCAACCTGTGAGCAATCCCCACCTTCTCAGAGCACTGAGTGCCACGGCCAGTGACCCATTCTTGTTCTCTTTGATATTTGACTTTCCTTGCACCCCCATCTGTGCACATTTACACACCTACCAGTGAAATATTGAAGACTGGACTCGCTGACCCTTGTGGGTCCCTTCCAGCTCAGGATATTCTGTGATTCTGTGACTCTCCTTGCCTCCAGTTGTGCTGTTTTCTGCTATGCTGGATTATTAAATCAAAGCATCCTTAAAAAAATGTAGGCTTTTCTTTCAACCTTCCATAGGATCGTAGAATCACAGCACAGTTTGGGTTGGAAGGGATCTTTGGGGATCATCTAATCCAACCCCCAATAGCAATTTGAAATGGTTTCATTTCTCCAGCAGATACATGTGGCTTGTCATTAACAAGAACAGATATTTGTTCTTTAAACTCCTTTTCTCTCTGCTAAAAGCACTGATTCACAGTGTTCTTGAACAGGAAGTACCTTGGAAACGTCCCCTGTTCAAAAGAGCCACTATTCTTGGTAAAAACCCAATTCCCAAACCACTTCCTATCCCTCTGAAGTGAAAGCTGCTGGAACAGTTGTGTCAGGCAGCACTTGTGGTGCTCAGAGGAGTGTTCTGGAGTGCTGGCCCTGCTCCTGCCTGAGCCCCCCAAAGCTCCTGGGTGTCCCTGGCCACCTGGCAGGGAGTGCTGGCTCCTGGTGCCCCCAGCCCCAGGGATCCCCCCAGCCCCAGTGATCCCACCAGCCCCAGGGATCCCACCAGCCCAGGGATCCCCCCAGCCCCAGGGATCCCACCAGCCCAGGGATCCCCCCAGCCCCAGGGATCCCCCCAGCCCCAGGGATCCCACCAGCCCCAGTGATCCCATCAGCCCCAGTGATCCCATCAGCCCCAGTGATCCCACCAGCCCCAGTGATCCCATCAGCCCCAGTGATCCCACCAGCCCCAGGGATCCCACCAGCCCCAGGGATCCCACCAGCCCCAGGCTGGCACATTTCCACCCCAAAGCTTGGAGCATCCCATGGCCTGCTCAGGCAGGGAGCCCACAGCTCCTCTGAGAAGAGCTGCACAGGAGGTTGGAACATTCCTGTCCACATTCCTGTTAAATAAATGAGCCAAATAAATGAGGAGAGAGGTCATTCCACCACGAGCAGAGCATGAGCTGTGGCTGCTGTACAGAAACCTGGAGCAGCCAGGGAAGGAGGGACAGTGTTGCCTGGGCTCTGACTTCATGGAATCCCAGGCTGCTTTGGGTTAGGGGGGATCTCCAAACTCATCCACACCCAGCCCCTGCCACGGCCATCCAACCTGGCCTTGGACACTCCCAGGACTGGGACAACCATCTTCTCACCTTTCATTCCAATACCCAAAGTGATTATCAGAATTGAGCACCATTTTATGATACTTTTTTAAGAATTTTTATGAAATAGCCAGAATTTTTCCCCCAAGGGCTCAGCTGCTTTAGCCCTGTGTTATTGCTGCAGACCCTGAGCATCACTGTTTACAGTGATTCTCCTGAGGGTAATGACTTATCCCAATGCATTCCCCCTATTTCTCCCAACGCACCAGCGTGTGAAGCTCCAGGCACTTGGGGTGTGCACCGAGAATATGAAATATCAAAGGCCCTGACAGCCAGCTCTGGGAGCAGTCGTGAGGCTGGATCAGCCCACAGTCAATCCCTGCAGCTTCCACAGGGGTGGCAACGTGAGCAGATGCCCCAAACTCCAGCTGCGTGCCCCAACGACACTGCATTTTGGGTTGGGGCCCTTCATTTCTCTCTTTGCACGGCGCTTTAACCTACAGCCAGGCGGCCCCAGTGCCCCCCTCTCTGCCCTCAGTGAGGTGCTTGCCAGGGATTATTTGCAGCCAGCAGTTGCCACGGCACAGAGAGCCCCGAGCCACGGGCAAGGCTGGGCTCTCCTGGTGCACAGACACCAGTCATGGTGCAGGAGCTCCAGGGTTTCCATCCCGATCATCTCAGCCAGGCTCTGCCCCATCTTCTCTCCAGAGGACATGCTTTGCTTTCTATCCCAAATCTACCTTTTTAAGCCACCTTTATTTATGCTCTTTGCCTCTGTCTGCAAAGGCTGGTCCCTGTGCAGATGTGTGGCCATCCCATGGGCTGGAGCTCCAGCACCTCTGGCTGTGGCAGATCCAGAGCCAGGAGGTGCCTTCAAGCTGATCCCACTGAGTACAGCAGGGGAATCTGGAAGGGCAGGCAAGGGAGTGAAATAAAGGGGTGGGAAGTGGAACTGAAGCAGCAGTGCTGCCAAAAGCTTTTAGCAATTTTCAAAAAGAGGAAATTACCCAGAAATCATGGAATCCCAGAACGGTTTGGGTTGGGAGGAACCTTAAAGCCCATCTCATTCTGACTCCCTGCCATGGGCAGGGACACCTTCCACTGTCCCAGGGTGCTCCAAGCCCCATATAACCTGGCCTTGGACACTTCCAGGGATGGGGAAAAGAGTGTTGCTTGGGTTACAACCCTGCCAGCTGAACCAGGGGCTGCAGCCTCAGGTGTAAAGCTGGCAGGAGTCTGTGCTGCCAACTGAAAACTAATAAAGCAATAAAAGGGACTAAACCCATTAATTAGAGCATGAGTGACCTGCCTGGGGCTCCTTCCACTGGACTTTGCACAGCCCAGCCTGGGGAGCCAGAGAGAGCTGGGGCTGCTGGTGGGGAAGGGCCACAGAACCAAAAGCTCCCCAGAAATGAGGATGTGGAACAGGATGACACTGTTTTAAGCCAAAAAGAAATATCACATGACACATTTTTCCTCAGAAATCTCCAAGCCCAGCCCAGTGTATGAGATCCAACTGGCCTGAAGGAGCTGCTGGTGCAGCGCCATGTCTTGGTGATCACAGAGATCAAGAGAAAGAGGAAAAGAGACAGAAGACCATGTCCAGAGTGCTGAGAGCACAAGGCCAGCCACGTGAGAGCATCTGCAGAGGCACAGGAGCTGCAGGGAGGAGGGCAGAAGGGGAATTTGGGAGATGGATGCCACAGGCACCCAGAGCTTTGAACATGTGCCGGGTGATGAGCTCCGAGCTCATCAGCTGAGACACTAATGACAGGGTCTGGTGAGGATCAAGGCAGCTCCTCAGCTCCAGCCTCTGAGCTCACGTCTGCCTTTGCCTGGGCTCCTGCTCCGAGCAGAGCGTCTCGTGAACCTGAGCTGGAGCACGGAGAGGGGCATGGAAACTCAGGAAAGAGACTGATAGAGAGAGAAATAAATCCCTGCCAACAGATGCAGCTGTGCTGTCATTCCCAAATTGACTTAGAATCATGGAATCCCACACTGGTTTGGGTTGGAAGGACCTCAAAGCCCGTGCAGTGCCACCCCTGCCATGGACAGGGACACCTTCCCCTGGCCCAGGGTGCTCCAAGCCCCATCCAACCTGGCCTGGGACACTCCCACTGTTGTCTCCAACAAGAGTGTCCCCTGGAAGAAGCCCCGAGGCCTTTTCCCCTCAAACCTCTAAGAAAAGTCTCGTTTCCACTCAGTAACTTGAGATCCCTGTAGAGTTTATTTCTTCTGTCCAGGCTGGAAGGTCGCTGCTTCTAATTTTACAGGCTGCAGGATGGAGGAGGCGACGTGGAGAGTCTGTTGACATGGCAATAGTTTAAAAGATATTCCAGAGCAGGTTCTGGGGAGATTCAGGTATTTTTTAAGCATGGGTACGTTGGTTTTGCCCTTATAAAACAGCGACAGACTATTTGGTTCAGCAAGATGTGTGTACAGTACTGGGGATGGAAAGCAGTGAAGAAAGTTGTTTAAAATAAATAACAAAAAAAGAAAATAGAGGTTTTTCACAGTGGTAGTGAGCCAGATTATGTTCTCCTAAATATCCTGCCAAGATACACAATATGTGACAGTCTCAGCTGGCAGAAATTCAGAAGCCCCAGCAGAGCAGAGACACAGAGAGCGACGTGGTGGGTCTCAGCCCCCAGGAGCTGCTCCAGAAAAGCCCCAGGTGCCCCGGGGTCCCAGGTGGGGGTCCCAGGGCCACTGCCCTGTGCTGCTCCTGCTCCTCCCCAGCTGAGCTGGGTCCAGCAGGAGCAGGAGAAGGGTCTGCCAGGACCTGGGGCTCCTGCAGGGCCAAGTGGCACAAGGGGGGAGCTCAGGAGAGCCAATGTGCCCACGCAGGTCTGGTCCTCGCCCCAGAGGAGCAGCAGAGCATCCCCAGTTCCTGTCACATCCCTGTGCAAACCAGCTCTGCTCCTCCCTGGCCCCAAACCCAAGCCCTTGCTCCACCAGGAAGAGGACAGAGAGCAGCTGAAGGTTCACCAAGGGAAGGCTGTGTTTACTCGCCAGAAGCAGTAGCAGCATCAGTTAAACCCTCCTGATTCTTTTCAGTTTATTTAAATTATTCCGTTTATTCAGTATTTAATATTCTGGAGTCTGTGTGCCAATTTTCCTCTGTAAGGCCCAGATTTTCCAGGAAAATTTCCATTCCCAGCTCTTTACTGAGGGTTCAGCACACCAGATCCAAGAGGTTATAGTTGAATGTGTCAGAAAGGTAACGCAACGTTCTCCCACCAAACTGCTCTGACCAAGAGGTTTTATAGAACCACAGAATCATAGAATTAGGCTGGAAAACACCTCCAAGATCACTGAATCCAGTCTTTGGCTGAGAAAGGTTGTGTTTTGCTGAGCTTGGTGACCTGGAGCAGTCAGAGAGGTTGCCTGGGGGGTGCTGCTGCCCGGGGCCACCGAGCACTGTGCCAGTGGTCCTGGCTCGCCCTTGCCAGAGGCTTTCCCGAGGCACAGCAGGAAGGGGAAGCTGGATCAGCTCAGAAAATTCACCATCAGCAGTCAAAGGGTCCCTGATAGCAATGGACACACGTGTTCCTGCAGCAGGGCTGGTGTGGAGCTGCCCTGGAGAACGTGGAGGGCACGGGGTGCCCAGAGAAGCTGTGGCTGCCCCTGGATCCCTGGAAGTGTCCAAGGCCAGGCTGGATGGGGATGGAGATGCCCCAGCATCCCCCCAGAGCTCCCCAGCTCAGGTGACATCACCAGCCAACAGTGAGCTCATCCACGTCCCTCTCCCCAGCTCTCCAACCTGGGCCAGTCCTAGAGATTAATTCCCCTGCTTTACAATGGAACAGCAAGGGAAAAACACCCCCTCCATTTGGAGAAATTTCCATGTACACAAGTTTTCCAGATAAAAAAGCCAGGATTTGTTAACATGTGTCACTTCTCTCTGCAGTTTTACTTCACAGAGGAAAATTTTCAAAACAACTTTGACTTTTATTAGAGGACACACGTAAAGAACTTTTTTTTAAATAGATTTTTTAAAATGAATCAGCTGTTCCACCTCCAGTCTGAGTCCATATCCTCGGGAGTATAAATCCTTCAGAAGATGACTTTGGGATCCAAGAACTGAGGATTGATTTGAAACAATTGGTTTGTGCTCTCAGGGCAAATTAAAGTCCTGCGTTGTTTAGGCCATTTCACATTGGAAAGGATTTCAGGGGGTCTCCAGCCCAACGACCCGCTCAGAGCTGGGAGCTCTGTGATGCTCAGGACCCTTCCCATCTGCTCTTGGCAACCTCCAGGGATGGGCACTGCACCTCATCTCTGGGCAACCTGTGACTCTGCCCAAGGAACAAGGTTTTCCTCGTGCCCAGCCTGGAATTCTCTTGGACCGTCTGACCCCTGCCCATGCCCTGTCATTGCCCCACACACAGTCCCAGCACCCCCAGCCCCTCCAGAGGCTGCTGGGACGTCCCCAAAGCCACAAATCCCGTGTCCTCATCCCTTCAGGATGCAGGGAATGGTTGAGCCCTGTTCCAGCCCCACTGCAGCCACCAAAGCCTCGCTGCTGCTGCAGCATCTGCAGGAGGTTTCGGCATCAGCTCCACTGTGAGCCAGTGTGAAGTGCCAGGCTGGAGCCTGGGCCCTGGCAAGTCCCATAAATCCCACCCTGTGCTAATCCTTTAGCTCCAGCAGCTCTGCTGTGGGGAGGACATTCCCGGGGTGGATGGAGCCTGGAGCTGCAGCCCCGAGCTGGGGTATCAGGGAATTCCTGCCATTGCTCTTGGTTGCTCTGCTCTATGTTTGGAACGTTTTTTCTTCCCACAGATTTTCCATGAGCTCTTTCTCCCCTTCATCCTGTAATCCCAGGGGTGCTTCAGACAGTGGCTTTGGGGTTGACTGTTTAAAAGCAGAGGTGTTCCCAGAGCTCCAGCCCTTTCCCAAGGCACTGGGTGTCCCCCAGCCCCAATCCCGAGCCCAATTCCTGCAGAGGGAAAGGTGCTCTCCAGTTGGGAGTGGGGACCTGGCTCCTTCCCAAAGGAACACCATCCTGCTGGACGTCAGGAAAGCCTCTCCACACATCTGAAAATACTCATTTATTTCCCTTAAACAGCACATTAACCAACCCCAGAGTGAGTTATTTGTTTCTCATTTCATGCCAAGCCCCAGAAGAAGCTCCAGCTCTGGGACATCCGACCCATCCCTGCCACATCCTTAAGGTGGGTTCTTTTTGTCTCCCCCCTTCAAAGGCACCAGGAACAGAAATGCCCAGCACAGGGCTGGGCACGGGGCTCCTGCTGCCACCAGGGTTTGTGTCCCTCCTCCAAAGTTCTTTTTTCGTGTTCAGTTGTGGGTCAGATTCTTTTCGTTACACAAATATTTTTGTTATATATGTATAAATGTTTTTGTTATATGCATTCACCTCTTTCGAGCAGCAGTTTCATTTCCTGGGGTCCCAGACCACCAGCAGTGGGTAAATTCCTCCTGACTTTGCAGGCTGGGTATCTTTTGGAAATTCCAAGGTTCATTTTCCCACATTAGCAGCAACAAGCCCATTTTGTTACAAACGAGGAGCATTTTCACTGCCACCTGTGCAAAATTATTCCCAATCACATCAGATCCCTGCCAGGTGTGGGAGAAAAACAATTCCACCCATAATAACAGGAGGAGGGAGGGCATGTGCCAGCCTGGGAGGGCACAGACAGCTGGCCCGGAGGGAAAACAAGGACTGTGTCCCTGCCCCCTGGACATTTTAACATGCAGGAGAACCTGAGCTGGCTCCAGCTGGAGGCAAAGCTCCCGTGGCTGGAATGCTGGGATGCAGGGGGAGCAGAGCCCCACAGGAACACTGGGATGCAGTGGGAGCAGAGCCCCACAGGAATATTGGGATGCAGCAGGAGCAGAGCCCCACAGGAACATTGGGATGCAGTGGGAACACTGGGATGCAGTGGGAGCAGAGCCCCACAGCCCCACAGCCACCTCTGGCTCCTGCCCACCCACCATCAGGCCCCCAGACCCACCTGGGTGAGTGACCTGGGGTGGCACAGGGACCCCCTGGCTCTCTGTGCCCCTTACCCACCCCCCAGCTCTGCCACATCCCCAGCTTCCCAAAACATTGGCCGTGCCCAGCTGGGTGCCCAGGGACCCCCCAGCACCCCCTGTGCTCTCCCCAAACATGGCTCTCCTGGCACACACGAGGTGAGTGGCAGTGGGTTTTCCCTGGCAGGGTGTCCTGCTTTTCCCAAAACACAGCCCACAGAGGCCAAATTATCTCCACTTAATCCCTGGAGCTGGGCAGGGCTGCCTGGGCCAAGCTGGAGTGGGGGCACCACACACAGGAGGGTCATCCTGTGCCACCCCACAAACCACAGCACACAGAGGGACCCCAAACCCCAGGGATTTACTGGAAAACAGCTCTGAAAACACAGAGAGGCTCCAATTTATTGCATCTGCTTGGATTCCCTGGAAACTTAGAATCATAGGGTATGCTGAGGGACCCATCAGGATCATCCAGTGCAGCTCCTGGCTGGGCACAGGACACCCCAGCAGTCCCACCCTGTGCTCGAGGGCTGGTGTGGGTCCTGCTCTGTCATTCTGGAGCTGTGACCCCGTGCCCAGCTCAGCCCCTCTCCCAGCCCAGCCCAGCCCAGCAGCTCCTGCTCCTGCAAAGCCTGCAAAGAGCTCTGTGCCTCCCGACCACGAGCCACGGCCTCAAAGTGCCCGCTGTCAAATAGCATCTGTAATGACTAAGTCTGGGCTTCTTTGTTTTAGAGCCCAAACCAGAGGAGAAGACAAATTGCAGAGCCTTGGTTTGGCTGGGCAGGAGGGAGGGGTGGGAGGGAAGGGATGCTGGGTCACCAGTTGTTCCTGGCACTTGTGGTCAGTGGCACAGAGGACGAAGGGGCTGCCCTGCACACACCACGCTCCCCAAGACCCTCCAAATCTCATCCAGCCCTGTGCTGGGGCTCAGGAAAGCACCTCCCCTCCTGGCCAGCAGCACCAAACCCAGCAGGGCCATCCAGGATTACCAGCAAAGGGGCTCGTTCAGGCTGTTAAACAAACCCAGCTGAGGAGGTGCCAAAGTTTGCTCAGTATTGATAAAATGAATGCTTGAGAGTGAAAAGTACATTAAAGCAACTGTTTTATAGACAAGTTTTAATTTAAAAAAAAAAAAAAAGAAGAAGAAGAAATGAGGCCAGAGGATGATGGAGCCCCTCTGCTGTGGAGCCAGGCTGGGAGAGCTGGGGGGGTCACCTGGAGAAGAGAAGGCTCCAGGGACACCTGAGAGCCCCTTGCAGAGCCTAAAGGGGCTCCAGGAGAGCTGGAG
>JAWWTY010000402.1:0-11895 GCA_035222235.1 Margarornis squamiger | reverse complement strand
CTGCAGGGGCGGCTGGAGCAGCCAAGGGCCCCTCGGGGCTCTCTCCTGCACACAGGGAAGCCTCGCTCCAGCCCTGGGGAAAACCCTGCCCGCCCTTGCCGGGGAGCAGAGCCCGCTGTGCCGGGAAAGGTGCCCCAGCCCGCCGGCTCACCTGCTCCCCGCGCTCGCAGCGGAGCAGCCTGGGCAGCCCTGGCGTGCAGGGCCCCTGCGAGGAGGAGGAGCAGGAGGGAGAGGTGGAGAGCCAGGGCCATGGCTCTCGTTCTCACACCATCCTGCAGCCACTGTCACTGCCACTGTTCTGTTGCTGCGGCTGCTGCAACAACAATCAGGGTCATGGACTGCGTAGTGTGTTGTTATGGCTGGTGTGGAACCACAGGGCACTGCTGTGACCTCACAACTGGGGTGGGATTGTGTGGGGTTGGACTTCAGGGTGGGGATCTGCCTTTTTGGGGGTCCCGTCCTGGCAGCTCTGCCCGAGGGCTGCCACACGGTCCCACCCAGGGCTGAGCCTGCAGGCTGCAGGATGAAGGACCAAGGGCAGCCCTGCCGAGAAGGACTTGGGGATTCTGGTGGATGAGAGGCTGGACATACTCTGGCCATGTGCACTCAGTGCCCAGAAAGCCAACTTTATGCTGGGCTGCATCCAAAGGAGTGTTCCCAGCCCCTTGTGGGTGCTGATTCGGCCCCTCTACCCCTCCCTGTGAGACCCCACCTGGAGCCCTCCATCCAGCTCTGGGTCCTCAGCACAGGAAGGACATGGAGCTGCTGCAGCACGTCCAGAGGAGGCCACAAAAAGTCTCCAAGGGCTGGGGCACCTCTACTCTAGAGACAGGCTGGGAGGACTAGGGCTGCTCACCTGGAGAAGAGAAGGATCTGGGGAGATGCGATTGCAGCTTTTCAGTACTTAAAGGGGGGTATCATAAAGATGGGGACAGAATTTTTAGTGGGGCCTGTTGTGACAGGAACAACGGGTAATTTTGATCAAAAAGAGCTTTTAATCTAAAAGAGAGTAGATTCAAGCTAGATATAAGAAAGAAATGTTTCATGCTTTGAGCGCTGAAACCCATGCACAGGTTGCCCATCCTGGGAGACATTCAAGCTCAGGCTCTGAGCAACCTGATCTAGCTGAAGATGTCCCTGTTCCCTGAAGGGGGTTGGACTAGATGGCCTTTAAATGTCCCTTCCAACCAAATGTGCCCCATCAAAATAGGGCTGGATAAATTCCTGGGGTACCTACTGGTACCTGTATTTCGGTAGCTGTGCCATGTAGTGACGTGCTGAGGGAGGATTGATGGAACAAGCAGTGAAGTCTGCAAACAGCACACGGTGTGTTCAAGGAGGAAGAGGAGAGGAACACAGCTTCCAGTTCGGATGAATGGGAAAGTGCCAGCATTTTGCTGCCCTTTCTGTGCTAAGAAGGAAAGGAATGTCCTGCAGATCCCTTTGTGTTTGTGCACTGTTGGCTGTCCTAGGACTTGTGCTCTGTAAGAGAGGGAAGTTGTTACAGCTTCACAGTGTCCTGTTTATAGCTGGGTGAAAACCAAATACTGCATGGCTCCATCTCTGCTTTGTTCCAGAAAAAGGCAAATTTTGTTCATTACTGTGTGAAACATATTCAGTTATTATGTGCAAATTGTCTTTGCCATTCACACAATGTTGCTCTAATCTCACTGTAATTAAAACCTACATCTCTCTGCAATTGAGGCTGATAGATTGTGGGGCAAAGTGCTGAGTGATTAATCCTGGTGTCTGTGACTGCAGAGAGATTTTCTGTAATTAAATGACATTTGAAGACAGGTGTAGTATACAATAATTCTGGCATATTTATAACATTGACTAAATATCCAGGCATTTCTGTACATTGTGTAAGTGGCTTGGAGGTTGGTACATCATTTCTTTTATGAGTATTCACTGGAATAGCAATTGGATCAGTTTGTTAAAACAAATAAGCAAAAGTAATGCATTATTTCTTATGTATGCAGTCTTTCACACACTAAGATGTGTTATTGACTCAGTTCCTGCTTGAATACAGGCAGGGTGGGCATTCAGTGCTAGCAAGATATTATTTGTTCGTTCTTAGTTTTGGTTTAAATTGCAGCATGGTAATCACCACAGAACTTATTTTGCTAGGAAACAATATTTTAGTTTCTCTGCATGATCTCTCAAAGTTCCTCAAAATATTTATTTTATTTTATTTTATTTTATTTTATTTTATTTTATTTTATTTTATTTTTTTGGCTTATTCAAACTAATCCTTGACACAGAGACAAAGATTAAATCTACCTTTTCAAATCAAGGCCATAGTTCCAAGCAGAACTGACCATTTGTGGGGGCTGTTTTGTCTGCTCTGTATGTCAGCATTCCCACTTTACCATCTGTTTTCTCAGTTTCTTTTGAAGTTGAATTAACTGGAGGACCAGCAACTGCTTTCTGCTTCAAAAGTTGGGCCACATACAAATGGTTTTGGAATCTGTTTTTTGGAAACATTACAATTCAGAAAACATTAAAAATATCTGAATTTATTTAAGAAATGTGAAAAACCAAAATATAAAGCTTGGCCATGCTCATGACTGCACCAAAACAATTTCTTTTTTTTTTAAAAAAAATCAAGTCTAAAAGACCTCAACTGCCAGAATATGAATGTAGAGAAGGTCAGAAAAGGATATCAAGGGATACATTTTCTTTCTTTTGAGAAAGACCCCAAGTATGTACTTGGGGAGATTAAACAAAAGATCTTGTACCACAAAACCTTGCTAACAGATTTTTCTGCACATTTGCTTTGCTTTTTGAGAGTTTGACATATTGATGCTGCTTAAAAATGCATATTAATCGGAAACAATAAAAAGGCTGATTAACAGAGATGAGTCCCACTGCATTTTAAGTCTCCTGAATAAACTATTCCTTTGTCCCTGTCCTCAGTCCTGCCTGGAGGGTGGCAGCACAAGACATACCACAGCAACGTTCTCTTGCCTGGAAAGAACATTTTCTGCCCTAAAGAGTCCTCACAGAATTGGTGGTAGAGTTTCATATTTTCTATGCAGCTCAGAGAAATACAATGTATGCCCAAGAAACCTTTGCATCAGTTGTCACCAAACCTGATCTCTGTTTCACTCCATAGGTGTGATTTATCATAACAGCACATGGAATATCAAGGCATTTGATGATGTTTTGAGATGCTTAATTAATTTAATAACGAAATAACTCTAGTTCAATACATATAGACATGTATAATGATTATTTTACACACATATGATGATATTTGTTTATTTTTTTAAGCTTTAATCTTACAAACATTTTATTGTTATTAATATCGACTCCAAGAACTGCACACCCTCTGGTCATCTCTGAGGGTGAGCTTCTCACAATGATGACTTTAAGGCTTTCTGGTGCTGAATATTGTTTCCAGATGATCATATTTCACCTACAGCATTTCCTCCCAGATTTATTGATGTGTGCAACATCTTCCCTTTATCCTCAGCATTAAATCTTTCCAACATCCTTTCTTCCTCCTCCCGGGAATTCCAATCTCCAAGGTCTAAGCTCTTCAGCTGCTTCACAAACATTGTTTTAATTCACACAGGCATCCATGCAAGGAGCAACAAATCAAGGCTGTGAAGCTTGAGGCAGTGCAGGTTTATAGCACTAAAAATAATAATCTGTTACCCACATTAAGCCAAGCATTTCACAAATAACTCTACCTGTCCTCAGGGATGTTTCAAAAAGGATCGTAGGAAGAGCTGGGGAGAGAGAAGGTTGTTTGTGTTGGCTTTGCAGTGCTAAAAGTGATCAACATTAAAAGTACAGCTTTCTGAGACCTTTGTATTCCTATAAAAACAGAGGTAAAATTGTTTGTTTATGGAACATTAACTAAGAAGTGAATGACAGATTGTCAAAATAATTGCTTTGGGAAGAAAAAATCTAAATAAAAAAAAAGTTTACATACTCCACCTCCCTCCTTCCTTTCTATGCAAAGATATACAGACAAGTGCACCCATAAATATCTATTTATGTATTTTAGTAATCTATGCAAAAATTTCTATGTGTGGCATTTTGTTCATTTATAAATTAAGACACATCTATTGAGAGCTGGAGAAAGATACCACCCATCTTTGATACGACCAGCTTGGGTTTAGAAGCAGTGATGAACTGTGATTTTTTCCTTTCTTGCCAGAAATATGTTGGCTTTTTAGATTAACTTTATTTTAATTGGAATTTTTTTCTTCTATGTTGGTTGGTAAAAAACCTTTCTTCATTAAGCTGTGTGCTGGCAATATTTGAGGTAGCAAATAACATAATACTGCCTTGTTTAGATACTTGATCATTTTCTTGTGAAATTTTATTGCAGCATCACCTGCCTAAAAACTCCTCAAAACTAAAACAGCAGATCTGCTACTGTGCACAACTTGCTAGAAAGCTGCAGTTCCTGCAGTGAAAGGGAAGGTTTTGGATGGCTGGGATAATTTTAAGTGCAGGGGGTTAGTTTTTTCCTAGAAAGCTGAAGGAAGGACTACTATACGTCATAATATTCCTGTCTGTAAAATCAGAGAGCACCTTAGCAAAAGCCTCGTTGGTAGCTGAGATAATAAATGTGTGCTCAACAGAAGCTGCTGCTTCTTGATACATTTTCTTCTGCTAGAATTAGCCAGGAAAGGGATTTTAACTTTAGCAAAACTATTGCACATGATCCATATGCACAATGTCCAATTTAATTTTTACCATACCAATATAAAGGGAGTTTGCTTTATTGCCTTTCCAACCAGGGGCTGGAGAAATTCAGCAACTAATCATTAACTCACAGCTAAATCTGCTCCCAGCAACATTCCTACAGTATTCCTAGTAGGTTTTTTAAACTGCTAAACTTCTTTATTGCTGCTGACTGCCAGCATGCATGGACTGACCGGAACCTCTTATTAAATAGATTTGTACAGTTTTCCCACAGTAACTTTAACTGTCGTGCCTTAAAATGTCGTGTAGTGCAATAAATGCTTTGTAAGCTAATAAAATGTTGATGTCCATCTGTAGGCTCCACAGGAGGGTGAGGGATGTAATTCCTGGGGATCTGCTGCCCTCAGCAGAGTTATGGATATGGAGGTCCCTTAACTGATGAGCATCTCCTCACTCAGAATCCTCCTTTGCTCTCCTTTTCCTTTGATGATTATTCAGTACCAGGAAAAGTGAAATGATGCAATAAGGTCTCCCTGGAGCCTTCTGTTCTCCAGGCTGAACAACCCCAGCTCTCCCAGCCTGGCTCCAGAGCAGAGGAACTCCAGCCCTCTGATCATCTGAGTTGCCTCCTCTGGGCTTGTTCCAGCTGCTCCATGTCTTTCTTGTGTTGGGAGCCCCAACCCTGGACACATGTGCTCCATGTGGGGTCTCACAGGGCAGAGTAGAGGAGGAGAATCCCCTCCCTCCACCAGCTGGCCACATTTCTTTTGATGAAGCCCAGGAGAAGCCAAAGGACTTGTAATTATCTGTAAGACTTGTAATTTCATTTCCATTCCTATTTTCCTTTTTTCTTTCTTCTCCATAGCTGCCTCACTGTATTTTGGCAAGTCACCCAGGCCTTGGAGCTTGTGGGGGCCACACCAAGTGAGCTTGGGTGAAAACTGTGCATTCTTCTCTTGCTGTGCCAAAGCCCTGTTTTGCCTTTGGGTGACCACCATGGCACTTAGTCTTAACCAAATAAAGTCAGCACTTGCAGACAGAGCTGAGCTGAGCTTTAAGGAAATGGTGAAGAATTTTAAAACTTCTTCTCTCTAGTTACCAGCGTCCATCCACCCCTTCTCTTACCTCAGGGAAAACTCATTGTTAACTAAACCCTTTCCTGTTAATACAGAGATCAAAGAAGGGCTATCCTGCATGTTTCCTGGGAGTCTGAATTGGCTTTGGGAGTGTATTGCTTAGCTGAGGATTTTAGCCATCCCATGCTTTGTGAAGAACAGTTCTGAATGCTCTTTTTTCCTGTATATATTTTAATACAAAGGGATTTTACCTAATATGTGGAAATTTGCATTCCTGTCTTGGAGATACTGAAAGAAATTGAACTCCTAAGTATTTCCTTTTTCAGTCTTGGTCTGGGGATAAAAGGAGTATTACATGAGGCTGGGAAAGGAGACAGTCCGATGTAATTGTAATTTTTCCTGGTACTTGCATTTATAAGATCACAGGACAAAGAAGAAGGGACAGAAAAGAGGAGGGGAACGAGGCAGCACAGGCCAAGAGCTGTGTAGCATCAGTGCAAGCCATGGAGCTGAGGAAGCATGGAGGGGAGGAAGCAGTTCCTTTTGCCCAAGCAGGGACCTCACAGGCATGACCAGTGTCATACTGGATAATGGGGATTGGTCCTGCACTTCTTGTCAGCTGGAAGGTGGGACAGGAGCAGAAAGCTGTTGGGACCCCACTGGGGAGTAGTCTGGCTTTGGTACACTGCCTCTTGAACCGGCCTGCTTTTCTTCTCCAGCACAGAGTTTGACCACCTTCTGTAACACCATTCCCTGACAGAAAAAGGCTCTGGGGTTTCTTCCAGTTTCCCAAAACGTCTCCAAATGGTTTCTGCACTGGCTCACCTATCCTTTAACTGCACACCTTTAGGTATGTAGTGAAAGCATAGGGCTAACAGACAGTGGGAGTTACTTTGTAGCTTCAGAAGGGTAGTTTTGTGAAAAAATCTACCTGATATTTCAGCAGTGGCTGGTCAGAGGACCACAGGAAATTGAACTCTATTTTGCAATTGTGATGGTCGGTCAATATTCCTCCCATGTTGTTTCTCAGGACACCTGGGCTCTTGGCCCCAAGAGTTTAGTATTAATGATTGCATTTTTAGAAGCACCAGGACAGCTGCTTTCTAAAAGCAGGGTGCTTTAAGCTGACCCTTGAGATGATGTATAGCTCTCCCTGTTCTGGCAGCTCATAGAGCCAGCCCAGTTCTGAGCACTGGGGAAAGGTAAATAACTGGCTGGGTCTGGGGGTCTGTGCTCTCAGCCTCTTTGTGCACAGGAGGGCATTGACACGGAGCCACAGGGACCACAGGGATGGTCCCAGTTCACCTGCAAGTTTAGCAGCTGTGTATGAAATACAGGAAAGTGCATCAGACCCTTTACAGCACTGCAGGGAAAGGTGACAGAGGGATGAACCTGAATCCCCTGGCAGGTGTTTCTCAAGTGCAGTGTGCATGTGGGGTTACAGCTCAGAGCCTGAGCATCAGCAGCTTGCTCACCAAATGGCTTTTTGTTCTTCTTCATGTGTTTCAAACACAACAAATGGGAAGGCTGCTTACAGAGAGTCCTGTGTAGTGTAGTCTGGACTTTGGGAAGATGGTAGTTGTTAGATCAATACCCAGCAATCTGGCTAACTTAGTTTTTGGGACTGCTCCCTGGTGATTTTGGCCTGGCTTCTTAAAGGGATTCAATTTTCATTCAGAAATGGAGCTAGTGCTGTCACAGGGCAGATGGAGCTGGGACAAATGGCACATTGATTTTGGTCTTAAGAAGAAGCCACCTGAGCTCCTCATGACAACAGCCCACAGACTGGTAATGGGTCTGTTGAAATTACCTCATCACAAAGCTTTTAGCTTGAAGCTCTGACATATGGAGCTGGTTCAGTTCTGCTGTGGGGGTTTGAATGAAAAGAGGTTTAGCAAGGAGATTGATGCACAGCAAAACTGTTTATACTTTAGCAAATGAAGCATCTTGGGATGTAAAACCTCAGCAACAGTCCAGTTTTACCCATTTCTTGGCCTTCTCCATTTACCCGACTTCGTGGCCTTAGCTCCTTTGTCAACAGTAAAATAGGACAGGGAGGGGTAGATCCTTCTTGGCTTCTTCTTCTCTAAAGCTGGTTTTGTTTGCTGCCTGATCGTCTTCTGTACAGGCTGGTGACAACCAGCTTCAGCTCAAAGACTCACAACAGTGCAGGTCTGGAGGGTGTTGAGTTAAGTCTGCACTGTCCCAGCATCCTGCAGGCTGTAACCTCCTGTTCTCCCACAAACAGGACCAAACAAATTGGTATTTAATTATAAAACAAGCACTTTGAAAAGTTTGCCGTGTGTTTCGTTTTGCCCAGAAGCAACTGAGATTCACTGGAATATTCACAAGCCCTCGATAATGGATTTATTGTAGTTGCTGGAATGTTTTGTATTTTACAACTTTTCTGCTGCACAGTGCCCTGGCACTTGCAGAATGCTTGTCTGGTGCAGTTCTCAGTGCTTCTCACAGAGAAGTGCTTTGGGAAGCAGGTGGGGTAAGTGCCACATTTATGTGTGGTTTATGGAGCCCACAGGACTGGGAATTGTCTGTTATTCCAACACGTGTCATTTATTCTAGTGGAATCCTTATGAGAAAGTTTTTCTTTGCTATAGAGATTTTTAATCTACTTATTTGAGCTCAAACAGGCAAGACTTGTCCATCTAACTGGCTTCTGTTGCTGGTTTTTTCTTTACAGTCTGTTGTTGGCCCTGTGAAGATGCTGCTGGGATTCTGCAGACCACGATTGCCAATACCAAAGGTCACCAGTGCTCCACAGCAGCCAAGTTATCCTCAGGTAAACCAGGAGCCAGGGTTCAGCTCCAGAACTCCAAGACCTTCTCACAGATGACCCTCTGAAACTGTCCCTCAGGAAGGCAGGACCATTCTGAAGGTAAAGGGTAACTCTTTGGGTCTGATCCTGCACATACCTGTATGTGGCAAAAGCTGTGCCATGCTTTGTGGGGGCAGGTGACATGCAATACTCTTAATTTAGCACAACAGTTTTGGAAGTAAAAATATTTGTTAAAATTGGTCTTCATAGCAGTGGTTGAGTCAATCCTATAAAGCTCATAAAAAAACATCAGCCTGCACACAGAATGATTTCTTTTTTTACTTTTAGTTCTTTGATGCTCAGAGATAATGGAGGAAGAGGGAGCTTTCCTGTTCAACTTGCCCATCAGTGTGCAGTGGGTGAGAAAAGAAGAACAGTTTTTGGCCAGCTGGTTTAGGAGTTGTGAAAGCAGTTGTGATGTCCCTAATGAAATGTGGGGGTGCAGGCACAGCCCCAGACTGGCTTGTCCCCCATGTGTTCCCCTCTTCACCACAGTGCTGTAGAGACCCAGAGTTTGGACCTCAGGCTGCTGCTGCCAAAATCCCCCCACACCTCCCAGTCTGCAGGACTAAAGGCTGTGTGCTCATTAATATGGAAAGCTGCATGGGTGGCCTGCACCAAAAGTTCTTTTGTTGGCTGGACCCCAGTCAGTGCTGCATCTAAATGAGTGACCCCAGCCCTGCACTGCTTTTAAGGCTGATTTGATCAAAGGGTCTGAAGTTCTGTTGACTGCAAATTCTTTAGAAAAATAAACATAGGAACTACGAGAATGTTGGTGACAAAAGCGAGCTAAACCTTTGAGGCCACCTCACTGCCCTCACTGCCACCTCCCCCCTCCCTTTTATTTTAAATTTATTTAATATTCTGAGTGCCAGTCCTTGTATGAAATGGACCCACAGCAGAAAGCTGGGGCTCCTTGGTGTATCCCTTTGTGCTCTCTGTGTTTCTGGTTTGGTTTGGCTGTTCATGCTGTGAAACTTGTCCATCGTGCACTCCCCTGCCTATAATTCCAATTTCCTGCAATTCCAATGCACAGCCAGTTTTTCTGGATAGCATATAAACAATCAGATTACTTTATTAGATAACTTACATCTTGCACTGAATGACATTCTAATCATGGTGATCAGACTCTGTCACATCCCAAGTTTCTTGAACACATTTTCAAGCCATCCAGCTGTAGCTCAGGGCAGAGGTTTCTGTCTTGCCTCACAAAATTGGCGACTCTTTTGCAAAGACAGCCCTTTACAAAGGAGTTGTTATGTACATTAATATCCAAGGGTCTGCTTTCAAAGAAAAAAACCCCAAACAAACAGCAAACCAAACCCCATCATATAATAATAATAATATGCTGTATTTTCAGTTCTTGCTTTTAATATTTTACAAGCTTTTCCACTGCAGTGACAGAAGCAGAAAGCAAACATCCTTCCCAATGTGCCTTGATGAAGGAACATAGAATTTAAACACAAGGGATATATTAAATGTGCAGAGTCAAACTATCACAATCATCATAATTTATTTTCTGCTTATTTTTGTGTAAGATTATTTGCAGAAGGGTGGGCACAGCATCTCAGCTCCCCTGACTGCTTTAGTGCCATTGCCTCTATTACCTGCTCCTTATTATGCTGTTGTGTCTCTGCCTGTTTGTGTCTCTTGGGTCATCGCCTCTTTCACCTCATTTTTATCTTTTTATATAATCTTTGCTGTAGCAGCTCAGGGCTGGTGCCTGAGCATTTTCCTCCATAAGCAGTGTAATTTCTCTCCAAAGGCTTCCCATGTAGGCACACAGTCCTCACTTCTGTTTTTTTTTAAAGCCTGGCTGGCTGAGCACCTGCCCTTTCCTTGCCCTACCCTGCCCCAGCCCCAGTGTTGGGCACCCAGCCCTGTGCCACCGGGTTAGGTGCCCTCCCATGAGGTCCTGATGGCCACCATAGCTGGAACTGGAGCAAAAAGGTCACCCCTGGCATTAAGGAGCTTGAAAACTCCCCAGGGGCAGGTTTCAGGTAAGACAACCCAATTGTCACAGCAAAAGCGGCCCCACCTCAGTTCATGTGATGCTGCCCAAGGGGTCCAGAGTGCACACATTATAATCATTACTGACTAAGTTGGAAAATTAAATTCTTAGGGTGTATCCCAAACAAACAAACCAATCCTATCAGACAAGCTGGCGTTCAGGAGAAGTCTTTCTTTCAAGTCCAAACTCCAGAATTAAGGAATTAGTTTTGCCACTGGTAACCATGGGCCCTGGGTGTCACTGTGGATGTCACCGTGTAGCTACATGTCGACAGCCTGAGCTGCCCACAGTGCCAGACTCTGACACATCAGCCATTTGCCTGGCTGGAGAATGGAGGCTGCAGCATTCCTGGTCTGAAAAAACAGAAATCCAAATTCCTGAAGAGCAAATTTTATCTTTCCAGTTTGCCTGCTAGAAATGTGAAGAAGTTTCACAGTGTTTGAACAGTCTAAATTAAACTATCTCAGAGAGCAAATCGTTCATGAACAGGAAACCTGTGACTACTATCTTCATTACACACAGAACAATGCCAAGTGGTTTAATTGCTATTTTGTGCTTTATTGTGGGAGTTGAATTCTATCCTTTATTTTGCTGCTATGTTATTAAGTTGTCTCAGATACTGCTTCGTGTCATTTAACTACTGGGTTCTTGCAGAAGTGCAATCTTTCAGCATCCCACACAGGAGATAAATCATGCAGGACAAGGTCAGGTTTTAGCCTTGGGAGTGTCAGCACATGCAAGGATAATCCATCAGTTTACAGGTGAACAAGCCATACACACAACTGCTGTCCATAGCTGGTCCCTGCAAAGATAATATGGAGCTGCAGCTCTGAGGACCTCAGGGGTTAGTGAACAAAAACACCAAATCCCTAATTCCTATTAGTTACTTTGCAGGAGTATTTACAACTGATAGATTTTATATTCCTCCCCAAAACTGGAATAAAAGAATCCCAGCAGTTTGCTGTAGCTATGAAATGGACTCTTTTCAACAGGTTCCAGCTCCATTCCTCATTTGAATTAAAAGCAGAGCAAAACCATTCTGTTGGTCACCTACTTTTGATCACAGCCTGTGAAAGACATGAGCATAAAAACCATTTAATTTTATAATACTTACAGTTCTCTAATGAAGCCATGGCTTTATTATGCCATCATCATCTTTACAATGTACCTGGGAAAAGAGTAAAACTGAGTTAAAAACTAGTCAATGGATTTCAGTAACAAAACAAGGTACTAAAAATACAGCAGTTTAAACTTCTGAAAGTTGTTTTTTCCCTTGGTAATGGAGCCCTGCAGGCCCATCCTGTACAGCC
>JAWWTY010000401.1:0-11900 GCA_035222235.1 Margarornis squamiger | reverse complement strand
AGAGGGTGGTAGAATACATAGCTTTGATCACCCCCACACAGTGATAACTGGTCCCACCTGCTGAACTAGGACACACATGTAACAGTTATTTGGGAAGACAAAACACCATGACTTCAAATGTCCCCACACTACCTTCTTCCCCCAGCTTTGTATACTGAGCATAATGTCATATAGTATGGAATATCCCTTTGGTCAGTTGGGGTTAGCTGTCCCAGATGTGTCCCTATAAAGTCCTGATAAATATGAAAAATGCTTCCAAAAATGCTCTGTCATTGTGTCTGTTTATCATTATCTTTTTGGACACCTGAAGGCTATGTGCAAAATGAACCATAGCAAAAAATTCTTAAACCCTATAAAAAGTGAAGGAAAAACTGTGGAAAAACAGGAGAGGAGAGAAAGAGAAACACCAGCTCTGCAAGTCCCTCTTACTAAAGAGACTGGAGCTGACCACCCTTTCCACCTCCCCCCCTCTTCTCACCACCACCTGTGAAGAAGCCTGCCACCGGGAGCTGAGGCACTGCCAGCCTGGGGAGAACAGAAACCAGCCGTGCTGCTTACTTTAGTTGTGGAAACCCCTGCTCCTGCATCCCCGAGAGACGGAACGTGAACTCGCTGCTGGGACGTAAGCTGTAGCTCCCTGGAGCAAGCAGCCGGAGCGGGACCTGTGAGTTGCAGGAACCACACTGGTTAAACCTCCACCACAGCTGGATTCCAAAGACTGCATTCTAACAAGCTGCCAGACCCCTCGAGACCAGAGATAAGCGGCAGGGGAAAAAAAAAAAGGCAGAAACCACTCTCCTCCCTGCCCCCACCTCATCAGAAAGGTAGAATGTGGTGGCAAAACTGTCCTATGCTTTTAAAGCAACCTTAGCTTTTCCCAACTTTTCTCTATTTTTCCTTTTCTTTCTTTTTGCCTCTTTTACAATTAATAAAGTGAAAATATCAATTTTTGGTATCAACATATAACTTTGAGTTTTAATCTTGTTTCGGAGAATATTCGAACCTGAAGTTCTTTCCACAATCCACAGAGAGCTCTTTTTGCTCCCCTGTGATTAAGTGGATTGTAACCCCTTTCAGCTTCTTGTGCACTCCCAGCCTTCTCACTGGTGGGGTAGTGTGAGAAGAAGAAAAGGCCTTGACTCTGTGTAAGCACTGCTCAGCAATAAGGAAAACATCTCTCTGTTAGCAACACCATCTCTCTATTATCAACCCTGTTTCCAGCACAAATCCAAAGCATAGCCCCATACTACCTACTCTGAAGAAAATTAGCTCTACCCCAGCCAAAACCAGCACACCACTGTACTGGGGCTTGGCCTGTGCCTATCATTCACAATTCAGTATTATCAGAGGATTGTGGTTAAGGCAGGGACCCAAAACACCTCTGAGAATACCTTGACTGAGACTAGGGTGCAAACTACATCTAAGGACATGATAGGAGAGACAGGGGCTCAAACAACAACTACAGTAATTGTCCCAGTAGTGAAAAAGAAACAGTGGACAAGGAGATCAACGGGTCTGTATCATTGATTAGTAAGGGAGGTGGAAGAAGAGGAAGGGTTTCATCAAGAAGATGGCCCTTTGGCAAAGAAATTGGAGGAAGGAGTATGAGAATTCAGACAGGAAGCAGAAACTACCTGGTTCCTGACCTCAGAACTTTGAGACATGAGGAAAGATTACAGCTGCCAGCCAGATGAGTGGATTGTTGCCTAACTGCTCCGATGCTGGGATAATGGGGCTGACAGCCAGCAATTGAAAGGTCAGGAAGCCAAACAGCTGGGATCCCTCATAAACTCCTGTGACAAGAAACACCTCATTGAGTGGGTGTATCACATTTCCTATCACCCACAAGCCTCTGGAAAGACTGAGAGATATAATGGACTGTTAAAGACTGTGTTGAGAGTGTTGGGCAATGGGACATACAAGCATTGGGAGGCAAATTTAGCCAAAGCCACTTGGCTGGTTAACATCAGAGGATCTGCCAACTGCCCTGGTCCTGCCCAAACAAAACCCCTACATACTGTGGAAGGAGATAAGGTCCCCATACTACACATGGGGAAGTGGCTGGGGAAGGCAGTGTGGGTTTCTCCTCCCTTGGGAAAAGACAAGCACATTTGGGGAACTGTTTTAGCTCGAGGACCTGGGTGTACTTAATAGGTAATGTGGAAGGATGGGAAGACCTGATGTGTGCCTCAATGAGATTTAAACTTGGGAGAAAAATAATGTGTTGTGTGAATTGTATGTTCTAGGAAGTAATGTAGCAGGAACGACCTAAACTGATGAAGAGTGAGTTTTGCAAGGAACCAGGTGAGTGCAATGATGTCTGAAACCAAGCTGGCGTTGGTGATAGGAGAAATAGAAACATTGTTCACAGCACTCCAGAATGCCCCAATAAGGGACGATATAATCTTAGAGAAGTCCTCAAGAATTAGATAAGGGATGTAACTCAAACAAACAGGATGTAAACTAAGCTCTGTGTACCCAGATAAAATAAAGAACAGACGTTACAGTGGTGAAACACTATGACGCTGTGCCTGCTCAAGAACTGAGGTCAAGATGATGAAGAAGACCCAGAAGGACCAAAGAAAGACTTCCAATAGGGGTGTGACTATGTAAAGCAAACTAGTGGATATGTATTAAGTTGGCAAGAATATCTAATGAATATGTAAACAGTATGTGTAATAAAAAGCCCTGTCCATCTGTCATTTGGCACATTTGATTAGAGGAGCTATCCTCTGAATGTCCAGTGTGCTGAATAAAGAATGGCTTTTTTAACACCTACAAATTGGTGTTACAGAGTTTGTTTCTGCTGCTTTTCAGTATCATTGGTACTCAACAATCAAACACAGTATAGTTATAACAGTTATAGATATAGTTGCAGTCACGGAAACATGGTGGGATGACTCACACAACTGGAGTGCTGCAATGGATGGCTATAAACTCTTCAGAAGGGACAGGCAAGGAAGGAGAGGTGGTGGGATGGCCCTGTATGTTAAGGAGTGTTTTGATTGTCTAGAGCTTAATGGTGGTGATGAAAGGGTTGAGTGTTTATGGGTAAGAATCTAGGGAAGGCCAACAGGGCAGATATCCTGGTGAGAGTCTGTTATAGACCACCCAACCAGGATGAAGAGGCAGATAAAATATTTTACAAGCAGCTGGTAGAAGTCTTATGATTGCTAGCCCTTGTATTCTTGGGGAAATACCACTTACTAGAGGTCTGCTTGAAATACAACACAGCTGTGAGGAAACAGTCTAGGAGGTTCTTGGAGTGTGTGGAAGAGAACTTCCTGACACAGTTAGTGAGGGAGCCAAGTAGGGGAGGTGTTCCACTGGACCTGTTGTTTATGAACACAGAAGGACTTGTGGGTGATGTGACAGTCAGAGGCAATCTTGGGCATAGCAGTCACAGCTTCCTCACGGGGGAAAGCGGAGGAGCAGGCACCCGTCTCCTCTCTGGTGACCAGTGACAGGACCTGAGGGAATGGCATGAAGCTGTGTCATGGGAGATTTAGGCTGGATATCAGGAAAAGGTGGTTGGGCACTGGAATAGGCTCCCCAGGGCAGTGGTCACTACACCAAGCCTGCCAGAGTTCAAGAAGCATTTGGACAATGCTCTCAGTCACATGGTGCGACTCTTGGGGGTTTCCTGTGCAGGGCCAGGAGTTGGACTTCAATTATCCTTGTGGGTTTCTTCCAATTCAGGATATTCTATGATTCTATGAAATGATAGAGTATTCAGTTATTGAAGAAGTAAGGAGGGGGATCAGCAAAACTGCTACCTTGGACTTCTAGAGGGAAAACTTTGACCTGTTTAGGACACTGGTTGAGAGAGTTCCTTAGGAGGCAGTCCTGAAGGACAAAGGGGTCCTGCAAAGCTGGAGATTCTTCAAGAAAGAAATCTTAAAGGTGCAGGAGTAGGCTGGCTCCATATGCTGAAAGACAAGCTGTAAAGTAAGATACATGCAGGCATCCCCAAAAATGCCAAGGCAGTGGAAGGAATTCAAGAAAATTTATTCTGAAGTCGAGAACACTAAAAACTTGCAAAGGAAAAATGCACCAGGCTGCAAAGCACTGGGCCTGGGATGAGACACCTCCTGTTCTCTTCAGGACTTTTTATCTTCTCTGTCCTCCCTTGGCCCTCTCTGGGCCACGGAGGCCTGTAACATGTCTGTGAGCATTATCTCTCTCCTCACGTACCAGAGAGAGAGAGAGCCTGAAGTCCTCTCTGGAATGCAGAAGGCAAAGAAAAAAACATCTAACCACCTTTGAGAAAGGCATTTCCCAGGCAGGAAAGGCTTCCTGAGCGAACACCTGTCTCCTCAAAGTGAATTCTTCCGGCAAAAAGGATATTTTTGCTTACACAAGCCAGCAGGGAAGAAGACCAGCCTGGCTGAACAGAGAGTTTGGCTGGAACTCAGGGAAACAAAAGGAGAGTTTATGACCTTTGCAGGAAGGGGAAGGACACTCAGGAGGGCTACAAGGTGTTGTGAGGTTATGCAGGGAGAAAATTAGAAGGGACCAAGCCCAACTAGAACTTCATTTGACTACTGCCATAAAAGACAACAAAAAATGTTTCTATAAATACATCAGCAACAATAGGAGGGCTGAGGAGAATCTCCATCCATTATTGGATGTGGGAGGAAATGTAATGACAAAGGTTGAGGAAAAGGCTGAGGTACTTAATGCTTTCTTTGCCTTGGCCTTTAATTGTTCTTGGGGTACTGTCATGGTTTAACCCCAGCCAGCAGCTAAGCACCACGCAGCTGCTTGCTCACTCCCCCACCAGTGGAATGAGGGAGAGAATCAGAAGGGTAAAAGCTAGAAAACTCATGGGTTGAGATAAAGACAGTTTAATAGGGAAAGCAAAAGCCACACACACAAGCAAAGCGAAACAAGGAATACATTCACTGCTTCCCATGGGCAGGCAGGTGTTCAGTCACCTTAAGGAGAGCAGGGCCCCATCACATGTAACAGGTACTCGGGAAGAAAAACACCATCACTCCAAACGTTCCTCCCTTCCTCCTTCTTCACCCAGCTTTATACACTGAGCATGATGTCATATGGTCTGGAATATCCCTTGGATCAGTTTGGGTCACCTGTCCTGACTGTGTCTCCTCCCAACCTCCCATGCACCCCCAACTTCCTCACCAGCATGGCAGTACGAGAAGCAGAAAAGGCCTTGGCTCTGTGTAAGCCCTACTCAGCAACAACAAAAACATTTCTGTATTCTCAACCTTGTGTTCAGCAAAAATCAAAAACAGAGCCCCATACCAGCCACTGGGAAGAAAGTTAACTCTACCCCCACCAAAACCAGTACAGGTACCCAAATCCCTGAGCTGGAAGAGAGGGGCAAGGAGCAGAATGAAGCTCCCATAATCCAAGGAGAAATGATCAACAACCTGCTACACCACTTTGACACACAGAAGTCTATGGGGCCAGATGGAATCCACCCAAGGGAGCTGGCAAATGTAGTCAATGAGGATTTCCAATCACATATAAGCAGTCCTGGATAACCAGGGAGGTCCCAGTTGACTGGAAGTTAGCAAATGTGACACCCATCTACAAGAAGGGCTGGAAGGAGGATTGCTGGAATTACAGGCCTGTCAGCCTGACCTTGGTGCCAGGGAAGGTTATGGAGCAGATCATCTTGAGTGCCATCACACAGCACATGCAGGACAACCAGAAGATCAGGTCCAGCCAGCATTGTCTTATGGAAGGCAGGTCCTGCTTGACCTGCCTGATCTCCTTCTATGACAAGGTGAGCCATTTACTAGATGAGGGAAAAGCTGTGGATGTTGCCTACTTAGACTTTAGTAAAGCCTTTGACACTGTTTCCCAAAGCATTGTTCTGGAGAAACTGACTGTTCATGGCTTGGGTGGGTGCACTGAGTAAAAAAGCTGTCTGGATGTCCGAGCCTAAAGAGTTGTGGTGAATGGAATTAAATCCTGTTGATAGCTGGTCACAAGTGGTGTTCCCCAGGGCTCAGTACGGGGGCCAGTTCTGTTTAATATATTTATCAATGATCTGGATGAAGGTATTGAGTGCACCCTCTGCAAGTTTACACATGATATGAAGTTGGGCAGGAGTGTTGATCTGCTGGAGGGTAGGAAGGCTCTACAGAGGGATCTGGGCAAGTTGGATTGATGGGCCAAAGCCAATCATATGAAGTTCAACAAAGCCAAGTGCCAGGTCCTGCACTTGGGTCACAATCCCAAGCAATGCTACAGGCTTGGGGAGGAGTGACTGGAAAGCAGCCCAGTGGGAAAGGACCTGGGGGTACTGGTTGACAGCTGGCTGAACATGAGCCAGCAGTGTGCCCAGATGGCCAAGAAGGCCAATGGCATCCTGGTCTGTATCAGGAATAGTGTGGCCAGTAGGACTAAGGAAGTGATTGTCCCTCTGTACTCGGCACTGGTGAGGTTGCACCTCAAATACTGTGTTCAGTTTTAGGCTCCTCCAAACAAAAAAGACATTGAGGTGCTGGAGCATGTCCAGAGAAAAGTGACGAAGCTGGCGAAGTGTCTAGAGCATAAGTCCTTTGAGAAGTCGCTGAAGGAACTGGGGTTGCTGAGTCTGGAGAAAAGGAGGCTCAGGGGGGACTTCATTGCTCTCTACAACTTCCTGAATGGAGGCTGTAGACAAATGGGTGTTGGCCTCTTCTCCCAAGCAACTAGTGAAAGGAGAAGAAGAAATGGCCTCAAGTGGTGCCAGAGGAGATTCAGGTTGGATATTTGGAAAATTTTTTCACTGAAAGGGTGGTCAGGCATTGGAACAGGCTGCCCAGGGAAGTGGTTAGGTCACCACTCCTGAAGGTATTTAAAAGACGTGTAGATGTGGCAGTTGGGGACATGGTTTAGTGGTGGACTTGACTGTGCTAGGTTGATGGTTGGACTCAGTGATCTTAAAGGTCTTTTCCAACCTAGATGAAAGCTGAGAGAAAGGAGGATGGGAAGGGGGCATTCATTATTACGTTTGTCTTCAAGAGCAACTGCTACATGTACTGAAGCCCTAGTTCCCAGGAAGGGACATCATCTGCTGATGGGAAGTAGAGAATAAGTCTTTTGTTTTCCTTTGCTTCTGTGCATGGTCTGTTCTTTTGCTTTATTAAACTCCCTTTCTTGACTCACAAGTTTTTTCCATCTTATTTTCTCCCCTTGTGTCTTGCTCAGGAGGGGGAGTGATAAAGCAGCTTGGTGGGCACCTGGTGTACAGTCAAGGTCAACCCATCACAGCTGCACAGATCCAGAGGTAACAGATTTCATCCTGAGACCTAAAAGAAAGAAGGTGATCCATTCTTCTCCCTTGTTCTGACTAAGATCACATATACCTAGACCACTCTTGAAAGACACATTCCAGACTACTGTGTAAAGTGTCTCATGAAAGAGATAATCTCCAGACTGTGTTCAGCTGTTCATGCATTCCAAATTTTTAATATTATCTACTCAAAACCTTCTGAAATGCAAATTAAGCCTTTTACTTCTTGCCCATGTTGTGGTTTAATCTCAGGCAACAGCACAGTACCACACAGCCATTTGCTCATTCCCCCACCATGGGATCATGTTACAAAAATTTGCAACTAGTTTTAGCCAGGGTTCTTATATGCTTCAAGAGTTCATGATTTGACTAATCACTAACACCTACAACCAATTACTAATCATAGTAAAACTTTGCAAAACAACTATTTTATGCAGCATTCTTGCTGCTTTTCTGTTGTTCCAAAGGACCTGGGATTCAGTTTTACTGTAGTTACTTATCTGTGACACCAGATGATACTGGGAGGGTTTTAGAGACACATTAGAGGGGCTAGGATGATAGCATTATCCTAGTTTTCCATGGGTATGCTTTGTTCTTCATGGACAGCTCTAAGCTTCCAAGAAGCAAAGTCCTTATGTCCGGGGCCGAGCTGGGCTTTAGTTTGTTTTACTAAAGCATGAACACCACACAAGTCTCCAGTAAAATTCCACTACCTCATTACATTACAGGGTATAATGTGAACATATATATATATAAAATCAATACACTTTCATACTTGTCTTAGTTTTAAAAAGAAACCAAGATGTCTATCAAGGAAAGTAGACTAGAAAGGGGCCTCTCAAATCACCACAACGTTTGAAATTAAGAGACTTTACTCAGAAAACATAGAGAAGAGGATAACAGTTCTTTACTACAAATATGTGTGTATAACCAAAACCAGAACAGAACAAACAGCAACACCATAACCAAAACTTTCAAACAAATCAAGTCCTATCTTTGCCCCTTCTGTGCAGTTATATTTACAAACAGCAGGGGACACTGCCGCGCCTCTGGAGGCAGAGGCTGCAGTGACTCATGGGCTCTGGCGAGGCAAAGACATTGGTAGGGAGAGGTGCTGGTTCCAGAGCTCACATGGGAATGGCAGCCACAAGGGACGGGCTGAAACCTTTCCTGTGGGCAGTGTAAGGACCCTCTCACCGTCCTTTTTCTGAAAGCGTTGGAGAGTGTGGGGGTTAGCAACTCCTCTGCAGACGCTGGCCCCTCAACGAGCCTGTAGCAAATCCAAGCAGTGGTGATTGTTCTCTCAGAAGAACGGCACAGGGCACGTGGAGTCAGGGGGCAAGCCAGGAACCCCCTCCCAGTGCTTCCACCAGCCCAGCAAGCGGCGGCTGGCACCCAAGCAGATGGAGGAGCAAAGTGTAGTGGAAAAAATGAGCACCAGGAAACCTCTCTCTGCCCACCTCCCAAGCCAGGGAAAAAGTGAAGTCCTTCCCCCCAAAAAAGAAAACACCTCCCCCAGTCTTCTCCCCAGCCATCACGATGGAATGCAAAGCTATGAGCTATCCCTTTGTTTAGGCTTTAGACAGCTGGCTCTGGGAGCAGGTAGTGGGGGCTGGGCTTCAACAAACCATCTTGTTCTGGCTCCCAAACCTCAAAACACTGTGTTGGCAAGGGACAAACAAAAATTCCATGAAGGATTTTGAAACTATAACAATACTATAAAGACTAATTGATACAGTAGTTAGGAAAGGAGATTTTCATAGCAGTCCCTCCTTTTGACTGTCAGAATCAGATTATTTGTCATTTTAGTAGTAAGTCAAGTGCATAAGATAATACCACTCTGCAAACACACATATGTAGAATCATAGAATAGTTTTGGTTAATTATTAAGAATTGCAAAGCAAATTCAGATAGAGAATACAACAACTGAAATCCTTTTAGTTCACAGTCCTATACTTAAATCTGGGAGTTAAGAGGTTAACTACTCAAACAGACTTAAGGGGCATTCCTGTCTTACTTTATGTAATACTTTTAAATTACTCTTTATCTTGTTTATATCAGTTTCAATTTTCTGGTCTTGCTTTATGTTAGAACAGCAGCTATTACTCTATAATGCACATATCCAGTTCTGTGCTGCTAACAGATAGTCTAAAGCTAATCAATTCTATGTTATCATTTTTGATAATAATTTTATTTCTTCCTGTAGGGCTACAATGCTATCTGCTGTTTCATGTAATGGTATTTTCTAATGCTGTTAACACATTTACAGTAGGTCTTTCTAGTTCAGTAACCCCTAACCATGGGATAAAAGCTTTGCTATGTGTCTTAGTTTAGAGGAAAACTAAGGTATCTATTTGGACTAGGAAAGAAAAAAAACAACTTCCAAAGAAAAAAATCCACCACACCCCCTTTAAAATTTAAAACAGACTTTAATTAGGAAAATGTATAGAGAAGGCTAACAGTTCTTAATTACTATATATATATATATATATATCCCAGAAACCAGAACCGAACAAAACAGTTTGTAATCAACACCTTTGAATGAAATGAAGTCTCTGCTCCCTTTGGGTGCAATTATATTTACGGACAGCAGGTGACGATGTCGCACTTCGGCTGGTGCGAAGTGGGCTTCCCAGTGGAAGCAGGTGGGGGCGCTGGTGGCTCCCCCTGTGGTAGACCCGTGGTAGACTCATGTGGGCTGGGTGGTGCAAAGGGACGGGGTGGAATCTTTTCCATGGGGCAGTGTAGGCCCTCTCCTCATCCTTTGTTCTGAAAAAAAAAAAAAGCGTTGGGCTGGGGGCAGAGGGGTCTGTAGCAAATCCAAGGTCGCGATGACTTTCTCTCTCTCTGAAGCACAGGGAGCCCAGAGTTAGGGGTTAGAGGGGAAAGAGGAGCCAAGCCAAAAAGGGCTCCCTCAAAGATGTTTCTACTCACAGCAGCCGCCGAAACCAAGTGAGTCCAGCACCAGGAAGAAGCCTCTCTCCCTTCCCCCTCACCTCCCCCCAGAAATCAAGTTGGAATGTCAAGCACCCGGCCACCCCTTTTGTTAGCTAGTAGTGGGGGGGTTGGGAGTTAGCTCCCAAACTCTGTGTTGGTAGGGGGAGAAAATTCCATGACAGGTTCTGAAACTATAACACTATGGTAATTGGGTATTGCTTAGGTAAAACAGGAAGGTTTTCTGTATCTGCTTTCCATATTCCTTGGGAGTCTTTGGTCACTTCATACCTTTTCCAAGAGTCAATTTCTTCAGCAGGAACAGTCAAACATATCTTTTCAGGAGTGAGCAATACCAGGTCAGATTGTTGGACTACTTGTAAGCCTGGTGGTTTGTAAGGCTGTCATGCTGCAGCTTTAGCTGCAACATCCACTAGATCATTTCCTGTTTCTTCTTTTGTCCTTTCACCAGGCTCATGAATTATAGCTAGTTTCTTTGGCAATTGTATCATACAATCATAGAAGGACCTTAAATATCATCTCGTTCCAACTCCCCTTTGCCATGGGCAGGGGCACCTTCCACTAGATCAGGTTGCTCAGGGTCCCATCCAACCTGGCCTTGAACACTGCCAGGGATGGGGCATCCACAACTTCTCTGGGAAACCTCTTCCAGTGTCTCACCGCCCTCATGGTAAAGAATTTCTTCCTAATATCTAAGCTTATATATCTATCTTTTAACAGTTCAGTACTTACTCCCACAAGAAGTTATAAACCCACGCAGCATCCATAACCGTCCAGTGGTGTGACATAATCCAAATGCACACTGAGAATCGTTATAAATATTTAGTCTTTTCTTTAGATGACTGACAAGCCTCTGTTTATACAACTAATTCTGCTGCTTGTGCACTCAGCTTCAAACTGAGTGGTGAAGTTGCCACTACTTTATTCACAGTAGTTATTGAATAACCTGTAACCTGGTTGCTGTTCAAATAATATGAAAAACTGTCTACACATAGGATCTGGAAATGGCATGTGTTAAACATTTTTTATTTTTTTCATCTTCACAGCTTGTTACTACACATTCGTGATGTGGAGTTTGTTCCTCAGGTAAAGGGAGTAGAGTAGCAGGGTTCAGCATATTACATCGCTTAATTGTTGCTTTCCACTGTTAGAGACAATCATCTCATAGTGATGTATTTGCTGTGATAACATTTCCTGGGTAATGTGCTGGGGCAGCAGTATTTCAACTTCATGTGGTACTTGTACCATCGGAGGGTGTCTAAGCACCATGTTTTCACTCTGTTCAACTAGGAGTGCTCCAGCAGTTGTCATAGGGACGCAAGCAACAGATCCCTGAGTTGCTGGACCTTCGTGTACAAAGTAAATGGCTTACCATAGCCTGGCAATCTGAAGTGCTGAGGCCTGAACAACAGGCCCTGAGCCAAAGTTGACCTCTAGGTGAACCTTCCAACCTAATGTTATATTTAGCCATGTATCTGTTTATTAGCAAAAACTATGTATAATTGTTAGTAAAATATGAAGTACAATAAAACTACACCTGTGTAAACATGTATGCTTGCTAGTAAGATGTATTTGTATCTGCTTATTAGTGAACATTTGTATCTGTTCATTAATGGAATATGAATGTATTTATCTTTCTGTATTTAGAGACTGGTCAAGGCCATGGAAGTAGATGGCTGGCCTTGTTTGGTGG
>JAWWTY010000400.1:0-11915 GCA_035222235.1 Margarornis squamiger | reverse complement strand
CCCCATCCCTGGAAGTGTCCAAGGCCAGGTTGGACAGGGCTTGGAGCAACCTGGTCTAGTGGAAGGTGTCCCTGCCCGTGGCATCTTTGCATCCAGCTCTTGAAGATGGAGAGGGAACTCTGATTGCCTAAACCATCCTGTAAAGAATTCCCTGGTTATGAGAAGCTGGAAGTGCCCTCACAGCTTCTTCCAGACCTTTCCCTCTCCTCTGGAGGATCAACTCTGGTTCCTTTGTCTCTTTGTCCCAGGGTGCTCTCCAACAACTGACCTTCATGATGGGTGACCCAGGAGCCGCCGCCGAACACTGTCACAGCCACAACTCCACCTGCCCAGGCTCCTTCCACCTCAACCACTCTGGTGCCCCCTGGGAGCCCTCCACAGCCTGGCCAGAGGTGTGGCTGAGGGCAGCTCACCCATCTGGGCAGTGCCAGGCCAGGCTCCTCTTGGGTGTGACAGCATTTAAATGACAGGACCAGCCCAGGGTGTTAATGCAGCCTGGAAAAGCTCGGCTCTGAAGTTAGAGCTGAGATGCAAAGAGGTGCTGCTGGGTGGTTCTTTCACCATCCAAACCCTCCCTCCAGGTCATGGATGGGTTTTGGTGCAAAGGGAGAGTTTCTGAGCCAAGGAAAGCATGGGGGGGGGTGACTTTATGTGCTCATGTGAAGGTTTGAGTGGCTGGTGAGTAATGCTGCAGCTTTAGGGAGGGGGGTTGGGAATTCTGCACCACTCTGGAATTCTTGCTCGCTCCCAGCAGGATTGTACACCCTTTGGTGCATCATCCTTCCAAAGGTTTGTCCCTCTGTTCTGTCAGCAGTGCTGGAAAATGGAAGTTTGGGGGATTTTGCTTTTATTACAACGCTCAAGAAATTCTCAAGGAATTTAGCTGTGCCAAAAAGCCCCGATCCCACATAAGTCAGTCCCCAAAGACATGAAGCACCAAGGCTTTCCTCAGGAGCTGCAGCTGGCCCGGGGAGAGGCCTCATGTCTTGGGCCAGGTATTTAGGAAGGATTCATAGGCTGGAAAAGGCTGGAGAGAGGCAAGTGTTGAATGTCAGAGTCTGGCTTGAATTCGGATGTGTAATAACAATTTCTGATGGTCTAGCAAGGAGCTGGGACAGCTGCTGGGAAAGAACAGTGTCCAGGGAGGGAATTGGGTGTGGGATGGGGCATCTGCCCTGTCTGGGTCCTGCCCAAGGTTTCCTTTGGGATGTCCTGGCAGCAAAGAGAGAGTGGTGACACCCAGCCAGGGCTGCTGTCCCCTCACAGCCTTGTGGTGGCTGCTCCACTCCCACCACGGGCTGCATGAATTAGTGTGTTTATTATTTTAAGAGGAGGATTTTAGGGAAAGCCCTGGTCATGAGGGATTGAGTAGGAGCAGCTTTGCCAGGGAGTAAACACAGAGGAGGCTGAGTGTGTAAGACAGAGCAGGTCACACTGGCTCTCTCCTGCTCTGAGGGACAGAGGTGTAACCCCTACTCATCCCCAAAATGCATTTCTCACACTGACAGCCCTTGAGTGCTGGCTCTGGCTCTCAGATGAGTTGGACTCACTCCCTAGAGCCAAGAGGTGAGGACAAACCTCTCATGTCAAAGCTGCAAGATGTGTCCTCTGAGCCTGTGAGGTGCTGGGCTCCTCTTACTATGTGTGTTATCCCGTGCTCTGGAGTCCTGGAGCACTTGCCTGGTGGGACACTCTGCTGTCTCACCCAGCAAGGAGAAAGTTGTACTTTAAGCACCAGTAAGTTGGCTGCAAGTAGAACCCCACGGGATCATTCTGCCCCACATCCCACCACTTCCCATCCCTTGCTGGTCCTCCTCAGCACTGATGAACATCCAGATTAAAAGAAACTGCCAAACCCAGCCAAACACTTGAGAGGTTTAATCCAAAGCTCTTCCCTCCTGTTGCTGTAAGGATTGGCTCCCAGTGTGCATTCCCTGGGTGCTTCCTGTGCCCTTTGGAGGCAGTTCTTCCATCCTGGAGCCAACCAGCAGCTCGTGCTTAAGCCAGTGTTGGTCCTTGGGCAGTGACATTTTCCCTCTTTCTCTCACCATCTCTCTAGGTGCCAAAGGAAACCAATGAAATCCAGGATTCCTCTGCTCAGGTAAGACTCTCCTGCATCCCCCCTCCCCATGTCCCTCTGCTGTCCCACCCCCAGAGTGTCCCCTGGGAACACGAGTTGATCTGATGAGCATGAAGTAGAAGCCAAAATACCCAGACAAGGCTATTAGCTATTATTTTCTCAGCTATTAGTTGTTATTTCCTTTATTGCAATATTGCTCTTTAGCAGTTTGAACGTAACTTGGCATGTCCTGTAGCTGGTGGAGCTCAAGGGGAGTGTTTAGGTGACCTTCCTGAGCTCCACTGAGCCCCAGAGGGACAGTGATGGAGGTGGAGGTGAGATGGATCAGGTGCACAGAGGTGTTTGTGAGTCTGTGTGGAGCTAGATTAGCTTGGAGGAAGGAAGTGAAGGTCTTCATGAGGCAGGAGAAAGCAGGAGGGTGGATGTCCACTGCTCCTGCCCACGTGTGGGACGTGATACCTGCTGGGGGAGGACATGCTGCTGGTGCTGCTCATTGAGGAGGTGGGAAGGGCTGCAGCTCTGCAGTGGGAGGAGGGGGTTTGTAAAGCATCCCCCTCCCAGGCCATGGCTCCTTGGGGTCCTGGGGTGTCTGCTCTGGTGCTCATGGGGCTGGGGGCTGCTCTGGTGCTCATGGCACAGGGACTGAGGGCTGCTTGTCACCTCTGCTGTCACCCAGCTGGAGCTTGGGGTGTGTTCCAGCTCCTCTGCATGTGCTGGGGAGAGGAGGGAGAGCTGTGAGTGAGGCTGGCTGCAAGGCCTTTGTGATTCTGCTTTATTTGGGATTTCTGGCCAAGGTTTGTTGTTCAAGCCCATACAAACAGACATCCTGAGGGGGAAACCCGCCAGCAAATGTAAATGGAGATTTTTGTGTGTGTGTGTGTGACTGAGCAGTCCAATTCCTTCGTTCCTCTCACCCTCCTGGTCGTTGTTAACTGTTTGGGGAGTGTCTCTTCTCACTCCTGGCTTTAGCTGTCTGGTTCCACCTTGCTGCCTCCCTCCTTTGTGCAAACTGTACCTCTGGTGTGGTGCAAAAGGAACCTTTTCCAGCCGGGTCATCCCCTTTGCTCCAGGATGTGATGGTGGCACAAGCAGCTGGCAGCTCACAGGTGAATGTTGGGGGGCTGATGGTTGGGTTTGTAATGAACTGAGGGGGCCAAACCACTCTTCCTGGGCATGGCAGAAAGGTGGATTCTACCTCCCTGCAACCAGCCCTGGTGGCTCCTGGTTGGGATGGGATCCCTCCATCCCGTGGTGGTTCTCCCGACGCCTGGGGAGTTGTCACCGGAATAAGAAAAGCGGTGAAATTCATGAGTCTGCAGGGCAAGGTTAAGGAGGTTCTGGATTCGGGACAAGTTTGTTTTTCAAGTGTTTAATCAGGAGCAGAGATGCCTCGGAATCTTTGGTGTTTGGATTTCTTAAATGAGAAAAAAATGTGCTACTAATGCTTTACAGTTTGGAAGGAGGGGAGAGCAGAGCAGCTCTGCTGCAGGGACGGGCCACAGCTCTGCTTTGCACTTGTGCTTTCCCTGCCTTTGTTCATTTAGAAGTAAATTAGTGTACTGGTGAATTCCTTAATTGCTAATTAGAGCTAAATAATTATAGAGGCTCAGGGTGATGCTGGAAGAAGATGTAAGTGGGGGAAGGCAATAGTTTGGGCAGCCAAAATGACGCCTGAATAGCCTATTCCTTTGGGGAATTTTCTTTTCTGAGGGGTAAATTGTCATTTCTGAGGTGTTGAGCCACTTGCCTTTTGTCTTCTTCTTGACTGTCTGTACTAAACATGAGCAAGAGGGCTGAGCTGATTGCTAAACTGAATGGCTTTTTTAATCTGGGGTCTTAAAGCCATTCAACAAACAGCCAAATAAAGCTTAAATCCCACTGGTTTCCACAGAAGCAAAACTTCACAGGTTTAATTATCTGGGCAGTTCAAACTGCTTTGGAAATTTCTTCTTGATTTACAAATGCTGTGAAGGCTCTGTGGAAACGCTGTTTGGTCGTGTTGTGTCTGTTCTTTCATGCTCAGCTTTGTTGTTGAGCAGAATTAGGGTTGGAATCACTTGTTCAGTCTCATTCAATCCTAAAACTGCTGGGAGCTCCTTGAATAGTAACAGTTCCATCCTGGAAAATCAGAGCAGTCAGGAGCTGTACATGGATGCTGGTCTTTAAAATACCTGTCACAAAAAGCTTGTGCTCAGTCCATCCCAACTAAGAAAGACAAGCCCTCATGGGGAACCTGTGACTCCTCCACTTGAGTGTTCCTGAAACTCTGGGGCTGCTGATTCTTGGGATAACCTGGTCTAACACCCCAAATCCCTGACTGGCAGCCCAGCACCATCTCCTCTGCTCTCAGGCATTATCTTGAGGTGGTTGTCCTTGTTCTGATAGCTCAGCTATCTCAGCCACCTGAAGAGCTCTGAAACCAGTTTCTCAGGTAGGATAAGATCTGTGGATCATTTATTGCCCCTCAAATGCACTGTGAGATAAAAGTAATGAAAGGAGTGTGTTCATCTGAACCACAGTGGGTTTTAATCCTGCCCAGCCTCACAGGGAAGAATTTCTTCCTGACACCCAATCTAAATCTCTCCTTTTTGAGTTTAAAACTATCTTTCCTTGTCCTGTCACTTCATACTTTTATCCAACGACCCTCTCCAGCTCTCTTGGAGCCCCTTTAGGCTCTGGAAATCATTTATCTTATCTATTTATTTACTCTTACAGTGTATTCCCTTCCCAAATTCAGCACCCAGGTGCCACATACGAAAGTGTTCAGCAAAAATTTCTGCCCTGGTGGTGTGGGGGGGTCACTGTGCTGGGCTAGTCCAGTTTTCATTGAGTGTCTCCTGTCCTTCTGGCCTGGAGCAACTGGAGGAGGACCAAGTGATGCCTCAGGGCTGCAGCCCCTCAAGCCCCTGAGGAAGTGAAGGCAAAGAAGAGGGAGGTTGTGCTGAGGACCAGGAGGGGTTTCTCCTCCCCATCCTCCTGCTGTGGATGCTGCAGATCCACAGGTATAACTGACCTGATCTGCTCCTGGACACAGCCCATGGGATTTCCTGGCAGTTCTTCCTTCTTTAAATCAGTCCAGCCTTGATTTTCAGTCTTCCAGTGCTGGAGCCTCTTCCAGGAGCTTGATGCTAGAACTAGCTGGAAGAACTAGTTTAAAATTATCTTTCTCTTACTTGAGCTTGTACAACATTTTGCACCTTTGGCTGTGGATGGAACAAAAATTAACAAAAATGTGCTTCCTCAGTGAAGCCAATGAGCTTTGAACTCGGTTTTACCCAGCCTGACCTGGCTGAAAACTGGGGCAGAATGTTACTCTGGTTGTCTGGGCTCCTGGAGACAGGGATGCTCCAAGCTGGGTTTAACCCATTTGCCATTTAGGAAGTCAGTTGAGTTTTGGGTTGTGGTATCAACTGAAGAGCCCTGCAGAGGTCCAGCATCCCTGCCCCAACACTGCTCCCTTGGTCAATAAAACACTCTTGGACTCCTGGGGCAAGATACCAAGTTAGTTACACAGCAACTCTTTCCAAACCCATGGCATTCATTACATTATCTGTGGTGTCTTTATTAATGAGCCCCTGTCAGTTGCTCTGGTGTTTTCCTTGGGTTTGGTTTGAGGGAAGAGGTCTGTAATTATTCAAAGCTTCCTGTTTGCCTTTTTTTTTTCCCTCTTTTTTTTTTCCCTCTTTCATATTGGCACAACATAAAGCCTTTTCCCAGTCCCTTGGAGCTTCCCCAGCTTTCTGATCCAAACTGAAAAATCAGAGCTCGTGTCGGGGATTTTGATGCTTTTTCCTTTGAATTACGGGGTCAGGATGGATAAACCAGCCCCTCCTTGTCACTTCTGGATTGGAAAGTGGTTTTTTGTTGTGTCATCTGGCTTCTCTAAACGTGGACAGCGAGGGGATTCTCCAGCTCTGTCTTCCCACGTTGCTGCTGGTGGTTCAGTCACTGCCACGTGGCAGAGGCTCCCAAAGGGGATGCACCGAGGGCTGGCTGGCTCAGAGGCTTCTCCTGCCTTTATAGTCCGTGTTTAACTTGATTTTCTGCTAATCTCAACCCCTGCTTTGCTTAGCACATGCCAATCCCCCTTTTTTTTTTCCTTCTGTTTTATCATCCTTAATGGCTGCTTTCAATTTGGGCTCATTCCCTGCTCCTCAGATCGAATTTCTGGGAGCTCAAACCCACATGCCTTCTGCCTCAACTCTCACGCTTTTGGACAACTTCTGAGCTGTTCCCAATTTGTCCTTCTCAGCTGGTTCCTCTCTAAATTTGGCCTCTTTAAAGGAGCGAGCATGGATGGTATTGATTTTGGCTTTTCCTCCTGTTTACACAGAACCAATATAATTCAGCCGTGATTACTTGTGCCTCAGAGAGCAGTGACTTTTAGCTTAGAGACCCATTTCCCCTGAGCTTCAGCAGATGAGAGTTTCCAGTAGAGACCTTTCCCATGTCAAGCACTGAGGTTGAATTAAAAACCTCTTGGCTGCATTGGGTGGGAATTCCAGGCTGTGTTAGTGGCAGCTGCCAGGGCTGGATCCGGCTTCCCACTGGCGTCCTGTGGGGCTGTTCTGCATCAGCTTCAGGGAACCACAGAATGGCCTGGGTTGGAAAAGACCTTAAAGATCATCCAGTGCCACCCCCTGCCATGGGCAGGGACACCTTCCACTAGCCCAGGTTGCTCCAAGCCCTGTCCAACCTGGCCTTGGACACTTCCAGGGATGGGGCAGCCCCAGCTTCTCTGGGCACCCTGTGCCAGGCCTGCCCACCCTCCCAGGGAAGAATTCCTTCCCATTATCCCCTCTAACCCTGCCCTATGACAGTTTGAAGCCATTCCCCTCTTCCTGTCACTCCAGACCCTTGTAAATAGTCTCTCTCCATCTTTCCTGTGGGCTCCCTTCAAGTACTAGAAGGGGCCAGTAGGATCCTTCCCTTCTCCAGGCTGAACAATCCCAATTCTCACAATCCTTTCCTCCCAGCAGAGCTGCTCCAGCCCTCTGACCATCCTGGTGCCTCCTGTGGCCTCTCTGGAGGCAGCTGTGCAGGTGGGGTGTCACCTGAGGGGGCAGAGGGGCAGGTTCTCTCACAAATGGCTGTAGCTGAAACTTCCCAATACTGTGGTTTCATGGGTTGCAAAACGTGTTTGAAGGACGTAAGCACTTTGCATGAAAACTGTCCAAATTGGTTGGAGGGAGAAATACAGGTCAAGGTGGCAAGCTGAAGTATTTTGATTATTTTTTTTCATCATTAAAGCTGCATTTCAAGACTGGTTTTAATAGAAAACCTCTCAAAGCAAGCAAAATACATCAAACCCACGCCACTTCCCAATTTAATTTTGCAAAGGAAAAGGTAAATTCTTTATTTCAATTCAGAAAAGAATGGCTGTGGGTTTTATGCCCTCCAGGGCTTGCTGCAAAGAGAACAAACATTCCTGGTGTTGCCCTTGAGGGAGCTGCTGTCCTGTGGTGACAGTCACCCATATGGCTTTGTGCCTCTGCTGTCACTTGTCCCCCTCTTAGGAGCTTGTGTGGGGTGTGTAAATGAGAGTGGAGCTCTTGAAGTTCTCTCCAAAGGGGCTCCTTGGACTTTGGGGAAGATCTTGGCAGCAGGTCACACCACCACAGGGCAGGGAGGACCATGGATAAACCATGGACCACGTTCCAGACTTTGAACAAACCCTCCTTCCAGCTCAGTGAGGCCAGGCTGGGGGTGGAGACCTGGCTGGTGGGGTGGCAGGTGACGTCCAGGTGGGCTTGGTTGTATCAGGACCCCAATTTGTCATCTCCTCAGGCAAGTTTTGACAAACACATGCCAACAGCTCTGGGGGGACAGTGTGAAGGCGGGCTGGGATGGGGTGAAGGGTGTTTGCCAACCTCCCCTCTGGTTTTCTGTGTGGAGCAATGCCTCCACCAGTTTATTTTGATGGCTTTTATGGAACCCTTGCAGTGTCTTCACCTGAGACAAATAATCATCAGGTGGCTTCTCTTTTTTAGCATTTTAACAGCCAAATAAATTAAAACCAAACCAAAGCAAACCATGTAACAGCCCATTGATTTTAAGAGCTTTCTTGCTAGAGGCATTCCCACGGCAGCCCATGGACACCAGTCTCCATGGCAGCAGCCAGGGCTGCAGATGAGAACATGTCCTGAAAAGCCCTCCAGCACCTCCTGGATGGTGGGACATGGGGCCCAGGGCAGGGCACTGTGCACCCCTGGGGCAATCAACACCCGGACATTGTGCCTTGGTGCTCGTGTTGGAGATGTGTGACCTTCTGAGTGTGACCTCTGTGTGTGAACACAGAATGTGGGATCATCCAGCAAGGTTTTCCTCCTGTAGTAGCTGTGCCTTGAGCTTGTCTGTCCTCAACCTTTGTGAAGCTGGTGAGTCCCCTCCAAGCCTTGAGCTGCTCCTGCCCTCTTCCCCAGCTCTTGGGCCACAGCACGTGTCAGACCCAGTGCCCAAATCACCTCTTTTATGGCTCTCTTGGGATTTCTATTTCTGTGACTTGCTGTTAATTATTAGCAAAGGGCTTGGCTGGAAGGCAGCTCCACATGGGAACTTGGCCATCGTGAAGCCCAGTGGGTCTCCCTCAACCCACCTGGCTCAGCTGGCATTGCAGGTCCCCCTTGGGGGTTCAGTCCACCCAGAAATGTCTTCTGGACATGCCACAGGAGCCACGTGCTGGGCAGGTGACCAGCTGGGTATGTGGCCAAGCAGGAGCTTTGCTGGGTTGTTGAGGGATTTGGGGAGAGAGCCCAGTGCTAGGCTGGGCTGAGAGGGAGCCCTGGCCACCTGCAGGTCCCTTCAGTTCCCCTTTGGCTCCTCTTGCACCTTCTTGGGAGGGTGACCTTGCGAGGAATGTGGTTCTCATAATTAGCAGCATGAACAAATGATGGAGCTGAGTTTTAGCCAGAGTGCTTTTTCTGCAGCTATTTGATTTCTTGCCCAAAAGGACTTCGTAAAATAAGCTATGGGTTGGATTATTTTTTTTAAATGGTATTAGTTTTTTTTAAAAAAAAAAAGATGTAAAAGTGCTATTTTAGAGCCTGTGTGTTACAGCTCGTTACTGCCCACCACCAGCTTGCAACTCTCCTGCCTAAACAGAAACAGGACCACAAACCAAGTCAGTTAAAGTTAATGACAAGGTGGCTCCAGACTAGGGTGGAATGTTACATTGAAGGAGCCCCTGAAGGGTTTCCAGTGAGTCCATTGATTCTGCTGTACTTGGGAAGCAGTTTTAATTCCTGGTGCTGCTGGTCTCTGCCTGGCTGGGCCATGTGTGGCTGGGCAGGGGCTCACCTGGATGGACAGTGTCTGTTTTTAAGGCAACGGAATTATTTAGGTTGGAAGAGACCTCTGAGATCATTGAGTCCAACCATAAAGAGGCTCCATGGCTTCGACCCCTATTCCAGCAATTTCCTCCTGTGCTGGGCACTGGTGAGGCCACACCCCAGTCCTGGGGTCTGTTTTGGGCTTTCCATGACAAGAAGGACATTGAGGGGCTGGAGAGTGTCCAGGGAAGGGAAGGGAGCTGGGGAAGGGGCTGGAGCAGCAGGAGGGGCTGAGGGAGCTGGGGGCGCTCAGCCTGGAGAAAAGGAGGCTCAGGGGGGACCTTCTGGCTCTGCAAGTCCCTGCCAGGATGGGGGAGCTGGGGGGGATCAGGCTCTGCTCCCAGGGGACAGGGACAGGAGGAGAGGGAATGGCCTCAGGCTGGGACAGGAAAGGGGCAGGGGGACAGCAGGAGGAAAAGTTTCATGGAAAGCACTGTCAGGTGTTGGTGGAGTCACCACCACTGGAAGTGTCCAAAAGACATGGATGTGGCACTTGGGGACATGGCTCAGTGGTGAATGTGGTGGTGGTGCTGGGGCAATGGTTGGACTTTGCCAACCCTAAGGATTCTGTGGTTCTATTTTAAGGACAGGATCTGGCTGGAGAACAGAGAGCAAGATCCAGAAAGATGCACAGGACACTGCAGAGTATTTCTGGAATTCAAGAAATAATAATAATAATTAAAAAAAAAAGTAGGAAAAAAAATTGGTTTTCAGCCCAGAATTTTCAGAATTTTGATTTTATGTGGGAAAAAGTATTAAATTTCTCCTGATCCTTGTGTGGGGAAGGGGAGTTGTCATTTTTCTGCCCAGCTCTATCACCTGACCATTTGTAATCTCTCAGCACTCTCTGCTGGGGGATGCCATGGGGCTTCCAGCCTGCTCAGGTGCAGGGAACACCAGGACAGATCAACCCAGCAGTTCCTGAGACACCAGAATTAGGAAGAAAATTCCTGAAATGCCGTGTCTTGTACTTGTTGGATGTTGGAAGCCTGGTTTGTGAGGCAGTGTCATAAATGGGTGATTAGTGGAGCTGCTGAGGAGAGCTTGGCTTTCTCCCCTCTCCCCTCCCCTGGGAGCTGTAAATCCAAGGGCTGTCCATAAGAAGTGCAAAATAATCCTTCTGCTTCATGTCCGTGGCCAGAGAACCTCATCCAGCAGGCACTGCCTTCTGAGGGCCATGAGGATCAGCAGCACACAGTCCAGGGACGGCCAGTCAATATGGTCAGAGGTCCCAAAAACACGACCTGTGGGGAAAGGCTGCGAGAACGGGGCTTGTTTAGTCTAGAAGGGCTGGAGGGAGACGTGAGAACAGCCCTCAGCTATGTAGGAGCTTCCTGCAGGGAGGTGGGATTAACTGTGCTCCCCAGGGAAGGGCAGCTCAGAGTCATTTAGGGAGAACACCCTGTGCGAGAGCTGGGAAATCCCACCTTTGTCAGGGGAGGAGATTTAGGGTCTTGGCTGTGGTTGGGGTGTCTGGCCAGGCTGGTGCCCACCGGGGACGTGGGTGGCATGAGCAGGCAGGGGATGGCTGATGCCACCTCCTGGAGTATCTCCAGCCCTGGGCTCCTGGACAGGATCTTCCAGCCCATAGTTCCTCTTCAGAAAGGTTGGTAGGTGAACCCCAGCAGGTACCACTGTGATGCCCCAGAATACCAGACCACTGACACAGAGCCCTGAGCTCCCTTATGGACAGATTTAGGGGGACAGGGAGGAGAAGAACGGCCCAGGCACATGCTGAGCCCCACCACGTGTGCCACAGGGCAGGAGGTGCAGAGGAAGGTCCTGTCCTGGCAGGCACAGCTGAAGCCTTGCTGGCTGGGGAACAGCAAGAAAAGAACTCAGCACGTTCTGGAAAGGGAAGAGACTGGCATTTCTATCTCCTGCTGCATCTCTCTTGGTCCCAGCCCATCTCCAGGGGTCAACACATTCTCCCAGCCCTCACTGGAGAAAGAATAAGTGTCTGGAACCAGCAGAGAGAGCCTTGTTTGGAGGGTCTGGGGAGAGCATGTGGTTTTGACACAGAGTCCAAGTGCTTTGGATGTGAATACTTGAATTGGGTGGTCCTTCAAATGGGGGACAGCAAGAGATAACACATCCAGTTGGAGCACAAAGACAGCTCTGCACAGGGTCACACTGCTCGCCATGGCCACCCACAGCGTGGTGGCACTGGGTGACAGAATGCTTTGAGTCACCAGCAGCTTTGTAGCACCTCAGTAGGAGAGCTTTAATCCCAGCTGGGTGAGCAAAACCTTTAGAGAGGCCTCGAGGGATCAGAGGGCTGGGAATCACCAACCGCAGGGAGTTCAACCAGGGGAAGTGCCAGATTCTGTCCCTGGGATGGGGCAACCCTGGATGGATGGACAGACTGGGAATGAGAGGATGGAAACCAGTGCCAGGAAAAGGCCTTGAGGGTTCTGGTCACTGGCCAGTTGGGCACGAGTCAGCAGTGCCTGGAGCCAGGAGGGACATCCCTGTCCTGGGGACATCAGGGCAGGGAGGGGATTGTC
>JAWWTY010000399.1:0-11919 GCA_035222235.1 Margarornis squamiger | reverse complement strand
AGGCTCCCCAGGGCAGTGGGCACGGCCCCAAGGCTGCCAGAGCTGCAGGAGGGTTTGGATGATGCTCTGGGGCACAGAGGGTGACTCTTGGGGCTGGGCCTGGGCAGGGCTGAGGGTTGGGCTGGATGGTTGTTTTGAGTCCCTTCCAGCTTGGGATGTTCTATAATTCAAGGATTCTATGAAGGAAACAGCAGCATCAGACCTTTGATGTGTTAAGAGGTCACTGTGTGGGCAGCTCGTTTTCTCTGAGGTGAATGAGCCAAAATAGCTGCTGGGTCAAGGCAAACCACTCAAAAGGACCAGGTAGGAATCACAGAACCCTGGAATGCTTTGGGTTGGCAGGGATCTTAAAGGCCACCCAGTGCCACCCCCTGCCACGGGCAGGGACACCTCCCACCAGCCCAGATTGTTCCAAGCCCCATCCAGCCTGGCCTTGGACACTTCCAGTAAGGTGTGGTAATAAGGACTCTGGGATCACCCAGGAAGAGGAATATCATTGTAAAACAACTTCTCACTGGCAGAAATGTGCCAAAATCCCTGTGAGGAGCCTCATGGATGAGGGAGTCCCTCAGCTGGAGTCTCTGGGAGCTCCTGGGTTGATGGATGAGTGTGGAGAGGGACTTCACTGGACCGCTACGAGTGAGTAATTACCTTAATGAACTGTCTGCAGCAGCTCAACTGCTGTTTGATTTAAGCCATTATAGCAGTGCCTATGCCAGGCTCCGGGGGCTGGATCCTGGCATTTGGAGGTGTCATTCAGAGCAGCAGGACCCAGGGCAGTGTGACCCCAAGCCCAGTCCCTGTGGTGCAGGGCACTGCAGTGACAGGCTCCTGGAGACATTCCACACTTCCATCACCCGGGATTCCCCTGCTCCAGGGCTGTGTCAGCTCCAGCAGAAGCCAGGGAATGCTGCCAAGCTGCTGGCTTTGCCCTCTTCAAGGTCTGTTTACACCCACTCATGGCCATCAGAACACCCTCAGGCCAGGAGAGCCCCTTCCATCACAGTGGACGCTCTGACTGAACCCTCCTGGCTCTGAGCACGGTTGTTCCTGTGCTTCCCAAGTTTCCAGCAGTTCCCTCACGTTCCCAGATGCCAGCACCAGAAAAATGCTTCCAGCCCCCCCCAGGCTTTGCTGGCACTGGATTTCCTGTCAGCTTTGGTGCTGTTTGACTTCCAGGAGGGTTTGTGGAATCAGTTTTACCGGGTTTCCATGTCCAAGGGTCTTTTCCAAAAAGGTGTGGCCTGGATTGCTGGTTGCCATCAGCAGGAAACATCTCCCATCAAGGTTCATCAAATGCTTGACCAAAGGGCTGTGAATGGGCCTTGGGAGCACTTCCAGCACCAAACTGGGGTTTGCAGGGGTCTCCCACTGGGACCAGGAGCCTCAAGGAGGGTTGTCCTGTGTCGATAAAGCAAAATAGTTCTGCACAGCTCCAGCTCTTCCAGTCTCCAGGGACTCGCTTGGACCTTTCCTTGGAGTCTCAGGTACTGGTTTGTGGGCAGACCAGGACCCCTCTCACCCACTCTGCACCCTCCCCTGAGTGGGTGCATGATATTCCATTTCCTCATAGCTCAGTTGCCCTTTCTGTGGGATGCCAGGGAAGTGTGTTTGGAGGGAGAGGCATCTCTTCTCCAGCTGGAGAGAGGGCACCACGATGCCCAAAGGAGATCAAGAAATTAAAGCTGAAGAGCTCAAGGCAACACAGCAAGAGAACATGGTGGTGGTGCCACCTTGATGGTTGGTCTGGGGGATCTTAGAGGTCTTTTCCAACTTCAGTGATTCTATAGTTGTAAAGCAAAAAGGCTCTTTTCCACTGGAGCTTTTGCTCTGGGTCAGGTGGGGGGAAAAGCCACCGTCAGTCAGGTAACCTAATGGACACTTTGAGTCCTGGAGCATCTCCACCCCCAGGAGATGTTGCTGCTTTGGTCAAGACCCTCTTACTTATCTGCCCTGTCATTGCTGAGATCATCAGCTCAGCCTGATGTCTCCACCAAGGAACTGCTGCCCATTTCTCCTCTGCACTGGAAAGCCCAAAGCAACGTGTGGAGCAGCATTAGGCACATTTGTGTGAGCTGGTTCTGTGAGGCTTCAGCCTCACGTCAGTAAATCAGCTTAGAGAAGAGAAAACACTGGAACAGTGGCAGGTTAAAAAGAGTCTTTTATCAGCCTCAAACCCAGCATTGATAGTGCCATGGTGGGACTTATGACGAGGCTGGGGACAGCTTGTGTTCAGTTTGTGTTGGCCAAGCCACCCAACGTTTCAGAAACCCAAACCCACTTCCCGTCTAGAGCTCGGCCCTGGCCTGGCTGGAAACTCACAATAAATCCATACATTTTATCCCATTTCAGGGGTTTTGGAGCCAGGCTTTCTTGGGAAACTATTCTGAGCCCTGCAGAGAAAACACTGCACAGAGCAGAGGGATGGAGTGGCTTGCCCAGACCAGGGAATGTCAGGGGTGGGTCAAGAAAGCTCCTGGTGCACATTGAGACAAAGCCATCTCTGCAAGGGATGTGCTGGACATCCTTCAATGGCCTCAGCTCTGCCCTCCCAGCCCATTAAACCAGGAGGCTTTGGGAATGATTTATCCTGCAGCAGGAACTAAGTGGCCAAGAACTTTATTAATGGGAAGTTAATTACAGGTAGAATTGGATGCCTTTAAAGAGATGGAGAAGGATTTTTAACAGCGTTTAGTTGGATCACATTGAAGAACCTCTTCTGGTTTGGAAACCAAGGGAACTGAACCAAACAACATTTGGGGCAGAGCCAGTTAGTGGGGTCAATCCTGGCCAGTGGAAGGAGCCTGGTGAAGGTGTCCCAGTGGTTGTCACACACCATCTCAGCACCTCCAGAGGAATCCTTAGGGCAGGACTGTGCTTTGCAGAACCTCCCTAAGCTACCAGGAGAAGTTCCACCCAGGTATCCCACCCCGTGGCCTCCTCCAGCCCTGGCTCTGGGAACTGGAACCAAGGAGGGCAGGAGGCTGGTGAGAAATGAGAGGCAGCTTCAGCATCCAGGCTGGTCTTCAGGACTGTGACCAAGAGGGCTTGCCTGGAAGGTTCTGGAGACTACTGATGTGTTTTATGTCTCCAACAAAGCAAGAGACTGGGCTGGACCTTGAGGCTCTTCACACGCTTCTGAAGGTTTTCTGGTTGGATTTGGGGTTTTTCTCTTGCTCTTTGGTCCCAGTTGAACAATTTCCACATTTAGGATCAGAAGAATTATTTTCTGCTGGAAGAATTTGAGTGGTTTGGACTTTTGTTGGTGATTGAAGGATGTTTAAAAGCACTGGAGCCATTGAGGTGTCATTGTGGTGCACCCTTGCAGACTTCAGGGCTGGTTTTGAGTACCCTGGTTCCCAGAACAAGGGAGATGAACCACAGAGAAAGGGAATCATCCCTTTTTTCCACTGATGAGCAAACCAGCTCCAAGGTACACAACCAACAGCATTATCTCCACCCCCACATGCACAAACACACACGCAGTGAGAAGAGCAGGGGGCAGCACCACATTTCTCATTAATTCTTTGCAAATATTCCATTAAAACTCGTTGTTCTGTTTTGTTTCAGAGCAGCACAACGAGCCCAGGCTGTGATCCAAGCTGTGGATGATGCTGGGATAGTCATTACTGAGTTGGTTTTAAAAAGCAGGTAAAAATCCAAGGAGATGGATGAGCAGGTACCAAATCCCAGGTACCTCTTACCTGTCATCAGCACTGGCACCCACAGAGGCTGCTCTGAGCAGAGTCACTTGTGGACTTGCCATGGATCTTTATCACTGCTGACAATGTAGAAGAGGAAGGACCAAGTAGATTTTTAGATAAAATTGCCAGGCTGGCTGTTAGAAACAGCAGGATTTCCTTTGCAGCAGCACATGCACGTGATAACATCACACCAAGGGCAAAGCACCAGCTTTACTAATTATCTTTTTTCACAAAGCAAACTATTCCTTCCCTGCAAGGTACTCCAGAGTGCACTGAGAACTCAGACCCCATCAGTCACAACTCAGACAGCACAGTGGTGAAGCCACTAACGTTTTTTTAATTGAAACTCATCTTTTGAGTCACACTAAAAGCCAAACCAAAGGAAAATGCAACCACTCAGGTAGAGCAACACTGTGAGCACCCCGGCCTGCTGTGTATTCTGGAGCTCAGAGGATCAATCATCATCAGAAGCAGACAGGAGGAGGGCTGGGTCATAATTCATGGCAGCTCCTCGTTCTCCTGCTGGTGCCTGTGCCACAGGGGCTGCCTGGCCAAGCTTCAGGGCTGGGCTGTGGCAGAGAAAACCTTCTCACCCATTCCCCCCCCTTCCCACCCCGAAATGTCTCAGCTGCTGAGTTACATGAGGAGGAACAGCGTCTTGCTGGCAGAAAGCAAGGCTGGGAGGGATTCATCCAGTGCCTGCACGTCACCTCAGCCACGTGGCAGAGCCAGCAGTGGGATCTCTGCAGGGCCTGCAGCCAAGGTCACTGAAATGAGCAGGGCAGCTTGGGAGGCAAAACTGCCAGCGTGGGACAAGGTCCCCGAGGTCCCACGTCACCCTGGGGCATCACCCAGGGGGCTGGACTGGAGCAATGGCACTGCTAAAGAGCAAGGACTGACTATCTGACAGGAGAGGGAAGAGGCACCACCAGCAGCACAGATGTTGTTTCCTCCCTTAGATTGTCACATAGGGTGGGGGGGACTCCTTGGAAGGCAAGTCCAAGGCTTCCTCATAGGATGGCAGCACAGCCTGCAAGAGAAGACCATGAGTTATGCCCTGGGGATCAAGTGGTTTGGTCTTGGCTGTTGTTTCTCCACCAGGTTCAAAGCAGGGGGAAAGAGCCACCAGGGCTGTAGGACACAAAGGGCAGAGTTAGAGGAGCAGCAGCACTTTAGATCCACTTTGCTGCCTACATTTATCATTCCATATCCTTCCTCTTTGCTTCTCATCCATCTTTATGGTATCTACAGTGGTGAAGGTCTTGGAGACCTCACAGAAGTTTACAGATGCCCATGGGCACGGCCCCGAGGCTGCCAGAGCTGCAGGAGGGTTTGGATGATGCTCTGGGGCACAGGGGGTGACTCTTGGGCCTGGTCCTGGGCAGGGCTGAGGGTTGGGCTGGATGGTCCTTGGGGGTCCCTTCCAGCTCAGCAATGCACCAAATCAGGCCCTGACACACTGACAGGTGAACACAAACCTCATTTTCGACAGAGATGGCACAGAAACCAAAGCTCAGCTGGAATGAAACCCCCAGCTCGGGCTCAGGGATTCCAAGGGATCCATCCCCATTTTTCTGCTGTGCCTCAAGCCTGAGCTGCAGGTTTCTTGCAGATGCCACGGACTTGGGAAGATTTTATATAAAAATAAAGTTATAGGAATATAGTATCATTGGAAACTGATTTTTAGGAGCTGCTGGTGCATGTTTGAAGGCTTGAACTCTCTGCCAGAGCACCAAAGATGCAGAAGGAAGGGTCACCATATACCTTTTCATGGGGTAAATCTGGAGTAGTTTTACTCACCTTTTCCACTGCTTGTGGGTCGACTTTCCCCTCCTCTCTCTTGCTGGCTTTGATATACTTAAAGCATCTCAGGACACATTTGAACATGTAGGCCTGAAAAAAAAGAGGGAAAAGGGCATTTTGCCTTTTCATTGCAGGTCACCAAGAGCATTCCCACTTGTGCCATCAGCCTGGGGTGGTCCTGCTCCCTTCTCTTGGAACTGGGTGGCCCAGAGCCTTAAATCAGTCTCTGTGCATCCTTCAGTGGGCAGGTGATAACTCCATTTATCCAGCACAGCACAGGGGCTGGGGCTGGGACTGGGACTAGGAATGCCATTAATGCACATTAAATATAATGTTTCAGTCATATTAAATATAATATTTCAGTCATATCAAATATAATGCTTAAAGCACATTCAATATCACGTTTAAAGCACATTCCATATCATGTTTAAAGCACATTTAATACCATGTTTAAAACACATTCAATATAATATTTAAACCACATTCAACATCATGTTTAAAGCACATTCAATATCATGTTTAAAACACAATCAATATGATATTTAAAGCACATTCAACATCATGTTTAAATCACATTCAATATCATGTTTAAAACACAATCAATATCATGTGTAAAGCACATTCAATATCATGTTTAAAGCACATTCAATATCATATTTAAAGCACATTCAATATAATGTATAAAACACATTCAATATTATGTTTAAAGCACATTCAATATCATGTTTAACACACATCAAGCATCATGTTTAAAACACATCCAGCATCATGCTTATGACCTCTGAGTGCAATGTCATTAAGGAGGGAAGGAAAGCACATTTTACTGTTATTTTTCTGAGCAGGCTACCAAGCCTGGGTGGCTCAGAAAAGCACCTCAGGCACAACATCCACCCCCCAGGCATCCAAAGCTCTGTGGCCACCTAGGACTGACCCAAAAACTCAGTTTATTCACCAAAATCCTGTCCTTGCAACAGTTACCCTTTCCTGATGGGACCTCCTTGCACCTCCTGGAGTTGTAAGATGCAATAAATAGAGCTTTTCTGGGGAAAATGGCTCGATTGATGGGTTGTGGCCCACGAAAATAAGCAGGGGCTGTGTAACATACCATGTTAAATCAATATTTTCCCTCCTCTGTGCAGCACGGAGAAGTCGTGTGCCTCTTGTTTTTATTGGCCTGCGACTCTACTTTGGAAAGAGTTGGTATTTGCAGAGGAACATAAGGAGTTGTATGTCCCAAAAAGCAGCTTAGGATTTCCTAGGACAATGGGGACTGTTGGGCTTGACACAAAGCCAAGACAAAGAAAGAGAACAAGGAAAGAAGTCTCTGAGTCCAAGGAATCCATCTCTCCAAGTTCCAGAGGTGAGGAGACAAATCCAGACTCTGAGCACCTTTAGGGAATCCTGAAAAACCCTTCCTGCCTCTTCATACAAAGAGCAAACATGCAAGACACTGAAGGCATCACACAAAGTGTCAGACCCACCACTCATCCATGGAAGAAACCCCAGCAAATTAAAATAAAATAAAATCAGACAACAAAAAGCCCCGTTCTTTGGGTTTGGTTCTGGAAGAGTTTGTTCAGTGCCAAGCCATGGATTCAATGCCATTGAATGCCAAGCAATAGCAGGTGTGAGCAGACACAGGCAGTGAGCTTGGGATCATCCCAAAACCCTCCTGAGACACCCTTCTCCACCTGGAATTGAGGAGGATAAACCTCTGGCAGCTGCTGCCAGAGTAGGTGGATGGAAATCTTGTCCTGAAGGAGCCCCTTCAGAAGCAATTCTGTGAAACCCTGATGTCGTTTCCCATCAGGAATGTTTTATTCCCCTTAATTCCTGCATTATCATCGCTCTGGTGGTGCAGAGGGATGACTTCATGGTACTGCAGTGAGATAAAGATCACTGGAACAGGTTGTGATACCCCAAATATCCCATCCCTGGAAGTGTCCAAGGCCAGGTTGGAGCAACCTGGGCTAGTGGAAGTTGTCCCTGCCCATGGCAAGGGGGTGGAATGAGATGAGCTTTAGGTCCCTTCCCACCCAAACCATTCCATGGTTCTAGGATTACCTGTGGACACCCAGACCAGAAAGGGACTTTCCCCTAATGGTGTCATGGGAGCATCACCCTGCACTCCCTCTGCCCTTGGAATCCTTTGCATCCCCAAGGAACTTAGGCTTGAGCAACTGATCCTACAGGGATCTCTACAGGTAACCCCCCACCCCACGGGGGGGCTACATGGAGACCCTTCCACACGTTCCACAGGCACAGGGGGTGGGTGTTCCACGGGAGAAGAAGGAGGGAGAGGAGCAGCAGCACCTCCCTAGCACTGCCAGGGAACTCCTTCCTGCCCAAAGGATGGGGAGAGTCCTGCAGGTCTTGGCAGAGCTCACGGGGCAGGTGGCCCATCCCTTCTCCATGGGACAGACCCCTTGGAGCTGGGTTAGCTTCTGCTGAGGGACGCACACACATCATTATTTGGGGGCAAGAACTGCAAGCTGGCACCAAAGAGCAACCACTTCAGGGCAAGGCAATAAATGCTTGTGATGGCTCATTAACCAAGTTCATTATGCAAAAAGATCCTGCCCTCGTCCAGCATTATTTAGAGACCACCTTGGTGGGGGCATGCAGTGAGTTGAAACCAGTGTGCCCCAAATTGACCAAATGGCCCCTTCAGATCTGAAATATTTCATGTTGTTGCCACATTTGTGGTCAGATCTTTATGACTAGGCAGGAACCATCCTGAAAATGGTTTTGCTGCACGTGGAAGAGGAGAGGGATTGTCACTGCAGTTGAAAGGATGGGGTTCCTCGTGCCTTTTGGGGGGAGATTGGTAGGCCAGGAATACTTGTAGCTGTCCACTGGTGTTTTACTTATCCTCCCCCATCCCTCCTCCTCCAAAGTGCAGCACAAGCTAGGCAGCTTTGTGCCTAACCTCGTGGGCAATTCCAGCCAGGCCAGTGAGACTCCTGCTGCTGCAGGGATAGCTCCCCTTCCATCACACATTTCCTCCAGATATTCCAAGATGTGCTAAAGCCTTGTCTGCAGAGCAACCACACCACACAGGACACTCCACTCTGCCTCGTGTGCCCTCCTGGAAGAGTCAGAATATTGAATATTCCCCCAAATAACCAGCAGCATTTCTCCCTGGGACAGAATCTGCCCAAGTACCTGGAAAGAGCTGGTTTTCTTTGGTGTGAAACCCCTCAGTGAAACATGTGTGCTCTGATCCAGTGAAGCAGGAAGAGTAGAAGCTGTGTCAGAGTGGAGTCTGCAGGATTCCTGCTTTTAATTAACTTTCAGGGTGCCAGTGCATAACTCTGCCTACACCAGAGTGGATACAGCCACTTAGCCAAGTGCAAGAGCCAACCTGCTGCTTAATAATCTGATTTATTTTGTCCCACAACAGCAGAATGCTTTGCTATATTTGTTGGCAACCACCTTGTCCTGCTCGAGATGAATGGGCAGGAAGAGTTTTTTTGGATATGAGAGAGATTTTACTTTATAATTCACCCCTGCAGAAGCAAAAAGCCACTGATTTGGGTATTAGACACTACACTGGGGTGCAGCTCCTTCTGTGCCCAGGGAGAGACCAACAAGGCCTTCCAATGGCCTGGCAAATTTGGGAGAGCAGCAAGCCCAAATTTTCCCAAGGAGAGGAGCTTCATTTCAGCCCCACCAGACCCTGCAGCCCTTTACCTTCAGGAAGAGCACGGCGACAAAGGCAATGGTGAAGGTGATCATCACTTTGGCATATTCCTCTCTTGGCAGCTTCTCCAGGGTTGGCAAAAATCCCTGTGGAAAGAGGGAGAAGGTCTCAGCCACGACCACGTGTCCCCTCTACCAGTGATGGTGTTGCAGGTTCCTCAGAAAGGGGGGGACACCTTCCTTTCCCCATCAGACAGAGCACAGGGACATTGTTTTCCTCCTGCTATTTACACTGCCCTGGCAAAGGCTTCCAGCAGATGATTTCAATGAGAACTAAAAGCAGGGCTGTTTAATAAAGATGAAAAGTTGATGCATTTTCAGTGTGTGCAGGCAGGTCTCTCCAAATCCTGTGGCCCTGCAATCTGCACCCCTGAGATCCCTACACGGAAAACAAGGTGTGCTCTTAAGGAACATGGGAATAGACAAGCTGTCAGTCAGGAACCCCATGGTGGGGAGAACATGGACAACATTTCCCATGTTGGGAAACCCCTCTTTTGGGGTCAAACACAGCAGTTGTGGGTGTGCTGGGGAGATCAAAAAGGAGCTGACTCTGGTTTACAGCCACTGAAGGAGTTCACAGCATGAAAAATCAGGTCACGACCTACCCCGTTGTCTGCAGGCTTGAGGCTGAGGTAGGTGGGCACCTCCATGTAGGAGCTGCAGAGGGTGAGGATGCTCAGGCAGAAGTCCAGCAGCTGCAGGGCCAGCAGAGGGATCTTGGAGTGTCCCTGCTGCAAGGGGAGAACAGGAATTCTCTTGTGGTTTCAGGACTCTAGAGATTTCTTCACATTTCACACACTTCGCTCACACCGAGTCTAAGCTGTAAAATTCACTTATTCTGGCCAAAAATGCTCAGCAAACCATCTTGTTGGGCTGAGTTCTACAAGCTCCCCAGAAGAGGCCTCTGCCTGGAGCAGTGAGAGGTCCAGTTTTTCCAGCAAACCTCCCCCCTCAAAGCCATGAGACAGTAAACAAAGTCAACAGGAAGGTTTTCAGGCATGGGAGATGTCCCAGTTGTCTCCAGTTTTCCCTCCAGCCCCCCAAGGATTGCACCTCATCTCCAGCCAGTATCAAAACTTGCTCACCGTTGGACTTGATGTTCTCCAAGGTGTTTTCCAACCCAAATGATTCTATGAAGGATTGTGGCCCAAGACAATGATATTTGATTCCATAATTGTCCATCTTAGAGAAAGCAGAGGAGACCCCCCAAAAGTAGCTGTTACCCACCGTGTGGCTCAGGGAGGACACTGAAATGATCACTGGGACCTGGATGTAGGAGCTGAACATGGTGAGGAGGCTGAGGAGGAAGTCTATGATTTGTAGGGCAAGGAAGGGGATCAGGAGACGTTCCCTTTTCTGAGAAAGAAAAGCAATGACAGTTATTTCTGTTCCAGTTGGGAGAATGAGACCAGCTCTCAATACCTGGCAGGACAACCAAAAGGTACTCCAAGGCATCCCCAGGAAGAAATATTTCCCTGGAATTGGGGCATCTGATGCCACACCCTGTGGTGACAACTGGTGCACAGTAAGTGAAGGGAATCACCAGGGAATTTGTTCAGGCCCTTGGAGAATGGCTGTGAGTTTTCACCCTGTGACGTTGGCACTCGGTGCCATCAGAGCTGTGCCCAAAGTTTAGCTCTCCAGAGGGACAGCTCTGCTGCTTGGGATGGACTGAAAGTCAGTACTCATCCCAAACTCCTTGGGCTGCCACATCCAGTCAGTTCTCCTCCTGGAATGGGAAATGAGTTCCCAGTGTAAAGGGGGAGCTACAGCTCCTCTCCAGGATCCCCCTTGCAAAAGAGCAAAGAAAGGAGGCAACAAAACAACATTTGGAGATCATAACATTTCCATTACTTAACACACAGGCACAAAAAAGTAACCTTGCTGGAAACGTTGCCCAGATTTGGCAAATCTGGCACTTTGCAGCCTTGAACCTGAGCCTGGGACTGCAAAGAGCCTCCCTCCCACTCCCTGTGACACAGCCCAGACATTTATCTGCTTTCCTGATCGTATTTCAGGGAGCATTTTCCAGCCCCCTCCTCCAAACCTCCCACCTGGGAGAGGCCAGAGCCAGCGAAATGTCATGTGTGGAGCTCGTACCTTCAGCACGCCCAGGAGGAGGTTGAAGCTGATGACAAACAACATGATGATCAGCAGGAAACTGGTGACAACGTCAGCTAAAAGTAATCAAAGGAATTGCCACGTTACCAAAAGTCTCATAAATTCAGCCTGTGATTCAATTCAATCACAGCACCAAGGAAGAGATCAAGTGTGACAACCTGGCAGAAAGAAATGTGTGTGGGGGGGAATGGATGTCATAGAGATGGAATTAACCCCCTTTTCCCTTTTTTAACCCACTTTTCCATATGTCCTTGAAGTTTCTGTCTCTTTAGCCACCAGGTCGTGCAGGCTCTGGGAGCCAAGGAGTGAAACTTTAAATATCCCAGGCTAAAATATTAAGGTTAAAAAAAAAATTAGGAAAAAAAAGGCAGAGTGTTTTTAGTTAATGAGTCACAGTTGGAAATTCTTTGTGACTCAAAGACAGATAAAGTAACACTGAAACCTGGGGAAGGATCTTCAAGATCACAAGCAGACAAGAGGCACCAATTTCAACCACCCACCAGCAGGTTCTTCAGGGAATGGCTGGAGCTGGGTCAGGGCAGGGTCAGGGGGGATCTCAGCCAAAGGTTCTTCTTCCCCCAGAGGGTGG
>JAWWTY010000397.1:0-11925 GCA_035222235.1 Margarornis squamiger | reverse complement strand
GCCCTGCAAGGGGCTCTCAGGTGTCCCTGGAGCCTTCTCTTCTCCAGGTGACCCCCCAGCTCTCCCAGCCTGGCTCCTGGCGCTGTTGGGGTCAGTCAGACAGGGCAGCAGCGCCACCCTGAGTGGCACTGGGTGTTGACCCAGAAGAGGTCCCCGACGCCTGGCCCAGCCCCGGTTCCCATCCCGCAGGGAATCCACAGCTCCATTTAACCCCTCCCAGTTCCCCCCATCACTCTCCCTCTGCACCGGGCCAGACCCGCGCAGGTGAACCGGGACAAACCCCCTCCTGTCCCAGCCTGGCACTCGCACCCCGGTGTTCCCATCCGCGCTTCCCTCGGGCTTGTCCTCTCCCGGGGACCCGGGGGAAGGCGAGCCGAAGTTCAGGGACCCCGGGGGAGGCCGATCCCTGGTACATTTTTAACATAGCGCCCATTCCTGTGCTTCGCATCCTCGGAGCGGCGCGCTCGGGGCGCGTTTGTTGCGCGGCGGGGAGCCCGAAAGCCGAGCCGTGTCCGCAGCGCAGCCCGGCCCGCTCAGCAACAGCCTTGCTGAGAGCACAGCAGCCTTGCTGAGAGCACACCAGCCTTGCTGAGAGCACAGCAGCCTTGCTGAGAGCACAGCAGCCTTGCTGAGAGCACAGCAGCCTTGCTGAGAGCACACCAGCCTTGCTGAGAGCACGGAGCCCTCGCTTTGCTCCCTCCCCTCCGCTGCTGCCCCCGCCGCTGCCGAGGAATTCGCTTCCCGAGCCAGGCGCTGAATTTCGGTGCGCTTTGAGCGCCCCGAGGGTTCGGGTCCCTTTCCAGGTTTGCAGGGAGCACATGCCGGCTCCAGCCGCTGGGTTCCTGCTGCCCCCGGCCTCTCCAAGGCGGGGATTCAGCCTCTCTGGAGGTCCTGCTCCAAGGGGTGCAGAGAGGCAGCTCAGGAATAAGCAAGAACGTGGATTTTTAGGCATATTCACTGGACGGTCCCGGGCTCTTCCCGAAATCTCATTGGAAGTAGCTCAGTGCTCACCCACCATGGGAAATCCTGGGAATTCTGTTGGCATCTTCATCGTGGTGTGCCCAGAAAAGAGGGGAGTCGCTTCCCTGAACACAGGCAGGTCATGCTTGGGAAATCATGGAATTGTTAAGGCTGGAAAAGACCTTTAAGATCATCGAAACAAAACCATCACCACATTGACCACCAACCCTGTCCCCAGGTGCCACATCCACAGGGACTTCCAGGGATGAGGACTTCCCCCCGTCAGGGCAGCTGTGCCAGGGCTGGACAGCCCTTTCCAGGAGGAATGTCCCCAATGTCCCCCCTGCCCCTGCCCTGGCCCATCCTGAGGCCGTTCCCTCTGCTCCTGTCCCTGTTCCCTGGGAGCAGAGCCCGACCCCCCCCGGCCCCCCCCTCCTGGCAGGGACTTGCAGAGCCAGAAGGTCCCCCCTGAGCCTCCTTTTCTCCAGGCTGAGGCCCCCCAGCTCCCTCGGCTCCAATCCTGCCACGTTGTCCCACAGCTCCTTCCAGAGCCCAAACCATCCCCATCCTATAACCCTGGGCCAGCACCCGCTCAGGCTCAAAAATAAAATTAAAAATCGAATCTCAACAATATCTCTGCCAGGAACAGGAAGCTCATGTAGTGGGAAATGATGGAAAGCGCACAAGAAAGGAGCATTTCACGCCCTCACTGAGGTGGTCCTGCCACCTCCCTGTAAAGGACTCCCCCGTGGCCTCCACGGTTTGCAATAAATTGGGCAAGACAGAAAGGGGAAATTTGGGTGGGATATTGGGAAGGGATTGGTGGCTGGGAGGGTGGGCAGGCCCTGGCCCAGGTTGGGCAGAGAAGCTGTGGCTGCCCCTGGATCCCTGGGAGTGTCCAAGGCCAGGTTGGCAATGGGAGACTCAGCCAAGAGGGGCCTCAAGAGTCAGTGAAGCCACAAAAGGAGGACACTGAGTGGCTTTGGCAGGGAAAGTCATTCCAAGGTAAAACACTTCCCAGTGGCCATGGAAACATCCATCCCAAAATGGCAACACAGCCACTATTGACCTGCACACCCATGAAACAAGACCTTGATTAATCTGTACCTTCTGGAAGCTTCTACTCCAATTCAGGTGAGCTGGACTTCTGTGTAAGCAACAAATGGAACTATTTTGAAATGAAGAGCAACACAGTTTGCTGCTTCAATTTCCAGGTGGAGCAGAATTTAGGGGGAGAAAATATAAAATAATAGTTAAAAAAACCCCTCAAACCCACAAAAACTACACACAGCATTTCTGAATTCCAGAAAACATCTCCCTTCCCTTTTCTCCCCCATCACAAGCAGCTAAAATGTTCCAACTCAAAAATTTAAAGGAGGAAAAACTCACCACAGCAAAGGGAAATCATCCCCTTCACACCTTCTCCCAGAAGGGAGAAAACGGGGAGGGAAAAGGGACTGAAACTGCAGGAACACCAGTAGGACAGCTCAGAGTGAGATTCCCCCTTCCTGGTCACGCTGAAGGGTTTAAATTGGAAATCAGAACTTTCCCTGAACAAAGCGACCAACCCAGAATAAACCCGAGTTTTAGCAGCAGAACAGGTTAAGAGGGAGAGGGAATCTCCTGCCCAGCAGGGATGGGCTGCGGGAATGAACACACCACACCTCCCACCCAAACGGGCTCAGCGCTGCCTTTTCTAAGCTCAGTAAGCCCCGGGGGATTTAAATGCAAATCTAATCCTCTCAGGGGGAATTAGTGGGGCCAAGTGAGCTCCTGGTGTAAGTCAGGACTGCTGAGCACAGAAATGTCTCAGAGCTGCACTGGAAGGGCCCTTCCCCTTTTCCTGCTGCTCCAAGGGGGTCTCATTGACCCAACCCCTTTTTTCGGTGGTCCCAGCTCTGGGCACATCTTTGGGATGAGGTGACAAGAGCTGAGCTTCAATGGAGTGCCAGGAGGGCCAACCCCCCCGGTGTGTCCTGCCCGCTTTGCCTGGCCTTTTGCTGCTCTCAGCTCCAGTTAATGATCATTTCCAGCAGCATTTCCTCCCTGCAGGTTCTCCCTCAGAAGGTTGGGGAGGATTTAAGGGCATGCAGTGACCTGCAGGCTCCTTCCTTTTCCTGCCTCCCTGCCCCTGCATTCCCGGGGCACATTGTAGTGATTTCTTGTCCCATTTCAATTGGGACTCAACATCAGCTTTGCCTTTCCAAGCTGTGGTTGCTCCTTGGGTGGGGATCTCTCTGCCCTGTTGCATCCCAGCTGCCAAACTTCTCTCAGGACCTTGTAATATGAAAAGTCAACGCACAGGTAAAAATACCCAGGAAACTGGTTTTTTCTTGCCTAGAATTGGTTTGGTTTTAAGACCCCTCAAGTCTGAGGAGCTTTGATGGTGTCGGTGAGATGGGTCACCTGAAAAGATAAATGGTGCTGATGACACTGAACTGGGAGGAGCTCTAAGGCAGGAAAGCCCTGCAGAGACACCTGGACAGACCTGCACAAACCAGGGAGCTGAGCAGTCCCCACGAGTGAGGAGTTTGACAAAGCCAAGTGTTGGGTTCTCACCTGGAATGGGACTGACTGGGATTGTCCTGGGGCAGCCCCACCTCGAGTTCTGGGGGCAGGTTTGGGCACCACAGTGTAAGAAAGATCTAAAGCTCTTGGAGTGTCCAAAGGAGGACGCGAGGATGGGGAAGGGTCTGGAGGGGCCACAGGAGGAGCAGCTGAGGGAATGTGGCTTGTTCAGCTCTGGCAGAGGAGGCTGAGGGGACACTCATCAGGGGCTGCAGCTTCTCCTGAGGGGTCTACAGCTTCTCCTGAGGGACAGCACTGATCTCTGCTCTGGGTGACAGGGACAGCACCCAGGGCATGGCTGGGGCTGTGCCAGGGCAGGGTCAGGGGGGATCTCAGCAAAAGGCTCTTCCCCCAGAGGGTGGTGGGCACTGACCAGGCTCCCCAGGGCAGTGGGCACGGCCCCAAGGCTGCCAGAGCTCCAGGAGGGTTTGGATGATGCTCTGGGGCACAGGGTGGGATTGGTGGGGTGTCTGTGCAGGGCTGAGGGTTGGGCTGGATGGTCCTTGGGGGTCCCTCCCAGCTCAGGATAATCTATGACAACTCCAAGAGTTACCTCCAGCGTTGCTGAGGTTCTGTGGTGTCTGCATTCAGGAGACCAACTCCAAGAGGTTGTGGCCTTTACTTCCAGCATCTGCTCTTCCAAACCTTTATTCCTCACTTTGGAATCCCTGCTCCAGTCCTGCAGATGGATCTCAGCCCCAAGTGCCAGTGCAGCAGGACAGCAGAGCTCAGCCAACAAGTAGCAGATGCCACCAGCTGGAGAAGCTCAGAATTCCCCAACAGGGAAAGCAGTTTTACACCCCTGGCTGGGCTTGGCTGGAGCAGCCTCTCATTTCCCAGAGTTTCCATGAAAAGCGCTGGAAAAGAGCCCAGCACACAATGTGTGGATCTGGTTACAGCTTCATGCTGGATCTGCCACTGGGCTAGAACAGGTAGGAATGTCTGAGCTGGGGCTGCCTCAACCTTCTCCCTTTCAAGCCCTTCTTCCATCTGCTCCCAGCGCTGTCGAAACCAAAGCCAAGCAGCAGGAAATGCAGGCTGCATTCCATAGGCTGGATTTCCCTGGATGCTGCAGCCAAAACAGTTGGTGAGAACAAGGCTGGGAGGGGGGAGAGAAATTGTTTGATACTTTACATTTATTTCACCTGTGGTGAAGGATTCTGCACTCCTCCTCCCTTTGGGAAGCTGCAGAGACATCCCACTTGCAGAACTCCCTGCCCCTGATTCCAGCTCCTTTCCCTGCCCCTTTTCCCTAAAGCAGGAGAGTTTCCCAAAGCCCAGTGTCTCAGAAGATCATCCCTATGGTCCATGCTGACATCCAAGCATGAAGAAGGCCAGAATGTCATGGATGTGGGACATCTTCCTTTATATCACAGGTGTCCTCACCTTTCAGCCACCCTCTGAACTCCATTTCAGCTTTCCCTGGTGGTGACTCCTCAGGGAACTTGGGATGCAGTTTGGGTTTGGGAATTTCAGCCCCAGAGGAACCATTTGTGTCTAACCAGCACTTGGTGAGCCTTCCTGGTCCTCTGGTTTGGTCCCTGTGTGTGTAAAAGGAGCTCTGAGGCAGAAGCACCTCATTGTCCATGGGAGGTGTGGATGGATGATGAAACTCCACCTTGCCATGGCCATGAGGTCCCAGAGGGAGCGTTCTGTCCCCCAGGAGAGCTCCAAGGCTCCTGACCTGCCATGGAGGAGGAGGAAGGAGCGAGGCTGAGCTCCCTCTGCTCAGCTCTGGCGTTCCAGCCTTGGCTGCAAAGAGCAGCCAGAGGAAATCTGGCCTCGGGCTCCTCCCGAATTTAGCACTTTGACTGATTTAGGCACCTCTGATTAAAAACCGAAGAAGGGAAACCCTTGTTTTTGCTGCTTCCAAAAAAAGACTTGCTGAAGGCCCCTGTTCCATCGCTCCAAGATGTCACCAGGAGCTTCCAGGCAGCGGGAAATGCTCTGCCCTGCTCTGGTGTTCCCTTCTGCAGGACTCCTCCCTGCTGACCTTTAAGCAGCAGAGTAAGAGGCTGGTGAGAACCCTTCCAAAGCGGAGCACTTCTCCGGCTGCCTCCCAATCCCTCTCCCTGCCTCTGCCTATCAGCCCCAAGAAACATAAGCCTCAAACACCAGCCCTATCAGCCTCTGCCAGGAGAGATTTCCAAGTTTTTTTATGGCCTTCATAAAGTTGGGATCAGGGGGATTTTTCCACAGGAGTTGAGTAGAAAGAAAGACTTTCTCCACATTTTTTTTTCCTCCTTTTTTTAAAACTTAGTCTTTGGTTCTTTCATTTGGGAAACGAGAATAAAAATAACCCCTTGATTTGTGTGTTTCTTCCTTAGAACAGAGCGAGACTTGTTGGTGGATCTCATAAAGCTTTTGTTCCTCTCTTCCCTCCTCTCGTGCCCTGTTAGGCAGTAATTTTATCCAGATGCCTTTGCTACTAAAAACCTTCCACTGGGTGTTTTCTGGTTCACACACACACACGTGCCAGACCAGCTCTCCTTGACGTATCTCCCATCTTTCCAGCTTCTCCTGGAGATCCTCAGGCTCTTCCTGGAGTCTCCACCTCCTCGTTTTCATGGCTTGTAACTCCATGCTGATTACTGTGGTGCATCTGGTTCGTGATCTTTGAGTTGGCTCAGGGGCAGCACCTCAGCAGTGCAGGACACCAAAGCAAAGGGGCAGAGGAAGAGGCAGCCAGGCCAAAGAGATGGCCAAGTCACAGGAGGTGACAATGAGTGTGTCTCCACTGCCCTGTGCCACTTCCAGCTGCAGGAAAAGGGGTCCATTCGGGATTAAAGCAGGAAAAAAGGAGGTAATGGATTAAAGGGATGAAATGATGGAGGTGCCAGCACGTGTGGCCCAAGGGGCTGTGGTGAGGAATTTGTTCCCCACCAACAGCAAGGGTTCTTAGAGATGTTGGCCACCAGTCGTGTCCCCAGGCTGTTCCCACATCCCTGGCTGTGGGCCCATCCCTGTGTTTCCATCACCAGCCTCTGTGAGGTCCTGAGGCCACGTATGACCCTCTTTGCTGTGCTGGTGGCACAAATAATCTGGGGACCAGACCAACCCCACTCTGGTCAAGGTCCTGACCCTGCCAGGTGGGATAAAGGGCTGGTCAAGAGGCCTGGAAGACCCCAAGGTGGGATTTGGGAACATCATGTTCCCTTTCTGCTTGTGCTGTCCCAGGAGGCATCAACCCATTCCTCAGGACCTGGACCATCACCTGCAGAATGGAGACGCCATGAACAGGTGGTGGGGCTGGTAGGAAAGAAGCAGTGGCAGTTGGTGGTGGGGCTGGAAGCCCAAGGGTCAGAAGGTGGTACCAGCATGAACCCTTGGCTTTCCTGGGAAAAGGGAAAGGAGGAGGGGACCACTTGAGAATACCCAGCCCCAATTCCCAGGGGCTGCCTCTAATGCCTTGGCAAGTACAGAAAGTTAAGGATGAGGTTTATTTCCCTCAAGTCAGACATTGAATTCCCTTTGGGATGTCATGGGGCACCCCAAACTGCTGCAGGAGCCATGTGGCTGCCCCTGGATCCCTGGCAGTGTCCAAGGCCAGGTTGGATGATGCTTGGAGCAACCTGGGCTGGTGGGAGGTGTCCCTGAGTTGTTGGAACTGGATGATCTTTAAGGTCCCTTCAAGGCAAACCATCCTGGGATTCCCTGAGAGCAGGAAGAGCCGAGGCTGGAGGAGGCTGAGCACCAGGATCAGAGGGAATGCTGCCAGTGGAGCTCCTGGGCAGGGCTGAGGAGCTGAACCAGCCAAGGCAGGACAGCCCTTGGAACTTAGAGTGCCCCAAAGGGAAGGCTGTCGCAGGCCAGCAGAGAGGCTGCAGCAGCTTTAGTTTGGCCCCATCTCCAGCCTGTGCTAAACTCAGTCCTTAGAAGAGCTGGGCTGTTCCTGCAGGGGATTTTGGGTTCCCCACGTGGCCAGTGAGGGATCTGAAATGTTCCCACTTCCATCAGCTTTAATGCCACACTTTGGTCACTCTGCCTCGACCACAAACTGTCCCAGCTCCGTTAAACCTGCCCTGCAGCTCCTCCTGAAGAGCAAATGTCAACACCAACAAGGAGCACCTGGGATTCATTTGGCCCTGGAGTCAGGATTGGGGGCAGGTCCGGGTTGGAAAAGCACCCCTTTCCTTCCCCCCCTTCTCCCTCCTCCCTGCCTGACTCACTGCTCCAGTCCCTCGTGACCTTTCCACGCTTTGCCTTGTGAAACTGTCCAAGTGCCACCAAAACACAACAGGCTCCAACCCCGGGGGAGCTGCTGCTCCTGGAGAGGCACAAACCATCCTTGAGACAGAGAGAGGGATGGACGACACCCCGAACAAGAGAGTATCGACTCAAACCTGATAGTTCTGTTCCCAAAAAGAACATCAGACCTAGCTCCAGAGGCACAGTGGAAAAGCTGGGAAGGAAGGGTTTTTCCTGATTTATTCCTTATGTTTCTATTCCCTTGTTCCACTTTTGACTGATACAAAAAAAAAAAGGGGGAGGGTGGTGGAATCAAAAGGTCGTTTTGGGGACGGCAACTGTCAGTGACAGAGAAGTAAATGACCCTTCTGAGACGATCCACACGGGTGTCTCCTGCTTCCAGCAGCAGATTCCTGATCCTGTAAATCATTCCCATTTCTGCTCCTTCCCTCCTGCCCCTTCAAAATCCAGCGTGGAGAAGCAGCGTCTGTGCCATTCCTGGGATGAAGCCGGACGGTGCCTCCTCATGGCATGTCCTGGAGGAAAAGCTGCTTCCAAAGTGGGGTTCAACCATCCAGCCACAGAGTGGGATGAGCTGGGATGGGGGATGTGTGAGGTGAGGTGGGAAGGGATGCTCTTCCCCTGGGAGACAAGGCATGGAGAGGAACCTGGGCCAGATGTTGGGAGCAGCAGGAGGGAGGGACGCTGGCAGGGAAGAAGGACAATCAATGTGTCCTTGGTAAGAGCAAGAGAGGCTTGAGGGAGGATGGGTGAAAGAACGATCAGGAGACTCCTGGGGGAGTGGAAATAGGTCCACAGACACCCCTGGGCGGGGAGCTCTTGCTGGTGGCACCTTTGCTTGGCAGTTTGGGGGTCATGCCAGGAACTTGGTCATGCAAACTCTGGAGCAAGTGCAGGATGAAAGCACTGCTGAGAGCCCACCCCACCCACGTGTGCCAGAGTTCCCCTTTAAATCCACCCCACTCAAAAGCCTCAGCTCTGTCTGCCTGCCAGCCGAGCTTGGAAGAGAACATCACCCTGAGAAGGAAGAGAAGAGAAGAGGAGACTCCCCCTGCTCTTCACAGAACTGAAACCAGAAAGGAGAGACAATTCCCGCTGGTCTTCACACCACTCCCTGCCCCCCCAGCCTTGGAAATGTGCTTTTCCTCGGGTGGGGAGTGAATATCCCCCCACATTTAGGGGCTCTCTTTTCCCCAGGCCACGGGAACATCACTCAGTCCTGCTCTCCAGCAGTGGCTGCTCTGCTTGCACATCACACTCCACGAGTTACTCTGAGCTGAAGCCCCGAGAGAGACTCCAAACAACATCCCTGGTGGATTGTGCCTGGAATCCTAAAACTAGGGAGATTGTGCCCTCATATGGCCAAAGGAGTGAGGTTTTCTTTCTGCAGACCAGGAAGGTTTCCAGGTCAAGAGTGTTGTTTACACTCCTCAGTTGATTGCTGTTAAACATTCCCCACGTTTATTTGCCTTCCTTCATCCCGGGATTTAACCCCCCTTGGGTTGGTTTAAAAGGCTTCAGGAGGCAATTGAAGAGAAATAAATAAAGGAGCGAGGATGGAGCGGCGGGGACAAGAGGACAGGGAGGTGGCACGTGGTTCACCCCCAGCAGGACGTGCTGGGTCTGTGCCCACCAAAGGAGGTCTGGCCAGGTCCCTCCTGGAACCCCTGGAAGTGTCCAAGGCCAGGTTGGAGCCACCTGGGCTAGTGAAGGTGTCCCTGCCCATGGCCATTCAACCCAAACCATTCCATGATTGTCTGGGTTGGGAGAATACCAGGGAAACCAGTTTGGAGGGATGTTGGTGGCTTTCTGATCTAAGGGTTGAATTCACACCACAACTCACCTCCCTCCTTCCCCCATCAGCCTTAGACCTTCCGAGCTGCTCAGCCTCCAGAAGAGACACTGAGAGGGGACCCTTCCATGGCCTTCGGTGTCCCAAGGGAGGGGCCAGAGCGTGGACCAGGCTCTGCTCTGTGTGCTGAGCAGTGGGACAAGGGCCACAGGAAAAACTGGTGCCCAGCAGGTTCCACCTGGACAGGAGGAAGGACCCCTTTCCTGTGAGCACCAAACAGGCTGCCCAGAATGGAGTCTCCTCTCGGGGGATATGCCAGAACATGGCCCTGCTGGAGCAGGAGGTGGGACCAGGTGCCCCCTGTGGGGCCTTCCACCTTGCCCCATGGTGTGAATGCAGCTTTGGAGCAGCAAAGTTGTTCCTCTCAGCAGAGACACACAGGGGGGTCTCCAGAGCTGTGGTTACTGAAGGCTTTTCCATAAAATAAGAGGTTTAGTTGCTGGTTCCCAATCCATCCAAGCTGCCCTTTGACATCTGTCCCTGACCTGTCCAGGACATGTCCCTGTGGTCACAAAGCAGCTGCTGACTCTGTCCCCAGGGCTGGCTGGTTCCACAGCCACACACAGAGTTCTGGGTCTGTGAATCTGCCAGTGGGACTCATGGGGAAGAGGAATCACTAAAAACAAACTCAGGAGAAGATGTTCTAACTGAGGGATGAAATGAGGGTTCCTGCACTTGGGAACCAGAGGAATTGCTCTCCTGTTTCTGTCTGGCCACAGGGGCTCTTGGATGGCCAAAGGGAAGTAGGGATGTAAATATTCCCATTAACCCTCCATCACGACCCAGAAAGGACTGGATTTTCATCACTGTCCCCTCCTCTGGGACAGAGGTGCCCCAGGAATGAAGTGGTTGGTCCATCCCATCACCTTTCCCATTTCTTCTCCAACTCTTTTATCCCTGTGTGGACATTGGGTCCTGTGGATAAATTCCCATGCCCTGAAAGGATGTTTGGGAATCTCTTTTATATCCCACAGAGGGATCCCTGGGACTACCAGGCTGAAAGTCTTGGATTTCATATGTTTAGTCCCAGAACCTTCCAGAACTGCAGCAGGAGGACAAAGTTTCCTGGAATTCCATGGAGCAAAACTGATTGAGACCAGGCAGAACCATTTTCCGAGGTGTCAGGCCGTGGCAGTTTGTCAGGCTCTGCATTTCCTTGTCCCCTGATTGCCAGGGAGGAGTTTTCCTTGTGACTCAGGTGGGGGGAGAGGGGATTGATTTGGAGCACAAACTGTGCAGAGGAATTGAAATGCAAACTCCTGCTCGTGCCGTGACAAATGTCTCCCATAAACTCCCACTGAGCTCCCAATGTTCTAAAGAGCTTTCTTGGCAAGGTGAGCTTCCATTAAAGCTGCAGGAGAAGGCTTTTGTGAACGGGAGTTGTAGCAATGCCCTGATCCCCTTTGGCAGGAGCATCCTGGATGCCGAAGGGAGAGGGCTGGAGAGGCAGAGACCTTCAGGAATGATACCCACATGGGATAATAGCAACAATTCCACCCCCAAAGCTGCCTCAGCAGAGGCTCAGCCTCCTCCCAGTGTGTTCCTCAGGCCAGCAAGTGGATGGCAAACAATTTCTGGGGAACAGGGAGCTGAGGAGGATGGATCCCAAGGCACAGGATGGGCTCCAGGCTGGTGGGAGTGCAGGAATTCTGCTGCAGAGAGCAGGCTATGAGGTCCTAGGAACGTGGGGATGGAAAGGATCTCAAAGGGCCACCCCATCCCTTTCCCTGCCCTGATGCAAGGGCAGGTCCAGCTCAGCATTCCTGACTCCTTCTGTCTGGCACATCCATCAAAACTCCCAGGAAAACCTTCTGGGACCCTCTCAGTGTCCTTCTCACTAAAGGCTTCTGGTTTCTTGAGTGCTCTCACAGCAACACTTCTGCATCTCCCCCAGCCTTTGAAGGAGACGAATTTCCTGGGTTGGACTGGCATTGGGATGTGTTGGACTGGCATCAGCATGTGTTGGACTGGCACTGGGACGTGTTTGAATCCCATTATCATGTGTTGGAATCCATTATCATGTGTTGGAATCTCATTATCGTGCCGTTCCTCAGCTCTCCAAGCTCTAGACTAAACAGCTGGAGTCTGTAACCTTCATCCCAGCTGAGCTTCCTCCTACATCACACTGCATGGAATTAGATTTTCTATACATAAATAGACTATTTTAGTTCATAAAATCATGGAATCATAGAATGGTTTGGGTGGGAAGGGACCTTAAAGAACATCTTGTGCCAGCTCCATGGGCAGGGACACCTTCCCCCAGCCCAGGGTGCTCCAAGCCCCGTCCAACCTGGCCTTGGACACTCCCAGGGATCCAGGGGCAGCCACAGCTTCTC
>JAWWTY010000395.1:0-11955 GCA_035222235.1 Margarornis squamiger | reverse complement strand
CAGTGGGATGAAGGGATGCGACAATGCCGGGCATCCCAGTGGGATGAAGGGATGGGACAATGCCGGCCATCCCAGTGGGATGAGGGGATGGGACAATGCCGGCCATCCCAGTGGGATGAAGGGATGGGATGGGACAATGCCGGCCATCCCAGTGGGATGAAGGGATGGGATGGGACAATGCCGGCCATCCCGGTGGGATGAAGGGATGGGATGGGACAATGCCGGCCATCCCGGTGGGATGAAGGGATGGGATGGGATCCCTGGAAAAACTGCTTGTGACATCGAAGGGAGAATGGGACACCCCCCGCCCCAGCATCCCTGCGCTCCCCTTAACTATCCTGACCCCATCCCCATTATCCTAATCCCACCCCAATCATCCTAATCCCATCCCGATCCTCTCTCCCCCAGCTGGGGCTCGATGGCTCCGGCACCTCCCGGGGGTTTGGTGGCCCCGGTGGCCACGGTGGCCACGGCCCTGGTGCTGCTGCTCCTGCTGCTCCTCTGCTCCTTCTTCCACAGGTGCGCTCGCCCGGGGAGGTGGGACCGGGGAGGTGCGGGTTTGCCGCGGACCCCGTGGGTGGGGAGGGGTCTCTGTCCACGCGGGATGGGGAGGGGGAGGATGTGTGGGAAAGGGAAGCGCTGGGAAAGGGGGCACGGAGGGGGAGAGGGGACGGCTGTGCCACTCCTGAGCCCACCCTGATCCCGGCCTTCCCGGGGACGGGACACGGACTGTCCCTTCTTCTTGCGCAGGTCCAGCCGGCGCTTTTCCACCCAGGGAAGGAAGGAAAGCCCTGGGCTCGTCCGTGGGGTGAGTCCCGGGGGTCCCTCCGTGTCCTGCTGTCCCCGCGTGTCCCCCGTGCCCACAGCTCGCGTGGGCTGGGACAGCCCCCCAGCGACAGCGCAGGGAATACCCCTCTCCTCTCCTCACCCCACGTTCACCCCAAATGGCTAAATCGGCCCCAAAACAGCGCCAAGGCCTGGGCAGATGGGGGGGATTGGGATGGGGACACGGGAATGGGGACGATGTGGCCGTGGTGTCCAAACCATGGGTGTCCCTGAGCCCCCCAGCACTCCCAGTGCCGGCAGAGGGGCTGGGAGGGATACAGGGTTTCCAGGGGGGCACACCTGTACCCCGGTGGGTGCCCAGGTGAGCACCCTCGTGTCCCTGCTGCAGGTGAGGATGGCCCAGCTGGGATCCACGGGAGCAGCACTGCCCGCAGGTAGGTCATGGCACGGGAACGGGGAATGTGCCCCTCTGGCATCGCTGATCCCACTGCTGCTCCAGCTTCTCCTGAGCCTCTGGGTGCCACGTGCCACCTGGGCATGAGGGTGCACAGGTGGGGGGGGCGGCAGGAGGGGGACATCATTCCCACTGGGATACTGGGATGGGCCACACTGGTGTGTGCAGCAGGATGGGGATGTCATTCCCACTGGGATACTGGGATGGGCCACACTGGTGTGTGCAGCAGGACGGGGACGTCATTCCCACTGGGATACTGGGATGGGCCACACTGGTGTGTGCAGCAGGACGGGGACATCATTCCCACTGGGATGCTGGCCCTCCTTCCCATGGGATGCTGGCCCTCCTTCCCACTGGGAAGGGCTCCATGGTCCGAAGGTCCCGGGCTCAGCCTCGTGCTGGCCTATCCTGGTTAATGATTTCCCAGGAGATGAACTTGGAGGAGCTCAAGGGCTCGGCAGGACTTTGAGCCGACCCTTGGATGGATGGGTGGGGCTGCATCCCTGAACCCCAAATGGGGTCAGGAGTGTACCCCCGAACCCCAAATAGGGTGAGGGCTGCACCCCAAACCCCAAATTGCAGTCAGGGCTCAGCCCTGAACCCCAAATGGGGTGGGGGCTGCACCCCTGAACTCCAAATTGGGTGGGGGCTGCACTCCTGAACTGCAAATGGGGCTGGGGCTGCACTCCTGAACCCCAAATGGGGTGGGGGCTGCACTCCTGAACCCCAGATGGGGTGGGGGCTGCACCCCTGAACTCCAAATTGGGTGGGGACTGCACTCCTGAACTGCAAATGGGGTGGGGGCTGCACCCCTGAACCCCAAATGAGGCTGGGGCTGCACTCCAAACCCCAAACTGGGGTCAGGGCTCAGCCCTGAACCTCAAATGGGGTGGTGGCTGCACTCCTGAATGCCAAATGGGGTTGGGGGCTGCACCCCTGAACCCCAAATGAGGCTGGGGCTGCACCCCTGAACCCCAAATTGGGTGGGGCTGCACCCCTGAACCCCAAATGGGGTCGGGGACTGCAGCCCTGAACCCCAACTTGGGTGGGGCTGCACTACTGAACCCCAAGGGGTGTCGGGGCTCACCGCTGGACCCCAAATGGGGTCGAGGCTGCAGCCCTGAACCCCAAATGGAGCCAGGGCTTATGTTGGGGTGCTCATGTTGAACTGCTCACAGGGGGGTGCTGATTTTGGGGTGCTCCCTTTGGGGTCCTGATATTGGGGTGTCCATGTCGGGGTGCTCCCCTCAGGGTGCTGATGTTGGAGTGCCCATGTCAGGATGCTGACATTGGGTTGATCCCTTTGGGGTGCTGATGTCGGGGTGCTGACTTTGGGGTGCCCATGTCGGGGTGCTGATGTCGGGGTACCCATGTTGGAGTGCTCCCTTTGGGGTGCTCCCCTTGGGGTGCCCATGTCGGGGTGCTGATTTTGGGGTGCTCCCATTGGGGTGCCCATGTCGGGGTGCTGATGTTGGGGTGCTGATTTTGGGGTGCTCCCCTTGGGGTGCTGATGTCGGGGTGCTGATGTCGGGGTGCCCATGTCGGGGTGCTCCCTTTGGGGTGCTGATGTCGGGGTGCTGACTTTGGGGTGCCCATGTCGGGGTGCTGATTTTGGGGTGCTCCCCTTGGGGTGCCCATGTCGGGGTGCTGATGTCGGGGTGCCCATGTCAGGGTGCTCCCTTTGGGGTGCTCCCTTTGGGGTGTCTCCCACCAGGACGGAGCTGCAGGTCGGTGTCTCCTGTGCCAGCCCCGTCCCTGTCCAGCCCTCGCCCCCCTCCTGCCGCACCCACAGCCCCCCACGCGGGCCCTGCACCCCAATCCCTATGGAGCTCAGGCAGGAGGAGGAACACCCGGCCAGGCAGCTTTCCCAGAGCCTCTGGAATGCCCAGACTGGCCGGGCATCCCGCCCCGCGCTGCCAGACCCTGCCTTTAAACCAACATTGGATGGAAGCAGGAGCTGCTGCCAGGCTGGCCCCCCGTGGGCAGCAGAGCCCCCTCTCCAGCAGCATTCCCAGCCCAGCATCCCTAATTCCTCCCTGCAGGAATGCCCATTCCCGGCGAGCAGCAGGTGGAGGGCTCTGTGGCCCACCTGGCTCACCCCTCCGTGGGGGATACCAAGCCACACGTGCCAGGCTGGATACCCCACTCCCACTCACCCTCCGAGCCAACGCCGAGGACCCCCGAATTCCTGCGGCACCGGCAGCTGCCCCTCATTCCCGGGAATGCTGGTGTATCCACCACGGATCCCACGCCGGACGCCGAGGGACGGATCTACGAAAGCATCAAGTACAAAGCGGGGATGCTGAGAAATCCCCAATCCGTGCCCGGTGGGGGCGATGCCAGCTCTGCCGTGCCCGAGGAGCAGGGAAGGGAGCAGAGCCCCGGCCCCGTGTACGCCTGGGTGTGCAGGGTGCCCCGGCCACGGCAGCCCCCCAGGGCCCCTGAGCCCCCTGGAGGAGGAGGAGGAGAAGAAGAAGAAGAAGAAGAAGAAGAAGAAGAAGAAGCTCCTCCGTTGCCTGAAAAGCACTTTGATGTGGAATAGGACGCCCTGGAGGTTCCTTGGAGCTGCTTTGAGCCTGGCTGGTTCATCCAAGGGTTTCCCTGGCTTCGGGAAGGCACAGGTAGAGCTCGTGGAGAGCTGCCCGATCCCGTCCCAAAGGTGGTCCAGGTTATCCCTCAGCATCCAGCACGGGGGTCCCTGAGTGTCCCTCTGGACATTCCCAGTGCTGGGAGGGACGTGGGGAGCAGGACATGGAGTGACCCCCAGGTGGGGTTGTGATTATTGTTTGGAGAGCTGGATATTGGGAACAATTCCTTCCTGGAAAGGGCTGTCCATGCCTGGCACAGCTGCCCAGGGCAGGGGTGGATTCCCATTCTTGGAGGGATTGAAAATCCCTGTGGATGTGGCACTTGAGGACATGGGTCAGTGGTGGCCTTGGCAGTGCTGAAGGAACACTCCAAAAGAGGTCTTTTCCAATTTAATATTTCCATGAACCTATCCAGCTTGGATTCCCTGGAAAAAAAAAGATCAGTAGCGTGGTTTTGCTCTCCTGGAGTGAGAGTTTCTGGATGGGGAGCTGTAAATTGCCCTTAATTGCTCTTTTAATTACGTTTAGGGAGCGTGCTGGGCCGTGTTCTCTCCCTGGGGTGGTTTGCAGGGGTTCTGCTGGGGGGACAACACCCCATGGATGGGGCTCGGATGGGATCCTGGCTGGGGGCTGGCCTGATAAGGCCATGGAATTTGGCTTATCTCCCCCAAAGCCTGGGAAGGCTGGAGGGTGTGGCAGGAGCTGTGGAGACATGGAGGGTCCGAAGTAATGCTGCTCCCAGGATGTCCCTGCACTTCCACCAGGAAGATCCATGGGGACATCTCCCCTTCTTCCCTGCTTTCCATCCCCTCTCCTTTGCCACTGGACGGTGGCACCAGTGGATGCTCATCCCAGCGTGGGCAGAGACAAGGAGAGCCCTGATCCAGCTGCTCCCACCTCCCAGCGGTCACCCATGCTTTCCTCCTTCCTTCCCTTCTCCCAGAAACCTCCAAAGCAGCCTGGGCTACGATCCCAAGCCCTCCTCCTTCTCCCCCTTTTCCTCACATCCCGGAGCATCCATCCACCAAACCCCCAGTGGGATGAGGCATCGCCCCCTCCCAGAAATGGAGGAGGTGGCTTTGTTTGGGCCGAGTCAGAGAGAGTGAAACAAACTCCCCCCAACCCGGGATGTCACTTTAAATGGAAAAAAGCCACTCAAAGGGAAAAGAGCCAAACCGCGGCGTGCTGGGTTATTCCTGGCTCGGGAGCCGGGCTCATTCTATTTCCACGTGTTGCTGCTTGGAATTGGGCTGGGAGAGTCACCCCGGCTCGGCTGAGGGAGGTTTGGGTGGCCCAGAGCCAGGGCGATCCCACAGAGCCAGCAGCAGGGAAGTGTCGGCTGTCCCGGGGGATGGAGGGCTCTCACCTCCCTTCCTATATGTTCACCTGCCTCCTATACATCCACCCACCTTCTACACACTCACCTGCCTTCCCTTGTGCTCCACTGCCCTGCCGTGTGTTCACCTGCACTCCCAGACATCCACCTGGCCTGCTGGACACTCATCCTGTCACTCATCCTACACTCACCTTCCTATATGGTCATCTTCCATCCTATGTGTTTACCTGCCTTCCTATAGGCTCACGTGCCTTCCTGAATGCTCACCTGTCTTCCTATATGTTCATCTACTTTTCCACACGCTCATCTGCTGTCCTGTATGTCCACCTGCCATCCTACACATTCATCTGCCTTCCTATATGGTCATCTGCCTTCCTATATGCTCTTCCACATTCCTATATGCTCATTTCCCTTCCTGTATGTTCATCCTCCTTCCTATATGCTCATCCCTCTTCCTATATGTTCATCTCTCTTCCTGTATGCCCTTCCACCTTCCTGTATGTCCACCTACTTTCCTATATGTCCATCCACCTTCCTATATGTCCATCCACCTTCCTATATGTCCATCCACCTTCCTATATGTTCATCCACCTTCCTATACACTCACCTGCCTTCCTATAGGCCCACCTGCTTTCCCATACACTCATCACCTACCTATACGTTCACCCTGCTTCCTATATGCTCATCCCCCTTCCTATATGCTCTTCCACCTTCCTATATGCCCATCCACCTTCCTGTATGCTCTTCCATGTTTCTATATGCCCATCCACCTTTCTATATGTTCATTTCCCTTCCTATATGCTCTTCCATGTTCCTATATGTTCATTCCCCTTCCTATATGCCCCTCCCCATTCCTATATGCTCCTCCCCATTTCTATATGTCCATCCACCTTCCTATATGTTCATCCACCTTCCTATACACCTACCTGTCTTCCTATATGCACACCTACTTTCCTATACACTCATCCCCCTTCCTATGTGCTCACGCCCCTTCTTATATGTTCACCCTCTTTCCTATATGCACTTCCACTTTCCTATATGCCCATCCACCTTCCTATATGTTCACCCCACTTCCTATATGGCCATCCACCTTCCTATGTGCCCAGACTTCTCCAGACACTGGAGTTGTCCTTGGAGCCCCAAGGAAGGGGATGGTGACATTCCCAGTCTGTCGTTAAATGGGGATGGGAAATGACTCAGGACTTTCCTTTTCCACTGGAAAAGGGGAAGGGCGATTTTCTCCCTCCATCCCTCCCTCCATCCCTCCCTCCATCCCTCCATCCATCCATCCCTCCCTCCCTCCATCCCTCCATCCATCCAACCAAAGTATATTCCATTAAAGAAAAAGGGTAATAAATGAATTTAAAAACAAGCAGAAAAGAGTTCAAACCAAACAAGTCCTACTTCCTTTCCTGCCACCTTTGTGCATCCCGGAATTCCCGGGTGAGGGTGATTCTGCCTCCCGTTCCACCTTCAGCAGCTTGGCGTGTCCTGCAAGGAGGGGAGGTTGGAGAAGATGAGACTTCCAGCCCCTCTCTCCCAGCTCAGCGGGGGGATCTCCAGAGGGTGCTCCCAGCCCTGAGACCTTCGGGAAGGGATCCAGGACAGGATCCTTTGCCGATGCCCTCCCCGGAAGGTCTGAATCCTTGGGCATCCCGCAGGTCAAGAACTTGGGAACTTGAATCTAAGAGCCCTCAGTTGGCTCTTCTTCCATCCCTTTGTGCCATGGACATTTAGCACCTGGAGCATCTCGCAGGGGAAGGAGATGGAAGGCTCCACGTGGACTTGGACTTGTGGCCAACCAGTTTCACTCGTTATCCGACATCATAAAGGAAAACTCCCTGTTTGTGAGCAACTCTCCATCTTCTAAACCTCCGTCACGCTCCTCCCTGGTCTCCTTCCTCCTCAGCAGCACCAGGATCCGTGTGGATCGCTGTTTCCCTCTTCTCTGGGAGCTGATACAGCTCCTTCTCATGGAGGAGCTCCTTCCCTCTCCCCACTTCCCATCACCTTCCTCCCACTCTCCAAGCAAGACAGTTGTCCCGCTGGGATGCAGCAGAGAGGCTCCACTCCTGCCCGTGGTCTGATCCGTGGTGAAGAGGCTTCTCAGCGTGAGTGCCCTTGGCTTCTTTCCCAGGAGCTCCATATCTGCCTGGCTTGGATCCCCTCCACTTGGATCCCCTCCATTTGGATCCCCTCCACTTGGATCCCCTCCACTCCCAAAATAAACCGCGCTCAGCCGCAAGACAGAGCCGGGTACTTAGTGCAGGTCGCTGAAACCACGAGGATCGTGAGGCACGAGTGAAAGGAAAGGGTTAAAAATGAGGAAGCCAAGGGAAAGGGAGGGGGGAAAAAAAAAGGAAAACAAGCCAGAGGGTTGGGGTTTTTTTAAAAAAAGCAAAAAGCAGAAGGCAGCAAAGAGGAGAAAAGGAAACCTCGTGAGCAGCTCTTCCCCTCTTGGCTTGCCCCTGCTCTGACGGAGAAGAGGAGGAGAAGCTGAGTTTGCTCCTCGCTGGCTGTGAGCCCCGTAGTTACCCTCGTGTTTCCCAAACATTCCAGAAGAGCTCATTATCCCTGAGTTCCAACGTGTCCATGAAATCCAGGAGCTGCAGGGAGCAACTAAAGGGCCCCCTTGGCCCGGGAAAATGAGGTTTGGGCGCTTTGGGGAGCCCAGGATTTGGGGAAGTGGCGTTTGGGATGAGCTCTTTAATGCCAAAACGGGCTCTGCTTCCATGTGGGTGTTCCAGAGAAGGAGCTGGGACAGCAAATCCAAGTGGATTTGTTCCCTTCCCAGCTCCAGTGGCTTGTTGGGATAGAGAGGGATCAGGGAGCCTGGCCCGGGTTTGGTTTGGGGAGTTCACAGTCCCACAGATATGGGATAAAATACACTAAATATGTGCAATTTGGGGAACAAGGAGGTGCTGTGGTGGTGTGGACACACCAACGTGGGAGATGGAGGATAATCAATATGGGAAAATAATCATGTGGTTACAGAAAACTGGGAAAAGCAGGATCCTGGGTGATTTGAAGGAGATTTCTCCCCAAAGGAGCAGTTTTGGGTGCAGAACCAGCTTTGTGGATTTTGCTTTTCCATGGCCCACCCAGTGCCCGTCAAACGCTGCTTTCCCAGACTATCCAGGATCGCTCCTGTCGCACTCCCAAACATTTCCCTATTTGCCTCAAAAAAAAAGCAATTCTTTAATGTGCCACTGGGGTGTCTCCGTGGGCTTCAATGCCCGAAAAAAATCCCCTTGAAACAGTGATTTTTCAGGGATCAGAAAAAAGATCATTTTCCCCCATTCTGGGGGGAATTCCCCCTCCCTCTGAGCTGTTTCGTCAAGCAGGGACTGTGAGCCAACAGCTGGAAGCAGCAGAGAGGGAATTTGCAGCCTGGCCAAGGGCTCCTTGCACGGCCCCTCCAAAAAGCAGGGAGAGAAGGAGGAGCAGGAGCAGGAGCAGGAGCAGGAGCAGGAGAAGGAGAAGGAGAAGGAGAAGGAGAAGGAGAAGGAGAAGGAGAAGGAGAAGGAGAAGGAGAAGGAGGCCTGGAGCTCCCTTTTCCATGTTTACATCCCTCTTTCCTGTTTCCCTTTTGGTGTTACCCCTGGAAATCCCGAGCGTGGCCTGGCTGGTGCCGAACTCTCCTCGCGGCCGGGTCACGGAGCATCAACTCCGTGTGGACAAGGAGCCAAATTCCCTGTTAATATGTGGAAATCAAGCCCCCAAAATCCCCCCCTGGAGGCAGAGGAGCCCCCCGTGGCCTGCACGGAGCTCTCCTGGGCGGTGTGAGAATCCCTGCAGTTATTCCTGTCGTCCCTGACGTCAGGGTTGGCTTTGCGGATAATCCCCCCGGGCACCTCCCAACCAACGTCCAGCTCGTTTCCGCATGGCAGGACTGGGAAAATGGCATTCAAAGGGCGTTGGGATCAGCCTGGCAGCTTTCTGGAATGGCCACAAACGGCTGGCTGGGGAAATGTAAGGGGGGGAAAAATGGGATCGTTTCACTTCAAAATGATAAGGATGTAAATTCTTCCCCACGGATACCTCCTTCCCTTCTCGCCCCTGCCCACACAGCTGTGAGCGCCGGATCCGCAGGGTTTGTAGCTGCTTGGAAATCTGGGAGGCTTTTCCCTGCCTCTCCAGCTCCCTCCTGGGAAGGTCATGGAATGTGCTCCCAGTGAGAGGCTCCATCCCACCACCCCCTGCTCATCACAGCAGTGAGAACTTCATCTCCTGCCAGCAGCCCGATTCCAGCTTGTCCCATGTTTTGCCACGGCTCAAGCCACGCTCCAAAGAATTCCCAGGAGTTAGCACGGACTGGGAATGATTTCCAGGAGGCAGCTGGGATAAAGTGACTCTTCTGTTGGGACGAAGAAAGCTTAGCAGTGGGGATGTGGCCGGGCTTGGCCTCAAGGCCTGAGTGTTGGTGAATTCACCAACATATGAGGGCAAAACCAGGAAAAACCAGGGAAACTCCCCCAAATGCAGTTGGTTTCTGTTAAAACCAGGATTTTGGCCAAATATTCTCCCCATGTGCACCGACACAGAACAAGGGGTTGAAGGCAAACATTGTAGATGAAGACCATATCCCACGGGATGCTCCTCACTTCTGATGGCCAACCTGGCAGTGCTGGCAAGCTCTGGGGTTTTATGGGATCAGACATCTCACAAAGGGCAGGAGAAGCCCAAATTCCCAACTGGATGGCCCTGACAAGGTGGGACTTGGGTGAGTGACTTCATCTCGAGGCTGGGAGGGCTTTCAGCTCTTCTCCTGGAGCCGGTGCTGGATTTGGGAAGGAGGGTGGTGAGCAATGGAGTGGGGGTCAAACACTCAGGAAACCCAAAGGGCAGCATCCCAACTCTTGGAAGATGCTTTTTAGGGAATTTTCGAGCGGCACGGTGGATAAAAATCTAAATAATTTCCTCCTCCCCACATTTCTCCCTCGAACAACTTGACCCCACGAGCCGAGGGTTTTAAGAACGCCACATTCCAAAGAATTAGGAACTTTGTGGAGACCTGGCTTTTCCTGCTCTGGAGTCCTTTTCTGACAGCAGCAGATGCAGTGAAAACCCTCCAGTTTATGTGGTTAATTTGGAGCCAGTGGCTTGGCTCCGTTTCATCTGCTGTCAGAAGAAAATGAATGATATGAATAGATTCAAAATGGCACTTAAGCGGTTTATGCTGAGCTCCCGAATCCCGAAATTAATAATCTCCCCAGGTCGAGGCACAGAGGCCAAAGGGAAACGCCGGGCAGGGCAGGGGGTGGGTCAAAGCAGCTCAAATTTATTCCACTGCAGAGCGTGGTTGGACTCCAACTAATATTTCCTATGAGTTGAAATGGAGGGATGGTCTCCCTGTGGGTAGTGGGGTTTTCAAATATGGAGTTTTTTTCCTTGTGGTTTTTTCCCCCTCTGGTTTCAAATGTCACACAGTTAATTGAAAAATGGGGGGGTGTCGCTCGCTTTGCACGCAGAGGAATATTGGGAACATTTCAAAGAGTGGAATAAAACCCAGCAGGAGTGAGAATATCCTGGTTATAAAATCACAAAAGCATCCCTAAACATTTTTAATTGGGATTTTTCACCGAGATTCCCTGTCCAGTTCCGAGAGATCGAGGTTTCGTGGGATGGGAGAGGAAATCTCCACGGCAGATAATTAGCTTAAAAGGTTGGGAAACCAAGGGTAGGAGTAAAATTTCATGCCCATTCCTCGAGGCAAGAGGGTAACAGATGGAATTCCTCATGGATCCGGAGCGGGAGATCAACACATCATTACCAAATCTTTCCAGGGAGTGAGGAGTGAGGTGACAGGGCAAGATTATCCCAAAACAGCCGGGCCTGAAATCAGGGAATATCTCCCAGCACGACGTGCTGAGGAGATACGATGGCACCTGGGATTTGCTGGCACTGAGAAACAGACCCTGGAAAAATTATGAAGGCTCCAAAGTCAAATCAAATGCTGGCAGCTGCTGGAAAAGAAATGGGAACCAAAAGAGTAAATACCACTCAGTAAAATAATGAAACAAAACAGAGTAAAAGTGAAGTTGCAGGGAAGGGTTGCCGTGGTGAGTCAGAGGGAGAAGCCAACGTGAGGGAACACCAGAAGCCTGGAAGGACGTGACTGGTGGGGCAGGGCCAGGGAACGTGACAGCTCCTGAGTCAGAAATCCAGCCAGGAACAGCAGAGGGATAATTGGGCAGTAAACACCCAGGAGAAAAGCTGGAGACGCCGAAGAAACTCCCAGGCAAAGAGGAGTGAAGGATTTCCTCATGCTACTCCTCGGTCCCTGGTTTAAAACCACGGGGTGGGACGTGGTGGAGACCAGGAGGAAACGAGTTCCAAAAGGCACGGGAGAAATTAATGGATGGGAGGGTCATCAGTGCTACTGGACATGGTCAAAAGGGGATTATTCCCCACAGAAAAGCTTTGGAACTACAGGAAATGATCTCAAGGAAGATTTTGAAGGTGCATGCGGCTCCTCGTTGGTGCTTCCAAATCCAAATCCAGCCTTGGACCTTCTCGGGGTCCAAGTTCACCAGCAGTTTATGTTATTTATATTGTATAAAAAGGTATTTAATCTGACGTCAACCCCAAATTCTTTACAGTAAAGGTAGAATTACTGTAGTGAGAAACAGGAAATTTGGGAAGGACAGAGGTCAGATAAAATCCTAAAGTGAGTTTTCCATGGGCTTGGAAGAAGTTTTCAAGATTTAGATGGGATATTGGGGACAAATCCTTTCCTGGGAGGGTGGGGAGGGGCTGGGCTGGAATTGCCAGAGAAGCTGTGGCTGCCC
>JAWWTY010000394.1:0-11985 GCA_035222235.1 Margarornis squamiger | reverse complement strand
CAGCTCCACATCCCTCTGCTGTTGGAGGTGCCAGCAGGGCTGGAGGCAGCTCTGCAGGTGGGGTCTCACCTGAGGGGGCAGAGGGGCACAATCCCCTCTGCCCTGCTGGCCATATTTTTGGGATGCTCTTGCTGTTCACATGTCCAGGGGCTGCTGGGGTGGAGCAGTTGTGTCCCCAGGGCTGCCCAAGCTCCCAGCAAAAGCAAAACGCTCTGGGAGCTGGTGAAGGCAAAGGCTGTGTCTGTCATTCTGCCTCTCCTTATGCCTTCAGACAGAGGCTGTCCCAGCTCATCAACATTCCCACCCAGCACAGGGCCCTGACAGGGCTGTGGAGAGGCTTTTCCTGCACCATCAGGGAGGGCTGTGCCAGGGAACCCCCCCCACCGGGCACCTGAGACCCTGCCCGGCCCAGAGCAGGGCTCTGCTGCTCACCCACAGGAGAGGGAGAGCATTCCTGGGACAGGACAGAGCAGGGACACGTCCCCTGTGTCCCCAGCCCTCTGGAAGGAGCACCAAGGAGGGGAGAACAACATAATCCCCATTAGACCCAATTAAAGAAGAGCTGTTAATGAACATTACCTGTCTGCAGAGCAGATGGGTCTCTGCTTGGCTCTGATCTTCACACCTTGCCTTGTGTCTGCCTGCCTCAGTTTCCTCATCTCCTAAAGGGATTTCAGAGTATTTAAGGGAATATGGAATGAGGAAAACAATAATTTCCTCCAGGAGGGGCTGGCCAACGTGTGCAAAAGGACCTTTACAGGGGTCTGCAATAATCCTCTTCCACCAAAAAGCTGTCATTGCTTTCCCTTTTCTTAGGAAAAAGTAAAAGGGGTCACAAACCCACCCTCAGCTGCTGGAATGTGACCATGATTCCTTTAGGGTTTGATGCCTTCCTTCCCTCTGCTTCTCACCCTTTCCATTGGAAGAAGGGAGGAGGGAGAGGAATGAGAGCAGGGATGGGGTGGGAATGCTTTGTTTCATTTCCCCACATGCTCTCAGACACAGTAATTAAAAGAACATGCAACCCCAAAGCTTTTCTTTGTAAAAAACCACCCCGTTTTTCATCAAAACCCCCTGACTTTGATGGAAAACTTCCCTCTAGTTCCTATTACTGCTCCATCAGCTCCACATTGGGGTAAGGGCATCACTTCTGCTTCCTTTTGCAGGTGTAACTGCTTCTTCCCTCCTGGAAGTGACCAGATGGCATCAGAGTGACCATTCAACTGGGCTGGGCTGGGAGTGGCACCAGTTGCTTCCCAAAGGGCTGTGGAACACAGCCCAGTGCCCACGGATCACGTTGTGCCCCTCACTGAGCTCCGTCCCCACTGCTGCTTCTCCCACGAGCAAGGGGCTGACGTGCCTGGAATGGGCTGTTGGGGGTGGGATAAGTTCCCAAGGAAGGCAGGAGTTGGTTCTCATCTGAACATACAGCCCAGGCAAGCCCTGCCTTGACCTGGTGACTCGCTTGTCACACCGAACTCATTAAGACTTAATTAGCCCTGATGAGGAAAACATCTCTGTTGCTTGTTGTGGAGGAAAACCCAGGAGCTGGGCTGCTGAAAGCCCTGAAGCACAGGGTTCAATATCCATAATATTGCTCGTGGACTGTGTTTTTCTTCTTCTTGACATTTTCCTTCTTACTCCTTGAGTGTTACATGACCTATTAAATTCCCTTTGAAATGACTAATAAGATCACGCCTCTCCTGCTGTCACCTCGCCAGCATCAGGCTTGGCATTGATGGGATCAGTGCTGATCTTCCCCCCTTCTTTCTTTCTTCTTATTAAATGCAAGGGGCCAAAATTAAAGGGAAAAAAAAGGAAAGAGAAAAGCCAAACAGTTTTAGATTGAAACCCCATGAAAGCAGTTGTGTTGAGGACTGCAATCTCCCTGCCTGCTGCCGGCCACCGTGGAAATGCTCCTGACATCCAAACCCCGGCGGGGGCAGGAACGTTCTCGACACATTTAGGCTGGAATTTTTCACTCCTCTGGAATGTTAATGGCTCTTGGGCACATCGTTCTCTCGGGATCTGTGGCTCCTGGCCTGAATTAGGGTTTTGGCTGGGTGGCTTTTGGGGTTTTCTTGCAGTGCCACTGGTGGAGCAGCCCAGGTGGGACTGGGAAGAGGGTTGAAAGGATGGGAGAGCTCCGTATGCCCAAGGAAATGCACCATCTCCCTTCTCTCTCCATGGATTTGGCCTCAGGATCTCCTGCGAGGAGAAAACACAGGACAAGGCTGTTAAGGAACCGTAGGATTTATAATTTTTTAATGTGTTTTTTTCCTTTTCCAGAGGATCTGGACACCAACTCTGGGGCTGAGGCTCCTCAGCCTGACTGATCCAGCCCGTGGAGATCTCCTAAGGACACACAGATTTGCTCCAATGACAGTTACATAAATTTCCTGAATTATTTACCAACTGCAGCTCTCCTGGTGCAGGAGAGGAGGCTCCTGCTGAGCTCACTGAGCTGCCCTTTCTCACCCAGTGCTGTGGGTGCTCCATGGGGCACACATGTCTCTCATTTTGGGGAGGGAAGTCCAGAAAGGTGGAAAAATGGGAATTCCTTGAAGTCATTGTGTGTCTCCATGGCTTCCCAAGTGCTGGATTGGGGGGTTTATGCTGCTCTGGTCAGGGTGAAGCTGCATCTCCTGCTGGTGAAGCAGAAGTTCAGGAGAGGTTGTGGAGCCTCTGGTGCTCTGGGTGCAGGATTTAAGCTAGGGCTTAAAGTTCAGAAAGAAAAATACCAAATAGCCTTGCCCTGATCATCCCTGTGTGGCTCAGAGGGGAACTGGAGTTTAGTGGGAGGAGATGGGAGCAAAGGGACTTGCAGCTCCTCTTGGAGCAGAGTCCATCTATCCCAGCTCCCTGTGCCTTCCCCTGGGACCAGGGTGTTCTTCCTCCTTGGACCAGGGTGTCCCTTCTCCTTGGACCAAGGTGTCCCTTCTCCTTGGACCAGGGTGTCCCTTCTCCTTGGACCAGGGTCTCTTCCCCTTGGACCAGGCTGTTCCTTCTCCCTGGGCCAGGCTGTCCCTTCTCCTTTGGACCAGGCTGTCCCTTCTCCTTGGACCAGGCTCTCCATTCCCCTTGGACCAGGGTCTCTTCCCCTTGGACCAAGTTGTCCCTTCCCCTTGGATCACGATGTCCCTTCTCCTACCCCCAATTACTTTCAGCCTTTGTGGTCCCAAAACCTCTCCAACCCCAGGACCTTCCCCTGGGGCTCCACTGGTTACTGACAGCCAGATACTTACTGAACTCTCAGAAATTGGCTGTTTCACCTCCCCTTTTTTATCTTTTAATCTTCTTTTATTTACTGAAGAGTTTAAGCACCTCTTGATGTGTGGGGAAAGGGGGAGAAAAGCCCTGGTGCAGAAGAAGAAACCCTGCAGATTCACCCAGGTCATGGTTTGCTCAGAGCCTGACAGGTAATTTCTGTCCAGGCAGAGTGTTGAGATGTTGCCAGGGCAACTCACCTTTCTCCTGGAGGCTGGAACCTTAGAAACAGAGCTGGGAGAAGGAGGGCAGGGAGGAATCCTGTCAAGTTTTGGAGCTGTGTCGTGCCCTTTCACTGCTGGCACAATCAGGGGGTTGATGTCTGGGTTATTTGTCAAAACCACGGTAAGGGCAGAGGAAAGATGCTCATCTGGGCTGGGATGCAGCACCAACCAGCAGGTCCAAGGTTAAGGGCTGCAGTCAGCCTGGGCTCCTTGGGAATGCAGCCCGTGCCCTCTGCAGGGCCAGGTCACCTCTGTGCCCACCGAGGGCCTGCAGCTCCCGAGAAGGATGCAGGGATGAAATGATGTTTGCAAGGAGCCTCCAGGAGGGAAAAGCAAGTTGTTTCCTTGCTCGAGTGGAGTGGAATAAAAGTCCTAACCCTGCTCTGCCCTTCCTGGCAGCCCCTCTCGGCAGTGATGCCGCAGTTCATGCCCTTCCCCATCGCTGTGCTTGGGCAGGAGCACTCGCAGGTCACACTGCCCTGGGGACTTCTCACTTGGGGACCTTGCAATGAGGCTCTGCCCTTCGCCACCATCCAGTTCCTCTGCCTGTAAAACCACGGGAAAGGTCTGTGATGTGGGGATGCTTCCCTGGTTTGAACACTTCCCTGTTTCATCCCTCTCCACGCAAAGGTGAGGATCTATCGATGGCAGTCGTAAGTCACCTAGAAAGAGTCAGAGAGAGTGGTGAGTTAATGGTTTAACTCTGCTTTGCAGCCAAAACTCTCGGGAGGCCATTCAGAGCTAATTGCTGGGAATTAGGGGGACTCTGCACTTCAAACTGATCTGTGTCCCGTTGGAAAATACAGGGTTGCTTCCTTTAAATAAAAACTTCCATCACTGATTTCAGTGATATTTTCCTGAGAAACTGAAAACTCTCATGTTCTCTTTTCAAATAATCTGCAGCAAACTCCTTTTTGGAATTCATTAAATATGAGCTTCTACATGATTGCTGAACAGAAAGGTTAATACTCAGGTGTATATTTACAAATCTGAATATATAAACATAGAACTCTATCCATCTTACATGACTTTTTAATATTAAGAATGACATTTTATATTAAAGCACAGCCTGGCAGTGATGGGACAGAAGACATTGAATCTTCTCACAGCTACAAGTGTTTGGAAAGCAGGGTGGGATTGTTGAGGTGTCTGTGCAGGGCCAGGAGCTGGACTTGATCCCTGTGGGTCCCTCCCAACTCAGGATATTCTCTGATTCTGTGTTTTTTCCCCTAAATTGGGTTTTCTTGCTGCTGTCCTCCCACCCTCTCTGGGGGATAGACCTCTCTGGGTCCATCCATGAGCTCTCAACTTCAGCTGAGACTTTGCAGAGCTGCCCACACCAAGCAGTTGCTCCCATATCTCCCTGTACCTCCAGGGTATCTTCTGGTGCTGACTGTGCAATGCACACCACTCCCTGGTTCTGTCCTGCCAGCAGACATGGCCCATTTCCTCCCCGAGCTTGTATTTCAGTTATTAGGGGATAGAAGTATCATAGTATTTCAATTATTGCTGCACTATCTCGGGCTCATCTTGTGCATCAGCATTTGGAGCTTCCTCCACACCTGACCTCAGTGATGTCCAGGTCACAATCAGAGTCAGCAGTGACCAATCCCACAGCCCCAGGGCCAAGGTGGGTCCCTGCTCCACCTCAAGCAGCCCTGGGCAGCCTGGTCCATGATCCCGTGATCCAGGCCCTGGCCAGGAGCACAAACCCTGCTGTTCCCAGCATTTATTGTGCTGTTCAAACATTGCTGACTGTGAATTGGAAGAGGCTCTCAGGCTTTGGAAGGGGCTGCCCAGGGAGGTTTGGAGTCCCCAACCCTGGAGGTGTCCGAGGAATGACTGGATGTGACACTCAGAACTCTGGGCTGGGGGACAAGGTGGATCTTGGAGGTCTTTTCCAACCATAGTGACTCCATGATTCCATGGAATATGGCACTGCCTGTTCCCCTCTGCTGAAGGTGCACCAGCCACTTCTTTGATGTCCCCCTTACCAAGTCACATATTTATAGACCCATTTCTTGGGGGTTTTTTTTGTGTTCCATCCAGCCTGTTTGTCACTTTGTGCCTTGACCTCCCTGCTGTGGATGTCACATCACGCAGAGAGTGTTTTCTCATTCCCCACTCAGTGGCAGGGAGCTGCCAGCCACCCCTGCTGCCAACATCTGCCTCCTGGGGTAAAGCAGGGGGTGCACCCATTTGTGGGCAACACCTCCCAAATTTCCTTCTGCTCAGGATTGAAGAATCGCTCCCAAAAATCGGGATTTCTCCTAGGATGGAAATCTTGTTGCTGAACTCTCCCTTGGGATTTCTTCCAGGATGGAAGTCCTGTTGCTCAGAACTCCCCTCAGTGGCGGGGAGTGAAAAAAGGGGACAACATGTCCCTCCTGCTCCCATTCCCAGAGATCTTCTCATCCCCCTCTAGTGGCATCTGTGGCTGATTTTAACGAGCCCACGTTCCACCAAAGTCAGATGAGTTCTTGAACCATTGACCTTAATGGGGTTTTGTGTTGTCAGAATAATAGGCAAAGATTATTGCTTATATTATGCTGGGCACATGGCTAATGGGAGTGAAATGAGTGCTGCTCCAACCTGCAGGATTACAGCCCTGCTCCGAGTAATCAAAGGGTGGAACAAGCTCACCATAAAAAGAAATACAGTGGTTACAGATGAAACAGCAAGAGGTAATTTTATGACCATTAATAACCTTTGATGCTCTGCAAACTGAGCCTGTGATAAGGGCAATGAAACCTCCTCCTGCTCCAGGACATGAGAACACTTGTGAGGGGAGAGGAAGGAATTTGGGTTTGCCCATTGAACAGCTGCTGAAGCACGTTATGAGCATTGCTGCCCTTTCTCCAAAGCTTCAGGCCTTGCTGCACTTCAGGGTGGAGGATGTTGGCACCCAGCAGAAAATGTTTGGGTCACACGTGGAATTGTACTGCCTGAGACAGCGATTTTCACTGTGCTGAACCCATAAAAACCAATGGGATGTCTTCTCCATGAGGTTCATTGATTCTTCCCCTCGGGCAGCGATGGGGTGGTGGGTGATCCGAAGTTCTCGGGGTTGCTGCATCCCATGAATGTCACACGAGCAGGAAGCAGAGCAGGAATTGCTGCCCTTGTGTCCAACACAGCAGCACCAGGCAGGAGTTCACCTGCTGAAAGGAAAAGTGAGGTCCTGAAGGCCTCGTGAGGTGTTTTATTTGCTGCAGATACAAACAGGATGGCAGAAGGAGCCCTAAACACCTCCTGAATGAAATGTGAACAGGAGACCACATGGTATTAAACCCCAGTGGGTGCTCCCTTGTTCTGGGAGAAGAGACTCTGAATTCCCTACAGGAAATTTAAGGATTAAGCTAATTCAGAATAAGGAGCTTAATTTTTAATGTGTTTTTCCATTAAAATCATGCCCATCTTAATCCAGTTTAGCTTCAACACCCGGTGTGAAGAGCAGCCTTTATGTGGTGGATTATTCATCCTGAAAGCTGGAATTCTGTGACATGAGACCTGTGTTAGGGAAAACATGATGCCCCCCAAAATAAGTGCCTGTTCCAGCAGATTAAGAATGAGATGTTGGAGATCAAATTTGTGATGTTCCATGTAATGTGCACATGGGTTTGCATGGGTTTGATTGTCCCCCTGCACTGGGCACTGGTGAGACCCCCCCCAAATCCTGGGGGCAGTTTTTGGCTCTTCAGGACAAGACATTGAGGGGCTGGAGGTGTTCAGGGAAGGAGCTGGAGCAGCAGGAGCAGCTGAGGGAGCTGCAGGGGCTCAGCCTGGAGAAAAGGAGGCTCAGGGGGGACCTTCTGGCTCTGCAACTCCCTGCCAGGAGAGGGGAGCCAGGGTGGGTCGGGCTCTGCTCCCAGGGGACAGGGACAGGAGGGGAGGGAACAGACTTAGGCTGGGACAGGACAGGGGCAGGATGGATATTTCCACATGGAAAGGGCTGCCAAGCATTGGAACAGACTGTCCAGGGTAGTCCCCATCCCTGGGGGGATTTAAAGCCATGTGTTTGTGGCACTTGGAGACAGGGGCCAATGGTGGCTTTGGTATTGCTGGGGGATGGTTGGACTGGCTGATTTGAAAGGTCTTTTCCAGCCCAAAGGATTCAGTGATGCCGTGTGGAACAAAGGGTTCAAAGGCTCCACGTGGGTCACCACCATCGCTGGAGGGACATAAAGTGGAGATGTGAGGAAACCTTGAGAGCAGTAATGAAACAGCTCCACGTCTGTCCCAGAAGATCAACCAGCCAGAATTATCTGACCTTATTCCTTTCCTCAAAATGAAATGCTTTGTTCCAGCTGGAACATCTGATGAGAATATTTTCCCATTATGCTTCTAAAGGGAAGGTTTCTGAAGTCTGGGGTGAAATTTGCTCTTCTCTCTAGAGAAGCACAAGGGCTCCGAATTGAAACCTTGGCCCTTCCAGTTCCAGCAAGCTCTGACACCACCCCTTTTACCAAAGCAGGTTTCCTGCCATCCCTGTGCAGAATTAAATCAGGTTCATAAACCACACTAGTCCCCAAAACTTTGTTTTCCGTGAACTCTAATTGGGAAAAGAATTCAGGGATTCATGGAAGGTCGGTCCGACGTGCTGGGACATTCAGGTGAGCCAGCCCAGGTGCTCTCACAAAGCACTGTTGGAGCTGCTGGAAGTCCTTCTTTCAAAGGTGAGAAAGGGAGAGAGAAAGTAAAGGCAGTTTGCTGGAAGTCTCTTCCCATGGAGAATCCCTGAGTAGGGATGGCCCCGCCATGAAACACCTCTGAGCAGCAGGAGGGCTCTTTGCTGGAGCGAGGACGTGGCAGCAGCACAAGGCTCAGGCTGAGATGTTGCTCTGATAAAGGCAGCAGAAAGTGCACAGTGAGAGAAAGAAAGGCTTTCTGTGCTCTAGGTCAGAGCCTTCAGGGCATGTTCATATTGTCCTTATACAGGGCTGGTGGATCCCCATCCCTGGAGGTGTCTGAGGAACGCCAGGATGTGGCATGAGGCAGGGATCAGTCACAGTCACACTGGGTGCTCTCAGAGGTCTTTTCCAACCTCCATCACCCTGGGATTCTGGAATCACTCCCTGCAGGAAATCAATGCAGTTTAATGGCATTTCTGGGAGAACAATAGTTTGAATGGGGTGGCTTTGCCTCTGTCCCACAGTCGGTGTAATCCTGGGAAGGCAGTTCTGGGGATGGAAACACTGAATTTGGGAGTGTAACACAGGCCGTGCCACCGAAATGATTTGTAATTAGGAGGAAGTGTAAGAAGTAAATCTGATTAGAATGAAGGTCTCCAGCAGTGTGGGTGTTTGCCTGTGCCTTGGTGCAGAGCTGGGGCCCTGCAGGGCTCCCACACAGCGTGCTTGGTGACAACCCCTTCCCTTTGTGACCCCCACCCTGGCAGGGCAGGGGTGCCCTTTGGGGCAGGAGGGAAAGCAGAGATGTCTCAAATAACAACAGGCTGTGGACAATAACAATGATAAGGGAAAAAATGACTGGGAGAAGGGAGTCAGCTGAGCTCAGCAAATAGGGATTTAATTAAATGTAGCTCCCAAGGGCCCTGGAGCAGGTAGAGGCTGCAGGATGGAGCAGTGCAGACCCAGATCCAAAGGAAAGATCCAAATTGCGGGATTGCTCAGCCAGGGAGCTCAGGAAGCTGCTCCAGGGCTTGGCAAGAGAGCACATGGAGAGCCAGGGACAGGACACGATGGCGATGCTGCCTGGCACCAACTGTACTGCCAGCAAAAGAGGAGATGGAGGAGGTGCATCCAAAGGGTTTGGATGCTTTTGGGAGCTCCAATGCCTCAGCCCTGCCACTCCAGCCTTTTCAAACACAGAGTGTGCCAGACTGGCAGGAAATGGAGTGGAGAAGGCAGTGAAAACATGGAGAAATGCAGCAGGCAGTTGGCTACAGGGATAAAGGCACCAACCCTGCTGAAGGCAGCTCCAAATCCACCTGCAGGAGCCAGAGGGAAGGCAAAGGGTTGGCTGGTGGCCATGGGAGCTGAGGTCCTCTGCTCCAAGCACCTCTTGGTTCAGCTGCACCTGCAAAGCCTCCTGGAAACCTCAGGCTGAGGATTTGTAGGTGGAGGGGGAGAATCATGGAATGGTTTGGGTTGGAAGGGACCTCAAAGCTCATCCAGTGCCACCCCTGTCATGGGCAGGGACACCTCCCACTAGCCCAGGGTGCCCCAACCTGCCCTTGGACACTTCCAGGGATCCAGGGGCAGCCACAGCTTCTCTGCCCAACCTGTGCCAGGGTCTGCCCAGCAGGCCAGGGAAGGATTTCTCCCCAATATCCAAGCTAAATTTTCCCTCTTTAGTTAAAACCTCTTTGTCCTGTCACTCCAGGCCCTTGTAAGAAGTCCCTCTTCAGCAGGGAGCAGAGTCCACCTTACAGGCAGCTCTGATTTCCATCTGGAATCCGAGTCTCCCATTCTGGCTTTGCTCAGGATCTGAGCAGAACCCAGCTGGCCCAGAGATGGGCAAACCTTGGAATAATTCCTGGAAAGCAGGAGAGATGGGCTCTGGAGATGCGATGTTCCTGTTTTCATTGTCACCTTTGATTTTGGGGGGGGTCTCAGCCTGTTTCCCAAGAGGGTTTGCATTTGTAGGGCTGAACCCACCTTTCCTTCAGCTAAAGGCAAGAGCTTTGTGCCCCCCAACCACACACATTTCCCTTCCTTTCCTCCCCGCCTCTTTCCCTGCTTTCCAAGTAAACTGCCTTTATAGCAAGATTCATCCTGTTTAAGTATTAAATAGCAAAGCCATATAAATTAATGGTGCTGTTTTAAAACCCTCCGTTAAAGCCAGGCCTATCAGCAATGACAAATTGTCTCATTATGGGACATTAATTTCTTGTAATTTATTTTAGTGAGTGAAGGTAAATTTACGGTTCCCTTTTCCCCGGGGCATGGTGAGACCCAGCTACCAGGTCACAGAGAGGTCACTGAGCTCCATGTCTTGGCAGGCAGGGAAGGAAGGGAGGGAGAAAATTAATTAGTGCAAGGGCAGCAATGAGCCCCCCCCAATCCCTGCTGTCCCCATGGTGACTTCCAGCTCCCTCTGCCAGGGACAACCTCAGCCACATTCCCATCTCTCCCAACATGATGTTACCAAGATGAGTCCATGCAACACAACTCTGGGATCTCAGCACTGGTGGAGACCCATTCTTGGAGCAGCCATCTCCATAGGATCATCCATCTCCATAGCATCATCCATCTCCATAGGATCATCCATCTCCATAGGAGCATCCATCTCCATAGGAGCATCCATCTCCATAGGACCATCTCAAACTCTCTGGATGGAAAAAGAGCCTTGGACTCCTCCAGGTGATTTTTGTGTCCTCCTGGATTCACCCCAGATGCCTCCCAGGCATGTCCCAGAGTTTTTCCTCTCCAAGTTAAGCACTTGATATCCTGAGTAGCTTCAGAAAGGCATCAGAGATGATTTTTCTCTTTCCATGGAACGTGCATCTCCCAGGATCTGTGTGAGATTCCTCCCAGGCATCTCCTGGAGCCTTTTCACATGGGATTTGAGATCCCAAGTTGCAGCCTGAGACTCCTGAGAGGCAGATAATTGGTCAGCCTGTCTTGTCAGGACACAAACAGCCCCACAGGGCCAGGCAGAGGGTGCAGGCTGCCCAAATTCCTGGGAGCTCTTTGCCATATGGGCTGGGCTGGGGGATGCTGTGTCACTGGGATTTGGGATGGCACACAGCACATGGAGCAGCAGGCTGGAAATCAGGGCTGGGATTTCCTTTCCTGTCCGACTGGAATGATGGATATTTTCACCTGACAACCTGAAATATCCCTTTGACCCGTGGGATGAAGGGGATGGCTGGGAATTCTGCCCTCCCTTTGCTGGCTGTGCACTTTTCCCAGCTAACACAGCACATTTCCCACTGTCTCTATTTGTGGACTAAATAAATTATGCATGAAGGGAATTATTTTTTCCCCCTTAAATCCATTATAAACGCCGTTATTACATTGGAATCCTTGATGAGCTGGGGACTGCACAAATCTCCTTTTGAGGCTTCTTGATTCCCCCCTCAGTGTGCAGAGGTTGCTCAGACCCAGACTGGACCTGATGGACAGGAATCCTGTCCCACAGGGCTGGTTTCCACAGCTGGAGATCTAGATCCAGGGCTGGAGATCCCAAAGCAGTGTGGTTAGCCATGAGCTGCTCAGCAAATAGGGGGCTTTGGAAAAGGGAATTTTGGAAATCCCATTGTGGCAGCCCCAGTGTCACTGGGTTAGAGGGATTGCAGCCTGGTCTGGCCCTTCAGAAAGTGGGTCTTGCCATCCCAAAGAAGAGCTGGAAAAACAAGGGGAGAGAGTTTGGCATTTGGAAAAATGCTGAGTGTTTGTGGAAGGAAGACACAGGGAGAAACTGGATCAGAGAATCCCAGGATGTGCTGAGCTGGGAGGGACCCCCAAGGACCATCCAGCCCAACCCTCAGCCCTGCCCAGGACCAGCCCCAAGAGTCACCCCCTGTGCC